>JAGKQL010000009.1:35462793-35473006 GCA_018398635.1 Cyprinodon brontotheroides
CCCTTTTTACATTTCTGCCTGCCCTTTTTACATTTCTGCCTGCCCTTTTTAAATTTCTGCCTTACCTTTTTACATTTCTGCCTTCCCTTTTTGCACTTCTGCCTTCAAGGACAAAAAAATAAATAAGGTAAATATTACAAAGGCAAATAAATAAAGAAGCTAATTAAAAGAGTTACATACATTTATGTCTCACTGTATAATTTAATTTCTACTTACATTTATTTGGTTATTGTATTTTTGTTGGCAATTAATTGTATGCTTATATATTTATTGAGCATTTATTTATTTCTGTATTTATTTCTAAATATGGCAGAATTGGTCCTCCATACTAAATATCCTCTTTGATGATATTTGGGGCTATTTAGAAAACAACTAATAGTAAAAAGTACATTTCTGTCTGCTTTTTAAGGCTCTTTTTAAGGTTTCAAAATACAACTGTCTCAAAAGTGCAGCTAAAAGTGACTGCTTGGTAAAAGGGTAGGATGGTACAGAGTTTTGGGCAGGAAGGGGTTGAGTTACACTACCAAACAACTGATCATGCTACTTTTTTGCTGGAAAAAAGAAAAAAAAGAAAATAAACAACTCAAGCATGCATTTGTTGCTGGAAGTCTTCAACATGGTTTTACTCTGTTTTTTTAATCTATTTTAATCTGTTGCTTGATGGCGAATTTTTGCCTGATACCCAAAAGACTTGCCTTCTCAGTAGAAATGTCATAATTATTTGCCTACTTTAAAAATGTAGCTGCCTCACAACATCCAAACAAAAATATGGGATTAACAGTTCTGCGATAATCTTCAACATATGTTGTCTATCTTCTGTGCAGCTTTGTGGCTTATTACCTTTTCTTTAATTTATTCTTTAAAGATTTCTTGATTTCAAACCTTAGAATAAATATAACAATTTTAAGCTAAGAGATAGAATACAAATAAGAAAAAAATGGTACAAAGGATATACTTAACACACCTAAACCTAAAGGTGTTTTTTTCAGGATGTGGTTCCCTTGAGAAGTTTACGACATGATTTTTTCTGACTAAATCAGACAGGATAAAAAGTATATTCTCCAATAAAGTGAATCAGGATAGTGGTTTTGAAAAGTATGGAGTGATGGCATCTCATGTGGTCTTGTTAAACACAGAGTGACAACATGTCTGTCAGTTGCATAACAGGCAATTCCCCAAATATAGGTCAGGCAGTGAGAGGGGAGAGGTCCGGTGAATAAGGATTCATTAAGATGAGTTTTCAAGCTTTAAAATGTGGAGTAGAGGCCAAGGTTTTGTTGTCCCAGATGTTGTGAGGACTGCTATTGTGGCATCATTATATATTATTATGCCGCGCCGAAGGTAAGATGCTAAACCTTCAGAATAACATACGTGTTTTACAAAGGGGACGCCAACAGAGCAACAGTTAACATGGAAAAAAAGCGTTTGTTGCTAAGAGAGAGACTAAGAAACCAGGTCAGGAGCTCCTTAGTGTCAATCAGAATACCACTGAACACTATAATTACATTCAGTGATTACATATAAGAACTCCTGAGTACAAAAATGGCATCATTGCTACAGAGAATTTTGAACACCAAATCCAAATAGCATGAAATCGTATTTCTGATTATTTGCTGTGCCTTAAGGATTCAGTAATAAAAGGTTCATATTGCATGGGGAGAGCTGGGATTTACATATCCAACTGTGATTGATCACTCAGCAAAAACAAATTCAATAAATTAAATTATTGGAGATATGCAGAGTCTTTTTCGTAAGCTCTTCCCCCATCAAAAATAGATTTAAAGCATTGATTTTTGAAAAAAAAAAGAAGAAGAAGAGGTAAGAAAAGGGGTAATTTATTATCCTTTTATTCTTTTTCCCCCTAAAACTAATGAAACGTGACTTTTAAGCAACCACATAAAATGAGCCAATTGGTTATCACAACTTTAATGCTACTCCTTTAACAGCCACATTTGGTTAGTGAATGTATGACTTTAAATGTTCAGTTCAATTTTAGTTTTTGCTCATTGAATTCCAATACTATGCGTGCATTAGATTCAATACACACATGAAAATGAAATGCATAACAGAAATTACATATTAGAATGCACCTGACTTATTTAGATGACCATTCCAATCAGTATATGCAAGAAATATGCAGAGAAACTCTTCCCTAAATAATTCATTTATGCGTATTTTCTTACTCCAGGCTTTCAACTTCATTGTTTAATTGGATTTAGACATATCAGCTGATGTGTGCTTTGTAATGAGGGAAGTTGTGCCCTGAAGGAATCACACCTTCTCTCCTGGTTTAAGTATTTATAAACCAGATTTTCCTCCCCAGGTTAAATGTGACAGGCTGTGGTAAAACTATGAACAAGTCTTTCTGGGGTTGGTTATATTTATCTACTGATCCTGAAAGAGTGGAGTCTAAGCTTTCCAACTTATAGAAATCGAAAAACTTTTGAATAAGATATTATCATTTGAATGTTAGCACTCTCCACAGTAAAACAGGAAAAACCTCAAAGTTGTCTTAGATTCACTCGGAAAACCAGTTGGGGAGAAACTAAAGCTGTTAATTTATTATCTTCATAGCTGGCTGCAACACCTCCCCCCCAGCAAAGTTTGTTACCAGAAGCTCCAACATCTTTGTGCTGTTTTTATTTGCTTAATCTTTTGTAAAACGTTTTCAAAATGTTTTATTCGATTTAAAAATACAAACATAAGCAGAATAAAAAGTTCTGTAAAGCTGAAAGCAGCTTAAACGATTAACACTTGTATATCCTAAAAATATGACATGAAGCTCTACTCCTGTGAATCAACTACCAGTCTGTGAAGCAGACACCTTGCCTTTTAAGGTAGGCTTAAAACTTTCCTTTTAATAAGAGAGCTTGAGTGTTAGATTATCCTGAGAGCTATCTCTATGAAGTTCCATGCTGCTATGCTTGGGCACAGCGAGGACATACTGTAGGGAAACACTCATCATTCTATCCCTATTCTCCTGTTGTGCAGTATTTCTCACGTTCTCTGTAAAGTGCCTTGATTTGACATGTGTTGTGGGTAAAGCTAAATAAATTACTGAAATGAATTAATACAATGTGCCTACTTGTTATTTAAACCTGCTCAGTAAAGTCTATCTTTCACTGTAAAGGAAAAAGACAACTTTAAGTTTAAGGTACGGTAGCAGATAAAGTAGTTGCTCCTATAGCCAAAAAGGACTAATGGGGATGGAATGTTGTTGGAGATGTTTTAGTTTTTTGGAAGAGACTCAGTCGGGGCACTGCTCTCCCAGCTAGTGCATATTTACACCTTGTTTTTTACACTTGCAAATAGTCAGAGCTCTATTTTCCAAACACAAAGTCCCACAAACTGACAATGCATGCATCTGCAAGCCAGCTGTCCACAAAGCAGGGAAACCAGCATTTTAATACAAAAGAATAGCAGCTGGAGGAATACAAATGATGGAGCCCTTGAGATGTTTTTAAAAAGACTTACATAGAATGCTTCTAGGTTCTGGATTAAAAGTCGTGGCAGAGTACCTGAAATCTCCATAACAGCGCAGAAAATCCTGTTGCTATTAGCGTCATAACTATGTGAAGCAGGAGTTTTTTTCTGCAATGATGACAAAATTACAAGAGCAGACTGGGCGTAAGGAGCACACTTAAGATGTCAATTGTCTTCCATCACCACTTACATAGATGGAACCATCCAGTTCAAGAGAAACAATACTAGAAATTAATCAATTTGATGCATGGCAATGCTCCATCATATGCACAGTTCTCCATAGTAACTTTCCAGTAAAGGTCTCTTAAGGTAAAAAAATTGACATATTCTCCTTCTACAGCTGATGAGAATTCTATTTGGAATCTCCAAGTTACTCATAAGTAGAATATTTGTAGTGAAATCAAAAAAGGGGTCGCTTCTCTTCCAAGCAATGTGAGAGAGGTTGTGATTTAAGCTACATAAAAAAGGATTAATAACACATAAACAATCTGTTATAAAAAGGATGGTTGGCTAAAATGGTCACATTTTTTCATGTGTATGTGTGTTCTGAGTTATTTGTTGTTTATAATTGCTGCTCTGGAAGTTTAAATGAACAAGTTAGATTAAAAGTACCCGTAAATTCGGAATACCAGCCTCTACTTTTCCTGCTGTTTTAGTTACTGCGACCTATAATACAGTCGCGGCCTAATACATGTTTTCATGGCGTGAAAAACAGATATCAAATTGATGAGTATTCACAGTTCTCGAATGCGTGGGCGATGTGAAAACATCCAGCATCACCGGCGGTTTTGAAAGGCTGAAGTGAGAGCGACGAGGATGTGCTCAAGTGAGCGACAAAGGATGAAGATTTGAAGTCGGTGGCGGCATCCTGAAGCTGTTCCATTCAGACACCCGAGGAAGAGGACTTTGAAAGCGGTTTTAGTGCGCGAGTAGGAAGGCGAAAGTGATTAATGACTTTTTCCTGGTCGGCTGCAATGTTCTGTCGCGTTGTTCAATTAAAGATACCGGTATATACGGCGTTATTTCGCGTTTTACCCGACGTCATTATGTTTAAATGTGTAACAGGTAGTTTGGAAAAAAAAAGCGTTCATAATATGTACATTATTTGTTTTGTTTTACATGAGTTAAATCAAATGTTAAAAAAATGCTCCCGTGTAATATCTTTATTTGTAAATATCTCATACAACGTGGGAAACCTGCGGCTTAAAATCCGGTGCGGCTTTTAAAAATACAAAATATATTTTCTTTCTAAAATTAGAGTGTGTGGCTTGTAATCAGGTGCGCTCTATAGTCCGGATTTACGGTATATATCTTTTATATTTATACTTTTTTTACCAATAATTTTGCCTACATAGATATTCCCCTAGAAAAACCAAAACATCACTTTTAGACATCAGAGGTTTGTTAAAATCATGGATTGACAGAGACCTCCCCAGTTGTTCAGTAATGAAAGTCTTCAGAGTTACAGCATGTTGCACTTTTAAAATGTCCCTTTTCCATACAATTATTCAAGGTCAGAGATGGCAGGACCTTAATAAAAGGACTGATTTACCTTTATTTTTGCTAAGAGAGCATCTATGGCAGCAGACAGCTGTCCAACTTGTTTGGCCATCTCCTGTTTTCCTTCTTTGAGGCCGTTCACCACTTCGTTGAAGCGCTCTATGTGTTTCTTCAGCTTTTGGACTTTCACCAGACCTTCAATCCTGTGTCAGAAAAGCAGAATAACAGCTTCTACATGAAACTCAGACTTTATGAAACTTCACTTATTTCATTATGAATGTTTTTCAAAAAGATAAAACATACCACAGCTATTTCATGATTCAATGAGTTTAATCAGCTTCTGGTTTTTATACAGCTGAGGGTGTAGGGTGCACATGTGTGAATGGTGGATTCTGCTTTGAGCTTTAGCTGCGTTTATACTCTATTTTCATACTATTTGTTAAAAAGAAGGCAGTAGATCAGTCATGTATTAGTGCAATCGTGACTGCAATGGAAAAATGATGTTGTATACAGTGTTAATGATCTGTATTATTAACAGGGTTTCCGCCCGGTCACTGTGAAGAAATCTGATAATTATTTCAGTTTTTAAAATGTTAGTCTTCCGCTTCTTGTGGCACCGGGTCACGGTGGCAGCAGTAGCTCAGTAGAGACAGACTACCTTCTCCACAGACACCTCCTCCAGCTCTGCTCAGGGGGAAGCCAGAGGCCAGCTGAGAGATACAGCCCTATTAAGAAAAAAAATGATGTAAATCAAATCCAGCATAAAAATGTCGGGTCCTGGGTCGCTCCCCAAGGACTCCCGCTTCACAAAGATTGGATGGTAGGGGCTGGTGTTCAGGGGACATTCGAAAAAGACTCTTCTCTGAGCCTCTCCTGAATGCCCGGTGGCTGGGGACCGCTGCTCTAAGGCACAGCCAAAAAAGCTACATACATTATTTATAGCCCCTGTAAAGCTAACCAGGTTACTGCTAAGGGACTTGGCGAAAACGTGATTTCTACTAAAAATGTATTTCACAGTATTTTATGCATGTAGCAACACTTGCACTCATGATTGACTGATTTACTGCTAAACTACTACACTTCTTTTTGCCTTCTTAGAAATAGAAATTCTCACTTTTAAGCATAAGCAGAATAAAAAGTTTCGTAAAGCTGGAAGCAGCTTGAAACGATTAACACTTGTATATCCTAAATATGACATGAAGCAAACCAAAAAAATAAGCAAACAGAGACAATGTCTTGTTCGATTTGGGTTACGGCAAACAACACACAGTGAGGAGAGTCTGCAGAACATGAAGACATCTGCTGCTTTCTTCAATTTGATGCTGCATTAAACAATAGGTGTCTTCAAATCAGTGTCAGGCATGGAGAGCCTGAGTGCATGAAATTAACAATAAATGATGATCTAACACTTCTTCTCCATGTGCATGTTGCGTAAACTTATCATGCAATGAAAATAAATGTGCAATGTATTATGCAGCCCCATTTAGAATAGTTGGATTTGGGGAAAGATATCCCACCTTATTAGGGTAAACCAGTTCCAATTAGGAGAAAACAACAACCGTGGCAGAAAGAGAACTTACCGCGGCTTATGCTTCTTCTTACACAGCCACATGCGGACAGTCTTTTGTATCTTAATGCAAGCCAAAGCTCTGTACTGCATTTTATTCCTCACTGTTGTCGGTAGGAAAGGAAAGAGAACAACATCCATAAATACTTAGTTATTAGCAAATAATTTGCTTATTTTAATTCTGAGATGGAAGAAAATTCAACTTTTAATCAGTAGATTTTCAGTCAATCTTCTGAACTTAAATCTGAACATGCTGGTGAAGGTTCTCAGTCATCCAGGTCATCTGAACATGCATTTCATTCACACTAAAGCAGCCATAATTCGATGAAATAATAAAACAATACATGGCTGCAACTGGGAGAAAACCAAAGTGTTTTTTCATGTAAAGCTTGAAGAAATGAAACACTGAAGTCGGCTGGCTTGTGGTGAAACACTAAAAATTAATCACTTGGTGTTGAGTGCGGCAAGGCTGTACTTCAGTGATGTTCCTTAAGGCTGAAGGCTGTTTGGTTTAATATTCAAAAAGAAATGAAAAGTGATACAGCCCAAGGCCTCCTTTGCATTTGATGCTACAATAAAAGACAGAAGAAGAACTAGAATATAAGAAGTAAAGCTTTAGCTTCATGCACTAAGACTTTTGCAGACATTAACTTAGTTTTTGATAATTTTGAGAAGTTAAAGTACACTTATTAGCATTAGATCTTATTTTTTCACTGGACAAACAATCTAGAAATAAGTAAAAATTTCTTAAATTAAGTGTATTTACCCTTTATTTGAGTAGGTAAATGAGAGAGTTTGCCAATGGATTCAGGTAGTTACTGGCATTGGGGCAACATTTTTCCAGCAGGATTCCTACAGCTGTAATGCAAGTTAAATTCAAGACTTTTAATGCCAACTTGAAATAAAAATTTAAATCAAATCTTGAAAGCTTCCTCATACAGGAAGAAAAGCTAAAAACACACAAATGACAGATATATTTAAATAACTGAATTCACAAACTTTGATTTAGCAGGGAACAAAACAAATCAGTTTTAAAGCCACAACATAACCAGTAAGCTAAGTCTTTTTTGCAGCTATTTTTCTTGTATGGTTTTCTTAGTATGTTTGATTTGGTGATAAGTGGAGTGCGTTGTAGAGACAAGGGTGGAACTAAACTGAGAAATACCTTCTGTTTCTCAGTAACTCCATTTTGACGCTTTGTGTCCTCGCAAGTCAGCATAAAAAGTGAATCCACCGCCTTAATTCCCATCGCTCTTGAGCTTGAATGACTTCTTTTGCACAAAATCCACTGTGCCTCATGTATGTTCCCTGGTTTTAGCCATGGAGAAAACTATTGGCTGGAGACAATTTTGGGTTACATTTACACTTGCCAAGTATTTTCCAGACAAAAAGTTAATGGTGCATCACCCAAATGTCCCGGCCGCAATAACGCTTTATTGGTTCCGTACTGATCGGATCGAACTAATACGCAGTTATTGCGTTTTATTTATATACAAAAAATAAATCATTATAAAAACGTTTTATCTATGATGTTTTTAAAAATTAAGACCTTTGAAAAGACTGATTTAAGACATTTAATACCATTGATTAAGGCCTTAGTTTTATTTTGAAGAATTCAATGCCTTTTACAGACTTTTTTAAGGACCTGGAGCCCTGTTCCAGACAGAACTTGCGGAACTGGTCCAGGTTTGTAACCCGTCTTACTCACACAGCAAGACGGTTTTATCACTGTTTTAGCTTTAAGGACGATGCTTTGTGGCAGCCACAACAAAATATGGACTTCATTGTCCTTAAGATGCTTTGTAACTAACATACTGACATGCTGAAGGTCAATGTTTGCTCTGGGGTTGATCCACATATTTCTCACATAGACCCTTTTATCTCTTGGACACTGAACCTGTTTCCCTCTGGGACATCAGACAGTCACTTCCCATGGTGTTTATTCTATTGTTAGATTAGATTAACATGGCACCTCTTGACCTCCAAAGACCAACAGTTCTTTATCTAATATCTCGCTGATTTCTTTTGACTAATACAAATCTTGTTGCATGTTTGAAGGCTTGCCTTATCTGCTGATTGGGCTTTAAGTTAACTTGGAAACAAATTCTGCATCAATATCTGTAGTTGCTAAATTGGGTTAAAGTAAAACAAATCCTACTCTTTGTAATCGTCAAAATCAGAATGAAATTAGAGAATGATCTCTGAAATGAAACATTTTCTCTAAAAATTTTTGTATAATCATTTGTTCATCTAAACTGGTCTAAAATGAAAAACTTTGCTTTCAATTTATGTAGGAAGCTAGATTTTTATCAAACCTTTAAATTCAAACTCAAAGAGTGAGCTGGTTTAGCACAAATACATAAGTTTTGGAAGATTTCACAGCACAACATTTGCTGTTTCTTTAACCCACATTTGATGACAGACAGGCAGCACCACTGGACCTTCTTCCAACAACTGCACAACAACCACTTGTTGACTTTCTTCAGCAGCTCTGCGAGATGTTCTGGATCCGACTTCATGATTTGGTCAAATTCTGCAAACTGAAAACACAGAGAGCCGTGCCACCATTTACAACCTTCATCAGAAAGATTTCTGTTACAAACGTCCCAACTACGGTTATATATTACCTTTCCTGGGCGGAAGAACACTTTCGTTAATCCAAACTTGAAGTCATTATCATTAAGTCCCAAAGCTTTGAACAAGGCCTGTGAAGGATCAGATCTACAGTCAGTCCATTATAAATAATCTATTCCAGGCTATCAAAATATCTTTTTAATAATTACTTTTCAGTTTAGCTTTTTTGCACTAAACAAAGATGTATTGTTTATTTAATCAACAGCAAAACAGGATTCCTGCAGTAAGCATCATCTCACCTTGCAGAAGAGTCGTGGATTCAGTCGTGTAAGTTTGTCAGGCATGTATGCTTTATACATATTGTAGAGCTCGTGGAAAGGAGCCCTGGAGGGGAACCCACCCTGCATCAGGTCCAAAACTGACACCATTCCTAATAGATGCAAACAGGAACACAGGAAGAAAATGAAGTAAAAAAAAAAATCCCATAACTTTGTGGCAGTCTTTCTAAGAGATTTGTAAGGCTGTGACTGCTTACCACAGCTGTCATAGCCCACAGTAACAATACCGCTTAAATTTGAACTTTTTCTTTCAACAATTACATCAATTGATTCTTAAAGTTGTTCAGTGCTCCAATAGAAAAAATAAATAAATAAAGAATGGTGAAAAACACTAAATATAAACATTCAGACAAATCAATTAATCTTCTGGAGTTTTTAATCATCACTGTTTGAAATTTATCATTTAAACAATAAAACATATCCCCATAATGATAAACGCACGCTCCTAAGTGTAACATGATATTCAGCAGCAAATTGGTTTCAGTTCTGCTTTTTTGTTTCTATGGTTATATACGACTAACCAATTTCTGTGTTTACAAGCTTGTATCGTTGCAGGGTGTCAAATGCAACCATATAACCCCAACCCCTTTACGGGGGAACAGAAGACCTCAGCATTCAACCAATCAAACAATTCCCTTTAACGACCTTTCAGAGACATAGACAGGTATCTGGCTTTGCAGGCGATTAGGCAAAAGAAGTTAAACGAAGCGGAAATGACCCCCATTTCAAAGGGGTGGACCCGTTCGTCCGT
>JAGKQL010000009.1:35485557-35520560 GCA_018398635.1 Cyprinodon brontotheroides
TAAGAGGAGCTTCTGAGTCATGGAATGCCTTCTGCAAATGTGGCCTTTCTAAAAGAGTGGGCAAAAATATTGTGTGCTGGGTCATAAAAAAAAAATCAGTTTTGTATTTGACCATGAAGGGACTGGAATAGGTAGAAGAAGGGGACCAAAATGAATTGTTTTCCCTACAAGCAGAAGCGTCTGTATAATAAAACCTATTGGTGGAGGTTAGAAGTTGTAGGGAGGCTCTGAATTAGTGTAAAATAAATGAAGATAAATTCTTAAGCAATCCTGGAAAACCTGTAAGAAGATTTTAATACTTAAAGGTATAGTGGAGGATCTTCGCGAATTTAGACTTTTTTTCCACCTTTAAAAAAAATGCAAATGGACTATGCACAACCCCCTACCCGCTTCTCGAGAGGGAACGCTTTATAAACACGCAGGAAGAGTGCGCGACAAAGCCCATTTCTCCTTGCGGCACGCTTCTGTTTAAAAGTCGTGCTGGGTTTGCACTGTCGCTCATGTACAAACTTACTCTGTCAAAAGTTCCTGCCTTTGTCCCTGTTTATTTAGGAGTATTCAGTTTTTTACAGATGCTTCTTGTTTTAGTGTTTATGTCCATCTGGAAACCTTCCGCTGAAGTTCTCGGGTTTTGGGAAGGGGCTTTCCATAATGTTGGCTGGATTGGCCTATGTTGGTGATAGGCGTACAAATAAACCAATCAGATCTGTGTCCTCATATGAAGAGGAGCCAATTGATAGATCAAACTCGTCAAAACTCTCTGTCCCTTAAAAGCAAAACATCAGTTCCTCTTGAGAAAAGATTCCTCGAGCAGTGTTTTGTCTTCTTTCAGTGAAGAAATACCCTGGTAATTCGATAAAGTTTGCATGATAGCCACGATGTCGCTAGTTGGTTCTGGTTTGCCGCCATATTTTTGTTTCTGAACTGTTGACCTCGCTGCGCTCAGTTCCTGCAAACCTCATTAAACCCACGCTAAATGGACGCTCGCTTGGTGAACTTGCTTCAAATTTTCTTTAACTGAAAAGTAGACTGATTCAAATGAAAGGAACACTGGACTTGCTCAAGTAAGATCAGGATGCAACTCTCACAAGGTTACTACATCAGCACTCACCACCGGGTAAGTGAAAAAGGGGAGGAGCACATAGGGACGGCCTTATTTAAACATATCACCAGAATGCGATTGACAATTAAGGAGGACCATTTACTTTTGATGATCCACCCAAAAGAAAAGAACATCCTCCACTATATCTTTAAGACAGGGACAGCAGGATGATCACTCTCAAGCACAACAGCCTGAGAAAAAACATGGAGTGGTGCAGGTCAAGGTATTAACATGTATTTAAATGGTCTACTTAAAGTCCAAACCAAAATCCCCCTGAGAATATCTCGTAAAATATTTGATGATCACTATCCAATCTGGTTAAGGTTGAACATTTTTAAAATGTAGAGCATAACCCCAAAAGAACTGAAGCCGTTACTGCAATGAATGGAAGTTCTATAAAGTATTGATTCAGGCCTTCTTTGTTCTTAATGTCACAAAATATTTCAAAGGTTCCAGAATATCAACACTTTTGCACGGCATGTAAAAGGGAATCATTTTTTTTCTCTCCTGTTATTGCGTCAGCACTCTTGTCTTGTCTTTACACACTGACCCTGAACTTATCAGGAGAGTCCAGGTGTAAAGTCTTCTTCAGGTCCTCCGACGCCCCGGCACAAAGCCTGTAGAAGATGTGGTAGTTCCTCTCCTCATTGCTTTGCATACAGATCCTGGATTTCTCCAACAAGTAATGGGAGACGAATCCACCCACAACAGCATTCTAATGACACACGAGAAAAGATACATTTTAATAGGAATTATCAATCAGAAAAAAGAAAAAAAATCAGCCACCAAGACTTACCTTGTCATTAAAGTGAATTTCTACAAACTTCCCAAAGCGACTGCTGTTGTTGTTCCGGACAGTTTTTGCATTTCCAAACGCCTCCAGAAGAGGATTGGCTGTTGTATAATGCAGAAAAAGAACAATCAGAATGACGTCATCAGAAATGAACAGACCTATAATCCATCAGCAACATGGTCAAAGATTACCTTCTACAATTCTTTCATCAATATCTTGACCGCTGCCATATGTTGTTGTCAGGTACCTACAGGGGTTCACAAAGAAGCACAGATGGCACAAGTTTACTTTGCAAAGCACCAATGCTGTGTCAATAAAGACATACGTATAAAGGAAAACATTATTTCAGGCTAAGCTTGTTATTTTGCAAATATTATGGCAGCTGTCAGAGCAGTAGTGTTTTCTTTTCAACATCATTTCCCATTTTAAGGCTACAGCAGATTTTATTTTCTCCCTGTGTTCTTTAGGTATGTAAATATTTCTCTGTTTGGTTTGCACTCTACAGCCTTAAGATGCTCCTTTGGCTGTAAGAGTGCAAACCAAACAGAGAAAACAGCTCCTGCAGAACATAACAGCGTGCATATAGTGTCTGTCTCCCCCCAAAAAACTTCTGCATCAGCTTTGCTGATTGGCTGATGCTCCTCTGGTGTAAAGCAGCAAAGGTTCCATTGGAAGCTCTGACCCTCTGGACCTCTCGACTGCGTCCCCCATAGACTTTGCATGTAAATCAGATGCTTTGATGCCCAAAACACTTTTAGTGTGAACACACCATTACATCTCCCCACAGCTTTCTTTCCTAACCTGTTTGTTGTGGTTCTTGTACTTTAGGAGGCTGATTTTTCTCTAATTTAATCTAAAAGGACCATATTTTAACAGAAAACGAGTTAAAACACAAATGCACAGTTAATTTTTTTTATTTATATCCTTTTCAAACATTTAACAATTGCTCATCTTCGCCGATGCCAATTTACTACTTTGTCTTGGTGAAGACATATAATCCAAATAAAATACCTGAAAGCTTATGGTTGTATCATTACTCAATGGAAAAATGTTGTCAGGAATAGTAACTGTTTTGTAAAGTTCTGCTTAACTGCTACAAAAACAGACACCCTGATATAAACACACTGAATTAGAAAGGATTCGTCAGGGAAAAGGAAACTGATTCATGTGGAGGTATACGGTACCTGAGAACAAACTTGGTGTTTTCCGTCTTTCCAGCACCAGATTCACCAGACACTATGATGGATTGGCTGATCTTTAAAACCTTCATGTCTCTGTAGGCTTTATCCGCTAAAACAAAGCAGATTTAAGGCAGATTATAGAATGTGGCATTATGCATGCTCATTACAAGAGACTCATTACATGCACTAACCAAAATATAGCAAAAAATGTATAGATTTATAGCAACTAACCAACAGTAACACCTGGTTGAGAAGGTTTTCAGCAATGGATTTAGACTGAATCTTTTCCCTCCTTGCTGTCTGTGTGCATGTTTCTGCTGCATGGCTGCTCGGTGCCAATCTTACTTGTTGGCAGGAAGTTCAAAGTTTGCATGCCGCTTTTGAAAACATTAACCTTTACAATGCAGCTCAGCCTTACAGGTGTGAGCCCTCACCTATAGCATAGACGTGGGGTGGCAGAGTTCCCAGGGATTTTCCTTGGTAGGACTTGATGGCATCAGGACCGTACAGCTTTGGTACCTCATAGTAAGGATTAACAGCTATCAGGATATTTGCCACATAAGTCTGCAAGAAATACAAAATGAAGCAAAATTAGTGTCACCATGATGCATTATTTAGACTACTAAAAAACAAAAGTAAAAAACAATAACAGAGGTGAAATAGATGCTTAAAAACTAACAAAACACTGTCAACCTTTATCAGGTTATGAATTTTTTATCTACCCCCTGTTTCTAATTTCTTAAGTAACTGGGGTGAAGGCAGGGTTTCCCAGTCTGACCCGTATTTGACCCCCCCGCAGTACCACCTGGTCATTCCTCCCAAGGGAGTCGAAAACAGGGATCTAATCTCTCAGCTCTACAACCTGCAGCTTAATCTGAATAACCAGCAATATTGAGATAACATAGAGATAAATACAGGAACTGTTTGGAACCTCAAAAATGTAATCCTTTTCTGATCAGTGAACACACCATACCTGACCTGAAAGAGAACTCTTACCCTGTTGTAAATGAGGGATATTAGCCACAATTGATATCAGTAAGCTGTTTGAAATGAAGTCAGGAGGCTTAGTGAGTAAGAAGCTGTTTTAAAATAACAGCGTTTTTAACATGCTTAGATATTTTTATGCTTCCTTCAACCTGCGAAGCAGAAAGAGAGCAAGAATTCGACACCAAGAAAGGAAGGCTTAACGAGTTTGATCAATTAGACCTTTTCATTAAGGATGTCCCAATCTGACATTTAAATAAAAAAAAAATAAACGTATTTTTTTTTTCTTTTAAATCGCTCCAATACCATCAGATAAAAAAAAAAGAATATCAGAGAATATCGGCCTACATCTAAGATATTCGATACTGTGCTCTATTTAAAGCTGTGGATTGATGTTTCCATGCCAATATTCTTATAAATTATCTCTCTCTGCTTGAGTAATATCACCTGATCAAGCCTTTTCTAATGCTGTGGTTAAAATAAAAAAATAATAGTATTAAGTAATAAAAGTATAAATATGTGTTATTACGATACAGGTATGATATCGGTATCAGTTAACACTTGAAACTGCAACATTGATATCGTATTGAAATTAAAAAAAAAGCTGGAATTTGGAAATCCTTAATTTTTGTTCTTTTAGTTTTTAGGGATGCCATGATTTGGCCGATATGTCGTATATATTTTAAACCTCATGGCCGAGCAACCGAGCATCGAGCAACAAGCAAAAGCAAAGCTGGACAAAAATAAGTAGTCATTGAAAATATAGCTTTGTAATCCATTTCTGACACTTTGAAAAATAATAAACTCAAATATATTTTCATATGCTGATATCAAATTGATTTTTAAAAACGCGGTATCGATCTATTTTACTTTCAAAATCTCGTGAAATTTCATCGTTCTGTTACAAACTCTCGTGATATTTTGCAAATTCTTGTGAGATTTTGTTAGTAAAATAGATCGATACCGCGTCAATATATCAACATATAAAAATATGGCAACATTTCGTGAATTTTTGGGGGATTTCGTAGCATAACCATGACATATAGCAATATTTCATTAGTAAAAGAGATTGGATATGGTGTTTTTAAATGGCAATATATCAGCATAGGAAGATATTGGGATATTTTAATGGATCAATATCTTTTCCCTCGTCTTTAGAAGTTTTTAAGTCTGTAAAAAAGAAGTTTTTGAGGAAGAAGAAGAAGGAGTATTTTTTATTTTTTTTTAGACTTTAGAAACTCAGAAGCTGATCAAATATCGGGTTAAATATCGGTGGGGGGGCCGATGTCCGATATTCAGTTTTAAGGCCCATACCGATAGGGGGCCGATTATATTGTGCATCCCTATTTAGTTTTCATTAGCAGCCTTTATTTTCAAAGTTCAGGTCGGTCATTGTTTATATCTATTAGGTCTAAAAATCATCGAAAAAAACATAATTGAGAAAAAAAAAATTTCGAAATCGCAAAATTTTCAATGTATAAAACCCAGATGGAGGATCCCACTCTAGAAACTATAAGAATTGCTTTTATTTACTTGATTCTTTTTCTACTATTCATAATTTGTTCATTTTCCCTTGCTTGATAATCTCTATCCCTAATCCATAAATCTCTATCTTTATCTAGATCTATAAATCTAGGTCGTCTACCAATTACCAGTTTATTTATTCTCTTCGTTATTTACAGAGTTTGGAAAAAAAACATTGAATTAAAAGAGATTAAAGTCTTTGATAGAAGAACTGCTTTTATATTGTTTAATATTGTAGATCTCTAAGAGAAATCGAATAAATGAAAAATCAGCATCAGGAGGTCAAACTTTGCAACGATTATGAATAGAAAATTAGCCCCAACATTTCTGTTAAATAAGACGTCAGTGTGTTAACTACGGTTTTTCTAAGTTTTTAAATGAACCTGAGAAAAGAACATACGTAAATATGGTCCTTATTGTATCGGACTCTGACGTTGTTGAGGAGAGTGGCTTCATTTAGGTACATAAGAGAACCTGCAGAGAGAGAAAAAGAACAAATTATAAAGGCAAGCTTGCACTAAAAAATAAAAAATAAACCGAAAAAACAACAAACAGACTTACAGTTGTCATCGACAATTTTATTGACGTCATCCTCTGCTGGGAAGACCTGGCTCATCGGAGCAAGAAGCGTCTGTAACATGAATCGCATCAGTAATGGCAGCATTTACACCATGACATTTGCAAGACAGAAAAAAAGCAAAAGGTACAGTTGGTTCAATTAAACACAGAATATTTTCTTTACTTCACTAATAGATTATTTAACATTTACTCGTCACTGGGAAACATTTAGATCAGTTTGAAAAGCAAGATCTATGAGTTAAAAATGGAGAAAAGCAAATGAAAAAGGTCAAACCCTGACAGACGTATCATTATTAAAGATGGCTGTAATGATGTTCAGTGAGTTAATTACTGCTGCCCTCACTCTATTGTTTCTGAGTCTGAGTCAATGGAAATAAACTCAATGGAACGAGGCGACTGCGAGAGAAACAAGCGAGGGACATGGCAGTGTGATAAATTATTTGGAGGGAGAGCAACAAGATCTGAACACCTGACTGAGTCTGTGTGTATGAGGCTGGGAGAAGACGATGATGAAGCTCACGGGAAACAATAAGGCTGCTCTTCTCCTGGTCAACTGACTCCAACATTTAAAAATATATATATATATATTAACAGACAAATCAATCAAGGTCTTCATTTATTTGCAGTAATTGTTTGTGTTTCCATTATATTTAATGATTTGCACCATCCTATTTTTATATTAATGCTTGTCAAATAAACATAATCCAAAGCACAATGGTGCATGGTTTATTACCAGTGGGAGCCAGCGATCATAAACAAGCAGAGCTTTGTGTGCCTCATGGAGGATGTTGGCACAAACACAGACATGGTCAGCCGCACTAACAACTGTGTGAATAATGTCTAACCAGTAAAATTTGATGCAAAAACAGAAGCACTAATGAGTCTGCTGGGGAAAAGGGGGACATGAATGGGAGAACTTGCAAAACAAAACAAAAAATTAAAGAATAATATTTGTCTGTCTGGTAGAAATCTTAACAAACCAATATGCTTTTTAATTCATCTTGGAAAAAAACATTTATATTCAGAGAAAATTTTATAAGCTGGATTAACACAAGCAGGTGGTTTGCAAATCAATAATTTTCATAAAGCAGTAAAGCTGGAATAAATGACGCCACACCAGCTTCTCTAGAACTAATTAAACAAAATATCTGATGTAAAATATGTAAATCCAGCAGCTTAGCTTTCCTTAAAACATACAGTGAACAAGGCTTAGTTCTGCCTTAGTTTCCATTTTACTTGTCAATTCCACATACAAGTAAAAAGAAATAAAATAGGGGTTATAAAAAAGCACATTTATTTAATTTTATCATATATTAATTTAATCTATTTTACACATTCAGTTATATATCTTATCGTTTTTTTATTTCTTTTTTAAGGTTTGATGATTTTTTTTATAGCTCATAAAATAGAAAAATGACATTTTCCCAGAAATCTGCTGAAAAGTCTCTGATTTTGGTTGGATTTACCACAAACTGGAGCTTCGTCCTGGACATGTCTGTCTGAGGCAGCTTTTCAAGATCGGACTACAAACAATGAACTTAAGGCTGCAGTCGTTCCTGTTGCCTAGGACTATTTTCAAACCTTTTTTTTTTTCAACAAAACTTCCTTTTATGGCTTTGGATACAGCACTATATAAGTAGCTAGCTTCTAAAGTATTTTTATTTCCATGAATGCGAAGACAACTAAACAATAGTAAAACAAACCGTTCTTTAAATTGACTTTAAAGTGCAATTTTAGTTCATACTATGTGATATTCTAATATTCAGATTAGGGATGCAGGATATTGGGATTTTGGCCGATATCCGATATGCCGATATTTTAAAAACTCATGTAGCCGATAACCCATATCGATACCGAGCAGCAAAGCTGGACAAAATAAGTAGTCATTGAAAATAGCAGTTTTGTTATCCATTTCTTGACACTTTGAAAAAATAAATACTCAAATATATTTTCATATGCTGATATCAAATAGATTTTTAAAAACGCGGTATTCATCTCTATTTTACTTTCAAAAATCTGGTTAAATTCTCATCGTTCTGTTACAAACTCGCGGATATTTTTGCAAATTCTGTGAGATTTTGTTAGTAAAATAGATCGACACCGCGCTCAATATATATCAACATACCTCAATATGGCAACATTTGGTGAATTCTCGGGGATTTCGTAGCATAACGATGTGACATATAGCAATATTTCATTAGTAAAAGAGATTGATATGGTGTTTTTTAAATGCAATATATCAGCATATGAAGATATTGGGATATTTTAATGGATCAATATTTTTCCTCGTCCGTTTGTAGAAGTTTTTAAGTCTGTAAAAGCAGTTTTTGAGGAAGTAGAAGCAGTAGTATTTTTTCAGACTTTAGAATCTTGAGAACAAGCTGATCAACATCGGGTTAAATGTCGGGTGGGGTGGTCATGTCCGGATATTCAGTTTTAATGCCGATAATCGTATAGGGGCCGACATTAGATCGTATCCCTAATTCAGATAACCTGTATTTGGTTTTGCATTCAATTCAATTCAGTTTATTTCTATAGCGCCAGTTTCTACAACACACGTCATCTCAAGGTACTTAACAATTCAACCAGATCATTCTGTCAGATGGATTCTAAAGTTTTTCTATCTAAGGAAAACCAGTTGATTGCATCGGCTTCATTGGCTCCTTCCCAAGCAATCCCTCACATTAAGCATGCTTGTAGCTACAGTGGAGAGTGAAAAGGCTCCCCTTGAACAGGAAGAAACCTCCAGCAGAAGCAGGCTTCAGTGTGGGCGGCCATCTGCTGAGGCCCACTGGTTAACAAGGTGTTATTTGTGTATTTTTTTATTTTAAATTAAAATATCTGTATTTTGAACATGAGAGAGAAACACAAAGGTAGAAAACCCACGTTCTGCAGGAAGGGTTATAATTTTCTTTAATGGAATTATAATTTTCTTTAATTCTTGTGGGGTAACTGAACTAATTTAGCACAGGGGTTGTCTGGAGTACCTTTAAGACAACCTAATTTATCGTTTATTTTGCATAAAACAATGACGAAGTGTCTGTATACTTTAGTATTTTGAAGTATCATACATAGTGTGAGCCAACAGCACAACATCTAATGAAAAGGAAGAAAGTACTTAACTGCTTTTACATCCAGCATGAAGGCAACATCAGCTGGTGATGAAATAATACAATATATTTTTCAAGATATTACAATGTTTTTTTTTTACTTTCACTGATTGGTTGAGCTCTTTGCAAACATCAGTGTTCCCCTAATGTCATTTTATTTAGTGTGTTTTAAATGTATGTAATAATAACCATTTAAGCTAGGGTGTAATAACCTTCTATTTACCAGCTGACTGGCAATAGGTGTGAGAGGGGCCATGCAGCTACTGAGTTCTTCAAGCAGTTTCACTAAAACTGACTAAAAGCAAAAAACTTTAAGCTATTTAACGTGTAAACATTGAAAATCTGTGCATATAAATTTAAATCTTTACTGGTCTGTGAATATAAAGCAAAACAGACAGAAATTATTAAAGCAGTCAGTGAACTGCCGTTCCTGCATGGAGCCTTGAAGTCAATAGGAAAAAAAAAACCTTCTGACTACAGAAGAAGCTGCTGCTGCTGCTGCAGTGGGAGATGCTGTAAACATCAGACGGCTGCTTGTTGTGGGCCTGAGGTGACTCAGGTGTAACAGGTGGCCTTTACCTCCTAATGAGCTGCCCTCTCTCCAGGCAACACTATCAGCACACCTGCTGCTACTCTTTACTTATTTATGTTTCTGTACATGTGGTCTCTCGTGTTTCTTCCACTCTGCACATTGTTTTACCGACGCCTTCCAGTCTGATATCACACTGGAGACCAGCTGAAGGAAAACTGCATAAAAACCGACAGAATTTATTTACAACTGAGAATCTATGATTGTAATACGACCAAAAGCAGAGTGATGAGTCTTTTGACTTAAAGAGCAGAAACCCCAACCAATGCACATGATCTTCCTCACTGAATGTCCAGAGGGAAACTTCCTTGTAAACCGAGAGTCGGTTTATGTGCGACGACCCACCTTGCCCTTCTGGTTCAGTGGTTCTATGGTGAGCGTATCGGCTCCTATGTCAACGATCATTCCCAGCTGGAACCCGTCTGTGGGGTGGGGCGCCCACACTGGCTTCCCATCCTCCATGGCTTACTTCCAGTCAGCGCAGGCACACTACTGTGGAGAGAGGGACAGAAAGAGGAAGGTGGGCGACACAAAGAAAAAGAGCCTTTCTTTCATACAAATATGCAAAGTTAGACACAGATTTGCATTTTTTTTTTTATGTCAGTTCCTAAAATGGAGCCTGATTCTTAGCATCCAAAATAAACATCCAAAGCTTGATCAGATCAACATTCAGTCCTTCAGTCTTACATCTAAGCTGCACAGCTGATCAAAGTCAATACAGCTGCTGACAAGAGTCTAACATGGTGATTTCTGACAGACCAACATCTATTCTGTGCCTTTTAAAATTAGATACATTAACATTCCATTACAGTGCTTTTTTTGTATTTTACAATATATTTTAAGTGATAAATACATTTTATCAGAGTAGCAACAAGTTTCCAAAATTTGCTGTGAAAAACAAATTGATCAACAGCGACATTTCCCAGTGTTTTGCATTATCTGAGAGGGACCTGAGCAGCTGCTGCTGTCTGCCTTGTTTTTCATTAACTCCTTATTACCCCACTGATCTTATAAGAGAGGATTTCCCCCTGCCCAGTACGGCAGGAAATATCCCCTGCAGGGTTCCTGCCATCCCTCAAGGGGACAACAGGACCTCAAGTGACCCAACATGCCCATCTGAATGAAGAAATACAGTTACAGTTAACCAGGCTTATACAGAAAGTTACAACTTAAAAAAAAACAACAAAAAAACTATATCGTTCTAGCAGCCACTCAACTAATTAAAGGGTGCAGATGCATTTTCTTCAATGCACAAAAAAGATCAATTGAAAATATGAAAACAGTCGTAAAGCTGGGCCTAATGGTGATGCAGCTAGCTGATATGCTGTTGCAATAATCAGTCTTGGTTGGCATATTTCTACATGGAGTTTCCATATCTCCTCTTGCATGGTTAGGGTTCTCCAGGTACACCCGCTGCTTCCTCTAACCTGATTCTGGGTATGGATTTGCTCCTCAAGCATATCCACATCTGGAAAACCTTCCTCCGCTGTAGCAATTTTGGGAAAATACTTGAGCTAGCTGATTGGCCTATGTTGGTGATAGACGTAGCTCTAGATCAGACAGAAGCTGCTCTTTCTCTATATTTCAGGATAATATTGCTTATGTAAAGCAGCTTTTAAATGTGCCGGCAGCTGATCCAGAGATCTATGCAGATCTTTTTAAATCCCTGTCTAAAAATAGATACCTTCTCTTTTCAGTGAAGAAAAGTTGTTTTTAGACAAGATAACAGATGTTATGTTATGAATAAAGCAGGTCAATGAACCAAGCTGAAAACCTCAGTTAAAAAAGAAAATAAGAAACTAGATATAGTTAAAACATAAAACTCAAATATTAACATATTATAAATAGAAATTTTAACGGAGAGTTCCAGACTGATTCATGCAGTGAAAACCTTGAAAGCTCGCTGAAGTTCAGGATGGTCTCTTACCAGGCTACCTCGCTTCCCCCATAACCATACACCTTTAACAGGTTAAATGGAATGTGACAAGGGGCTCCCCAAACATGAGGTTAGGAGGAAGGTTAGAGAAGTGCCTAGGAAAGCATCTGGCTCTTTGTCCAGATGTTGAAAGGCTTAAAGACTGACACCCCGTAGTTATCTGAAGTTGACCACACTATGTGTGCATATTAACAAAGCTTTTGGTTGTGGAAATAATGGTGTGTGGGGAGGTTGCAGGAAATGTTTAAAAATGCAATTTAATCAGGTTATGTTTCTCTGATTAGATTGATAGTAAACATAGCCCTGCCTTGCCTCCACGTTCACTTTAACGCTCCTTTTGTTGTTCATTTTCTCTAATCATTTGATCCCTTAATCACCTTTAATAGTCAGTTTTATTCATTTTTTGTCTTCTCTAATACCCTGCTGCTACACTGTTCTTCCCTCTATGTTTCCCTATCATGTTTTGTTTATGTACAGCCCTTTGCCTTGCTCCTGAAATGCATTATGTAAATTTACTTGCCTTCACTAAATTGCATTTAGAAATCAACATGTGTTTGTTGGCCCTGTGATGGAGTGCTGACCAGTGGCCCTCTGCCTCTTGCCCAACGTCCCCTGGAGGTAGGCACCAGTCACCCAGCAACCCCTCAAGAAAGTGGGTATACTGTAGGTGTTAGAGCATTACATCTGTTCTGTCTAATACAGCTTTAGCCCAACTGTTAACCTGTTCATATCATCCAAGGCCAGACCAGTTGAATATTTCTGCCCACAAAACTACTACTCAAGAAAGGAGGTATTTTTACCTTAAATCAATAGCTTAATATGGAACCTTTAATATCTCAAGACATTGGCACCAAATGTCCACCCACCGAGCAAAAATGGTTGAAAAGACATTGAAAGGGCGACATGATTTATGTCCAAATAAAGTCTACATTTGGTTGAAAAAATGAAAGTTGAAAAGACGTAATTTTCAGATAATTGAAAACACTTTTCAACATCTATTATTGCGCCAAAGTGGAGCAAAATCAGACCAATCAAACACAGTCCATTTGGCACAACTATTTCTGGACTAAATCAAGACTATGATGGACTGACCATATTTAGCCTATAAAACAACATTTAAATGACGTCTGGTGTTCAGGAGGAATATTGTGCCCCAAATATAATTTTTTTGGGATGAACAATATTTTCCAGATCTCTCTAAACTCTATTGAAAAGTAGAAGCTTCGCATGTTCCCACTGGAATCCTCTCCCCATCTGTGACTGGTGGATGTCTGAGACCTCACACTCCGCAACCATCCATATGAGGATGCTCCTCAGATATGCTGTGGAGTATAAATCAGGAGACATGCTTGGCCACACCAGTACCTTTACCCTCACTTCTTTTAGCAAGGTGATGGTCATCTTTGAGGTGTGTCTGCAGTAGTGAGCATGTTGAAATACTGCCCCTTGGCCCATTATCTATAAGTAGGAGCTCCTGCCCCAGTATGTCACGGTGGGTGTTAATGTTCATACTTGCCTCAATGAACTGTAGTTCACTACAACTGGAAGGACTCATGCAGCCCCAACCTGTAACTCTCCCGCTACCATCACTTTCTGTAGGCATGACCTACTTGTCTTTCTACTCCTTACCTACTTACTGACAAATAAGCTTGACACAATCAGAATCAAAGAGGGTTACCTTTCTCTCTCTCCGGACCACAGGACATAGTTCCAGTAATCCATGTCCTTGATCTACTTTTTGTCAGCAAACTGTTTATGGGCTTTCCGGAGGATCATCTCTAAAAGAGGCCTCATTTTGGGATGACAAGCATGCAGACAAAATATTTGCAGTGTAAGGCGTAAAGTCTGAGTGCCGACACAGATGACCTCTAACCCTTCAAATGCTGCAGCAAAGCTGGTAGCACTAAAAAGTCAATTTTCAAAAGAAAACCTCTGGATACGACAATGAGCATGTTCACTGAACGTCCAGTCCTCTAGTGAGCTCTCAGGTTGTTAGCAATCTTATAGCATGCATCTGCCATCTATACATTGGGCAACATTATTTGCTTTCACATCATTACAAGGTGCTCTGCTAATATTCAAGTGGACGGCATTAAAGTGTATGAGCAATTGCACCAAATATAAAACACCCGCTCCCCTTCTGCACCTAAGAACTTGTAACACTGATACCCCTTTTCCCACGGACCAAAAAAAAACAACTTTTAAACAGAGTACAGCATTCAGCGCCTGCTCTCTGCTCGATAATGCAAGCTCGAGAAGAAGTTAAAATGTGCTGCTTACCTCAGTGCAAAGAAAGAAACAACGAAAAGAAAAATGTCTGAGGACTTCAGTGTTGAGGAAGAGCATGAGTTCTTTTGCCGAGCTGAATCTCTTACTTTCATCTGGTTTGGTCTGCCGCGGTTTCCAGTAGCGTCGTGAACGCTTTCAGGAAATCCTATACACTACTGTTTATGCTCTAAAAACATTCTAAATGACTTCTGTTGCACAGGTGTAAATTCTGGATGCTACCCACTCAGGACACTTGGAATACATTGGACGAGCAGTATGGAGGGAATATTGACACGCTTTTTGTGGACTTTTATGGACCTTTCTGCCTCGGGTATTCGCCATAGACGTCCATCCGTTATTATTTGAATGTCAGCAGGCAGAAGCAAGAAGCCTCCCAGATCTCCAGATGCATTTGAGATATCAAAAAAGTACTCCAGAGTGTTGTTCAGCATGGGGGAGTAGCAAAAAAATGAAGGCTAATCATGTTTTGAAAAAGTGTACTATTCCTTTAAGACATCTGGGCAAGTAAATGTTAATTTTGAATGCTTTTACTGTTGTTGGCACTCATTAAGACCAATATAGGCCAATCAACTAACATTTCTGCCCGTTCCCAAAATTACTTAAATGGAGTTAGGTTATGTGACATCTGGGCAAGTAAATGGTTAAAAACTGACATATTTTCACTCATTTTATTAGGGCGACAAAGTCGTACATTGGTAGGGTGATCACTCAAGTTTCCACAAGATCATTACCCATTCATTTAGCACTCCAAAGTATATTCCTATAATTAAATTAGTTTATATTGGAGGCAAGTAAAAATGGCATCTATTTTCTTTTAGTCAGCTAAGCAGCAGTGTACTATTGGATTGAAGAGGTAATACATTCATAAACGTTGAGAAAATTTGAGGCTCTTTATTTTAAAGTACCTTAAAATGACCTTCTACCAAAAGAATGGTGTGACAGTAATGTTAGCAACATTAAACATTGACATTCACTGATACCATCACCTGACTCCTGCTACAACATATCTCTTCTGACGTAGGCCAGCAGACAAAGCACAGGGAAGATATCCAAGGATCCATCACCCACTAAACCAAAACCGGGTACAATAAGGAACTTGAAGTCTTTACAGTAACTTATAAAAGTCTACTGATAACAACACAAAATGTGAGGTCAATAAAAGAAAACAGAACGGCATCAATAAAAACTGATAGAACATACCATCAACTCATTCCAGGCAAAAACTTAACCCAAAACGGAAACTAAAGTAGACAAATTGACCCTTTAATGTTTTTCCTAACTGGAACTAAACATTATATGCAGTAAACAGAGAACCACATTTAAACATGATCAGCCTTGAAGTGGTAGATCAAGGCTGTGTGGGGGAAGGCTTCTGGAGGCGCTGTTTATGTTAGATGGTGGATAAGAAAAAAAGTTATGCTAAAGTTCATAACTTTGATCCCTTTACAAAGAGGTGTAAATAGTCTTAATATATGACAACAGCTTTTTCAACGTCATTTTCTTTCATATAACGTACAGTGAAGTGAAATCTGCCTCAATGGCTGGAAAATACATCTAAACTCTGCAGAAAGACACGATCAGATCTCCCTGAGAAACTTTGACTCTGCAACCCAAATAGTAATCCTCTTAGTATTTGACCCTAATCCAGACAGAGAGGTGATAGGCTACAAGTTGGACCCAAGTCAGCCAGCCATCACTCTGAAGAGTATGCAAATCAGAAGACAGAAAATATTCATGTATGGACACTGGCTCAGAGTTAAAGCAGGACACAAACACACACGCCTCCTGTTTCCTGCCACTTGTTTCCTGACTGCACCAGGGTGCATGGAAAAGGAACTGGACTGGAGTGAATACTGGGAGGAAAAAAAAACTAAAAAAAAAAAAAAAGACATGGAAACAAGATCACAGTTTTATGTAGCAGATATAAAGCCTGGGGTCCAGATAAACTCTGATTATTGAGGAAGATTTAGAAAAATAAAACAGGATCAGAAGAGGAAGCAGAACATGAATCCACAGTGAATGAAAGGAGAATGCTGTAATATTTTTCCAAAGCAGCAAGATCATAGGGTTACTTTTACTGAAGACTAAATTGAACCATTATATTCCAGAAAATTGCAATAATATAATATAACAAAAAGTGCATTTCAGTTGACAAATTGTTTCCATTAAACAGCCTCAAGAAGTTTCTGCAGTTATTGGATAAAAAGTAACGCTGTTAAAGTTTGTACCGTTTTATCTGTTCAGATGGCCCGGTTGGGTTCCCTCATACGGCTCTGAAAGGGTCCAGGTTTATCCGCGTCTCCTCGCGCTGCTGCCGCACAGAGAGGCAGCGACAGAAAGCACTGCTGGCGTCCCGGTGAGCGCCCGTGACGTCACCATGAAGGTGCGTTAAGGTGCAGCTCGTAAGATCCCGTGACAGGTAGCTTTATTAGCGCTTAGGTCGGAGGTTGCGGCTCTAAATTATAGCGGAAAAATGGGAGACACATACACATTAGCGTTTTTGTGATTTTTTATTTTTCTTTGGCCAATCCTTCAGGTTGATTGAAATATTCATTGCGAGTTCTTCAACTGGGGGTCCGCGAACCCTTGGGTGCCCCCTGCAGTTTTTTTCCACTAATTGAAATGTCTTTAAATCCACATTAACACGAATTCAACCCACTAGCAAACAGATAAATGGAGGCAGAAGATGTCTCTAGGTCATCAATGCCACATTAGCACGTTCACAACACCTGTCCCATCAACAGAAACAGAATTGTAGTAAAAAGATAAGTTTTTATTTGGATTTCAGAAGATGTCTTTCAGTCTGTGAATCTGAATGAATTCACATGAAAAGTCAGAATTTGACACACAGTCTGAATTCTGACTTTTTTCCCATACAATACTGAAATAAAATTCACAACTGTGCTTTTTTTTTTTCAGTGTCCCATCAAATCGTAGAAGAATCAGAATGAGAAATACTTTAATAATAGCTACTCCAGGGAGAAATGACTTTTGTTACATGACTCCATCTGTAATAGAGTGATATATAGGACCAGTTTGATATACACAATTTCATACAATAAATATAATTAAGGGGTCCCCGCATCCATCTCTGCCATCAGACAACCTCTTGACACCTGTTAGGGTCCTTATGCCATTAGATATGAAATCTGTTTTGTTTTTAGTTTTATGATCCTGAAGTGACCTAGTAGCGTATTTATTTTTATGGACAGTATGCTGACCAATAGCAAAGACAGTGAGTATATGGATAACTGGGAGAGACTGGCGGTAAAAAAGGATCAAACCGCAATAAAGATTAAGAACGCTAGGTCCTAATCATGAGATAATGTTTGCCATTGCTGTCATATGTCGCTAAGGAGAAGGAGGCTTAGATATATTGGTCACCACTAGGAGGATTAGAAAAAAAAATACTGAGCTTTTAAATGAAGTTTTATAAACTATAAAGTTAAACTATCAAGCTAAACTGTATGAATCTTTTATTAACTAAGCAGAATATTTACGATATGCAGAAAACTGGTCTGTAAGAATATATGAAAAGGTATAAATCACCCGTAAAATTCAAGATACAAATGCACTTTCACATTTGCATTTGAACGCCCTAAAGCAATACATGATTTTATTGCTGAACAGATTCAAATGGAACATACAATGAGATTTGGGACTTCCATAACAGCTACCGTGAAATAAAAATAAAATAAAAATATATAAAAATAAATATATAGATATATTAAAAGGAAAGGAAATGTAAACATTACAAAAAATATATATAAATATATTAAAAGGAAATGTAAACAGTGAAAAGGAAATGCTGAAAAGGAAATGAACTGGCACTGATGTTCCTGTTTTTTCTTTCTTATTATTTCACTTAGTGTATATGATTTTTACTGTGGTGTCTTCTTTTGAGATATGAATAAAAATGAATGATTAAAGAACAAAAATAAAAGCAAAAATAAATATAAATTCAGTTTGAAACAAAATATTTAAATAGTGATAGATATATATAGATATCTATGATGTGAGGAAGCACTGCAACACATCCATGGACCCCTCCTGATCTCCTCTTTGGGGCCATCACTGTATAAACTGAGGAGAAATGACAGAAAGAGAACCCCAGACCACTTCACCTGCTTTGATGAAGTGACTGCCACTGCTGCTTGAGAGTCATAAATATTTAAGAAGCGTGTAATCTGAAACGTTTGTGGGGAATTTTGAAGGAGTCACTCAATCCACGGCTGAAACACTGGCTGCCACTGGGTTTGTAAATCTAATTAGGACATCGGATACTCCCTCATTGGACCGTATCTGATTACTGACACAAGATGACAGCATTTTGAACAGTGCCTCCACATTTTTGATACCATTTTAACTTCAACTAATTGACTTTACAGAGTCTGTGACGTGTAAGAACAAAAAACAAACAAAACAAGACAAACAAATTTAAGATAAAATGATTGACATATATTGTGATCTCCAAGTATATTAGGGTCAGAACAATGGATTGGTTTACTGTTCCTCCTTTTATGGACAATGGCTCCCTCTAGTGGTCATAGGTGAGGAACATGTTGCTAACCATGCCCCACCCTGGAAAAACAATCTAGAAATAAATACACAGCTGCTAAAGTTATAGATAAAACACTGACAGGAGGAGTAGGAAGCCATGCCAGATGTTGGTGTTGGTCCACTGGGTTTGATCAGATTTAAAATCATTGCTAAA
This sequence comes from Cyprinodon brontotheroides, assembly GCA_018398635.1. Taxonomy (NCBI): domain Eukaryota; kingdom Metazoa; phylum Chordata; class Actinopteri; order Cyprinodontiformes; family Cyprinodontidae; genus Cyprinodon; species Cyprinodon brontotheroides. The sequence continues at coordinate 35,504,359 of JAGKQL010000009.1, forward strand.
GTCTACTGGAACTTAAATGGTGATAATCTTGATGATGGTAAGGAGCTGATAACCCAGCAGGATATGGCGGGTACCCAAACTTTCAAAAACTGTGGCACAGCTAGAACATTTTACATGGAGGAGCAAAGATGTTACAGCTGGGTGGCAATGCTGGAACTAAATCTCTAATATGTTAAAGGAACACATCACAAGACTGATAGCAGCCATCGGTTTAGTGGATTTGAAGGTGATAATAGTTGTGCTATTCAGAAAAATGTCTCAAATACAGATTCCAATCTATACCGCACTGCAAGTTATAGAGGAAATAAATAGAAACCAGACTCTGTTGGATGGGCTGGATTCCCTCCTGTTCTGTTCGTCTTCATCAGTTACTTCTGCCTTCTTTTTCCCTCTGACTCTGAAATCTTCACCATTTTCAGCACTTATTGTAACGTCTTTTACATTCTCTAATTTCTTCAGTTTTTGTATTTTTAGTGTCCCCCTTCACCTCTGACCCTCTTGATTATTCTACTTTCCTCAAATCTTAGTTTGTTTTCTTTCTTCTCATGGGTGGGGGGCAGCTGGAGGTAAAAACCTCTACACTAGAGGGGCAGTTGCCTCCATTTGACCTCCTGTAGATCCATCTGTACAAAAAAAGGTGCAACCATCTGTAATTATCACCATTGTGTTGGATGAACTGTAAACCTGAGCCTGAACCTCAGGGAATCTATGGAGTGTGCACTGCAAAAAAGACTTTACTGCCAGTGAACTTTAGTACTCGAGATCGGTCTTGGAGCATTTGGTCTCGGGCGCTGAGGACTCTGCATTTTATTTCAAGACCGTCAAGAACCACAACTGTGGAAATAACGCTAATCGGAAGAATATTATCTGTTTCATTTAAGATTCTTAAGGATTTTATTGGATGCTTTGATTCCAAATCCAAGCAATAACCTGTCTGTTTTGTGAAATGCCGACCCCCTTTCACCCTCTGCTTCGGGCTGCAGCACTTCGATTGAAAGTCACAAGTGGTTGTCTGAGAACGGGATAAGATGTCGGCCAAATCATCGGTTATAAAAATTCGACTAATAAAATCACAAAGAATATATTTATAAAGCAACATTGAGAAAAAAAAGCATACAGAGCAATGTAAGTTCTGCAGTGCTTCACTATCAGAGACGGTAGGGACTACGTCCAACTTTTATCGACACCTTGAAAGAAAGCACAAAGAAAGGTAAGCTACATACATATTTAAGTCATTATGTTGTGACAGTATGTTATGAGACCGACAAGCTGTGAAAATATTGAGCACTTCTGCCTTTTCTCCATGTTCCCAGTGCTAACTAGAGAAATACACTGCTTGGTCAAAAACAAACCATCTGATTCAGCAACAGGGTCTTAGAACTGACAAAAGTCAGGCAACTTGGTGACAGATATGGATTTATTTTCGAAAAGTTATATATATAGCTTTAATCTGTATGTGAGAGAGAAACAAGAGAAATTATTGGCATTTTTTCAGTTTTACACATTTGCACATTGTTTTGAAATAGCACATTTAAAAACAACATAAATGTATGTACTGTTCATGAAAGGCAGAGAAAATACTATTTTGATCGACTTTGATTAATTGTTTGAAATTCTGTGATTACTACACAGAAGTACTAAATAAAGATCTTTATGTTTATTCCAGTTCTGTGTGTGGTAAATATCTAGGTGTTTTTATGTGAATGTGGGTCTTTTTAGATCAATTTTAGTGATTTTGATCATGTTTCACATTTTATTGTCACATACTGGCGCTGGTCTTGGTCTTGACTTGGTCTCGGACCCTAAAAGTCTTGGTCTTGTCTAAGAATCTCTGTACTTATTTCTAGATTGTTTTTGCGGTGTGATCAAAAAGAAGACGAGAGACTTTAGGCCCAAAGACGCAGACGAGCTGAGGGCAATTAAAGTAACTAGTTTCATAAACACTCCGTTAGGAAGCAGAGAGCATCAACATCCGACTACATGTTGCTACCATCCAGCACATGGACATCTTAGATAGTTGTTTTTTAGGTTTAGGCAGAAAATGTTCATTTAGAAAACTGTTTATTCTGTCCAAGTTTTTAATACATTTTTAATCATGTTATGTGTTTATTTACATGACTATAGCTGTTTTTTTTTTTATAATTTCAGGCATGAAATCAGATGTTATGACCCAACAATTATTCAGTACTTGAGCAGCCAAGTTTCCAAAAACTATTTCACTTTTACTTAAGTAAGAAGATGTTAAAATATTAATACAATTACTAGAGGAAAGTGTTTGGGTAATGTACCCAACTCTGCTTATGAGTCTGATGTTACACTGTACTTTAAAAATAGCAATAAGTAAACCAAAATCACAGAAATTCCCAGAAATAAACTATCTGTGAATACAGAATGAAAGTTAGTTTCAATGATCTGATTTATAAAACTGTATGTATTAAAAACAGGAAATTCATATTTACTTTAGTTTTGTTTCAGCATGAACTGCCTCAGTAAACACAAAAAGTTGTAATTTAGAAAGACTTTTAGCTATTTATCTATCAATGCATATATCAAACATTTTATTTTGAATTACTAGAAGCTTTGTTAAATAAGTGACAGAATCCAAACATTTTTCCCTTAAAGAAGCCAGAAACAGTTAAAGTAACAAGAGACTGTTGTTTAAATCACTGACTTATAAGAAAAAAAGATGCAAGCATTAATATAATTGAGTTAAAAGCAACGAATAAATGATCAAACTCATTCTCTGTATTTATTAGACCTTACTTATATAAATCCCTGGCTACTTTCTCAGCCAATTATGTGCAGGGGCCCCAAATGCTTCAGGACTTTATCAGTGGACTGTTTATATGTTTCCTATCTCACTCCAACACACACACTCAGACATGAGGACAAACATGAAAACTTTTCAGTAGGATTGCCAGCAATGAAAGCTCCAACAGATCGTCAGGAATACCATCGTCAGAATACATCTAAGGGTAAGCGTCACATTATTCTAAGGCTTTAAACATACATAATGAATTATTTCGTTGTTAAAGGAGCTTTGGTTGTTTTTTATTTGTATGTATTCATTCAAATCAAATTATACTTTTGGTTAATGGGTTTTGCTCCAATATCATATGAACCTTCTAAAGGGAACAAACTCTGAAAAAAACGCTGAATCCAAACTTTTGATTTAGATTTTCCTCTCTGACCTGGTATTTTCTGATCCTGCTGTTTTTCCAGTTAACACACCGTCCACTCCATGTAGAAGGATGGCAAGATGGAAACTTTTACTCCATATGATGCTGATTTCATTGATGAGTTTATTGCAGCTGCAGATGGTAAACGGACAACAAGCGGCAGACGACTCCTGCACTATTCAGATCCTTGTCCCTGGATTAAAAGGCATGCTTCTCACTCTGCACGATGTCTTACCAATCTTCAACACATCATTCATAATAAATGTGAAAATGAACTATGTCTGATTTGATTTTCTGCTGCTGAAGGAGAAGCGGGGCTAAAAGGAGAAAAAGGAGCTCCTGGCAGACCAGGAAGAGTCGGCCCCCTTGGAGAGAGCGGTAAACCTTACTGTTACTTTCTGAGTATTTGTTTTTTTAGACAAACGTTTGCTTGCTTAAAGCCTTTCTTCAATGTTTTAAGGCACGCCGCAGTAACTAGGGCAGAGATCACATTTCTGGTGCTGATAATGTGGTGTTAAGTAGCCAGAGATCTCCATGTGTTTACATTTGTGTAAAAAGCTGGAGGAGTAACAGTTAGTGGAATGCAGGATTATGGACAAGTGTTTACTGGAGAGATTAACGAGGAGTGAAGGATGTTTTTGGATGGGGATGACTCTCGATTAAAAACAGATTCTGATTAAGCCTGATTTTAAACCAGAATCTGAGATGAATAGCTTTTTATTTTATTTTATTTTTTAAAGCTTGGGATGTCTTTCAAAACATGCTGCTTTTTCAGGACAACCCGGAATCAAAGGACAAAAAGGAATTATGGGACATCATGGAAAATTTGGACCAAGAGGGATTAAAGGTAATACTTTACATAAACTCATGTATTTTATAAGACATTTCTTCTGTAATTTTCTGTTTTTTCACTTTAATTCACACAGGATACATAGAGGCTCAATTATAAATGATAATTTAATCAAAATACAGATTCTGTCATTATCTCCTGATCTGAATTTTTATTTTATTTTATTTATGAATTTTTCCATCAGGATTAACTAGTTGGAATACTTTTTCATTCCTGATTAAATTTTTTTTAGTTTTTTGCAGCTATGTTTAATTAACTGTGCTTATGTTGTTTATACGTAACCCGAGTGGAAACCAAAAAGCTATGATCAGAGCCCTGTCATTTTGGTTTGACCCGCTCCTAAACCATTCTCAATATTGTTATAGTGGCTCTTAAATTTATGAAGCTTCCTCCACAATGGAGAGCGTTCTGACCAGCTGTCTCGCTTTAATGTGGTGTGGAGGATGCAGCGCCTCAGACTGGAAGGAGAGTTAGAAGAGTGGTGAGAACAGCAGAGCAGATCATAACTAAGGGTTCTTCTTCCCTCCATAAAGACTGACATTTCATCCCAGCGCTGCGTGTCCCGAACTGCGTAACATTATCCAGTGACCCCTCCACACCCCCAACATGGACTGTTTTCCCTAATGCCCTCTGGGAAGAGACTTAGCAGCATTAGATGCAGGACCAGCAGATTCTGAAACAGCTTCTTCCCCACACGCCATCATACAGCTGAATATTGAAAAACAGTCTGGAATCATGTCACTAGGGGTGAATGGTATTGCCAAAAGAGCGTCACGATTGCGATTCGAATACCGCGATTCACGTTTGCCACCATGATTCGCGATTGCACTATCCACGATGCATCCGCGATACTTGAAGTTTTATTAAGGAGTGCATTGCAAGATTTATCCCTCCCATGTTTTGTTTGTTTTGAATGCACTGGCGAGTGCAGTATCCCATTGCGGAGAAATGCTTGTGGCACAAGGCAGCGTGCGTCAACATATTTACAGCGACATCTACTGGACTGGAAGTTTTATTACACTTGTTTTTGTGCAAGCAGAAGTGTTTAGCCAACCATTCATACAATTTTATTTATTCATTTTTTGAAAATTAATAATGTAAATTCTTCAAGTACTATCAGAGATTCGATGCAATGGAATCCGCGAAAATTAGAATCTCACGATGCATCATCATCTACGATTATTTTTTGCACACCCCTACATGTCACAGACTCCGCACACATGTAACCACAACACCAAACTAAAATTCTGCATATATGCACCGTATGTACATATTTAATGCTCTGAATGTTTGGGATTCCATGACATTCAATGTCGTGGTTTTTGCACCATGTTTTTTTTCTCTCCTCACTGTTTACATCTCATCTTGCACTGCTGCATTTTAGGTAAAGCAAATGTTTTTGAAAGCAGTACAAAAACAAAATTTTGTTTTGTCTTGTTTACACTCTGACCCGTATGAAGAGGTAAATCTGTAGATACGCTGGGATTTGAATTTAAACCTGCCACTGAAGGCCCAAATGTTGACATGTTTCACACACTTACTGTTTCAGTTTTAAAACTGGTGATCAGACCAGAACACATTTTTTTGACCTAGGAAAAAAATTCATTGTCATTACTTTCTATACAGTTAAAATTTAATTTCTTATTTTCTCTTCAAGCTAAAATTCACATTACTATTTCAAAAGTGATTAGATTTTCAATATTTATTTTTTTAGTTTAATTTTTTGTGTTAAAAAAAATCTGCATATAAAAAAATTCAACCTTTCAAAATTCAAACTCAGTATTTTCAGCCTCCTGAGATTCAACTGGCTCTATTTCACAAACCGTCTTAAATTCAGCGTCTAAATTCAGTGTAAAAAGGGAAGGGGTTACTTCAGGTCACAGACATTAGCAATGGTATGGCTCAATATAACCCAACACCCAGCCAATCCCGTTACGTTTTCTTAGTCACGTGACGTGGCGCTTGTGGCGCTCATACGGAAGGCTAAAAACCAGCATGACGGAGCCGGTCAAGCAAGCTAACGCTTCATGCTTTTTGTATGACATAAATGACCATTTTAAAAACTCAATTGTTGAAATCATATGTTGGGAAAACAACCAATTTAAAGCAACTTCAATAGATTCTGTGTAAATGTTTATATTTGTATTTAAAACATAATAATTAAAAAAAAATCTTTATTTGCATTGCCAAATTTTTAATAACAATCATGCTGAGATAGATATGATATTTCACATGTTTAATTAAGTATATCTTCACCTCAGGGGTTAAAGGTGACCTGGGTGACCCTGGTCCACGAGGCCCCAATGGAGAGCCTGGTGAGATAAGCCATTTAATTCCGTTTACCGAAATTCATTTTAGTTGGCTGAGACAGGCGCATTGGATGAAAAATTCCCAGATTGTTAACCCTCACGTTCTTGCTTTATCATCAGGTGTTCCATGCGAGTGCACACCAATGAGAAAAATGATTGGAGAAATGGATATTGTTGTGGCCCAGCTGTCCTCAGAACTAAACTTCATTAAAAACGGTAAACTCTAAACATTCATGAATATCCTTCATAACTTTCTCTGAAAGCACTTTACATGTATTTGTGTCATCAAGCGTTTTTATGTTTGCTCAAAATGTTCATTCTTCTATCACTGCTTGGCATGGCAATAAGAAATTTATAAAGAAATGAAGTGCTCATTTTTACAGCACTGCCCTCCCCTGCAGCTGTTGCAGGCATAAAAGAGACAGACAGTAAGGTGTATCTGTTGGTGAAGGAGGAGAAGAGCTACGCCGATGCAGAGGCTTACTGCCAGGCGAGGGGAGGGCACCTGGCCATGCCGAAGGACGACGGGGCCAATGCGCTCATCGCCGGCTATATAACACAAGCAGGCCTGAGCAGAGTCTACATCGGGATTCACGACCTGGACCGTGAAGGAGTCTTCACCTACGTGGACGGATCTCCCATGACCACCTTCAGCAAATGGAGGAAAGGAGAACCCAACGATGCCTTTGACGATGAGGACTGTAGTGAGATGGTTGCCTCTGGGGAGTGGACTGATGTGGCGTGCCATCCTACAATGTTCTTCATTTGTGAATTTGATAAAAACTACATCTGATTTTGATCAGCAAAAAGAGATAAAGCAAAAAACTAAATGTACCATTTGTGATGAAAAGTCCTGTAAATAGAAAAAACTCCAAAAACAACATGAAAGCCGTAAAAAAAAGCAGGGTGTTCTGTTTTATTATGCAGTAGTACTAGCAGTAACAAGCCATTTATTTGCAAGATCCTAAAGTTTGTTTTAAATTCTTATTCTAATCTTGTCCTCAGTACTATATTCTATAATTCTTCCACACTTCTGGCCACATATCAGTGTACTGAGTTTTTATGGTATGCAAATATTCTGTAAGTCTCTTTGACAAACAGGGTAAATAAGCAGAGAGCTATAGATTGTGTGGAAAAATATCCAATTAAAAAACACATTTTGGATCTGCTTGAGTGCGTTTAATCAAACAAATAGAATGCAGCATGTATTTATATTCAATATGATAAGATATGTGCAGGCTGCTATATAAACATCAATGGATACAAACAACATTAACAAGAAAAGGACATCATTTCTTACTGCTGAGCTGGGTGTTTTTATTTAATGCTGCAGCTGTTCAAAACCCTCAGACTGATTGTAACGAGAAAAACTGCAGTAAAAACACTTTCTGTTTACCTGCAAGGAGGCCATGCTTGACAGAGATTTAAAAAGGGGATATTTTCACTTAATTTATGGCACTTTAAGATTTCAAAGTGTCATCATACTGCACTACTTGTGAGAAGTGGATGCTTGGACTGGATGTTAATCAATCGGGGCAAAAACAGAAGCAGTAAGAGAGGGTTTAAAATCCAGTTTTATGCAAGCAGGTAAAAGGTTTTTATACAAAATAAGTTCAAAAATCTTACAGATTATTAAAAATAAACTTTGCAGTATAATAAAGTCTTCAGAGAACTCAGCAGCTTCTTGATCTGAACTAATAGCCATAATTGCCTAGTAATTGCCATGGTAAATTAATATGAAAGTTATTAATTGCAGAAACAAATTGAGACGCATCATCCTAGACATGATCATACGGAAGAGGATTAGGGCCACTGGAAAAAAAAAAAATTAACTGATTTTTTATTTTTTTATTTCAGTATAGTATGGAAAAATGTCTTTAGTCAGAATTCTGACTTTTTCTCAGAATTCTGAGAAAAAAGTCAAGGATTGTGAGATAAAGATCCACAAATTCTGACTTTAGATCTTAATGAACTTACAGGTATCTCTGTAATCAATAACACTTCTGACTTTAATCTCAGAATCCTGACTTGAAAAAATCGCAGAATTCTGACAATCCGTGCTCATGTCAGAATTCTGAAGTTTCTGAGGTCAAAGATTAAAGTCAGTTTTACAAATGAGATTAAAAGTGCCCAGGAATTCTGAATTTAAAGTCAGGATTCTGAGATTAAAGTCAGGAATTCTGTGAAATGTAAAAAGCTTAGTTTTGTTGAGATAAGTCATAATTCTAATATTAAAAAAGTCAAGAATTCTGAACAGAAAAAGTCAGAAATTCTGAGATTAAAGTCAGGATTCACGCTCAGTTAAAAGTCAATTCCTGAAGATTAAGAGATCAGGATTCTGAGATTAAAGTCAGAATTCTGAGATTACTGAGCAGATATCTGTCATATTTTCAGAATTCTGATAAGTAACATAAATTCTGATAAAAAGTCAGAATTCTGAGATTAAAATCTTTTTTCTAGAATTCTGATATATGACTTAAGTCACTAAATTTCTGCAGATTAGAAGTCAGAATGCAGAAGGATAAAGTCAGAAATGACTGAGAAAATGAAATCAGAATTCTGAGAATTCTGACCAAAAAAGTCAAAATTCTGAAAAAAATCAGAATTCTGACTTTTTTCCCATACCTTACTGAAATGAAATTAAAAAAAAAAATCAGTTAACTTTTTTTTTGACTGTCCAGCCCTAGCTCTGTTCTTTATGTCCACAACAATTTGTAGTTGCCATATGTATGGAAAATAAATAAACAAAAATAAGAAATGAACACTGAAAAAAACAAATAAAAAATATAAACATTTTAAGAGCCTTTTTTGATTTTGCCTAATGCGTAAAAATGTCTTTAGTGAGATATTGTTACTAGGATTTTCAGTGATTTTGCAAGAATAAGCACTACTGTAAGTTGTGAGTTGTTCAACCACCACAAACCCATTGATTTTTCCCAGAGTTAGGCTTAATGTCTTTACAAGGTATTTTCTCCGCTGTAAACAATAACACTGCAACACCATTATATGGAGCTCAGCAACTGTTTGTAGGTGAAAAAAAAGAAGAAAGTGTGTAAAAATCCGTGCTCATGCTTCAAGCTATGCTCTCAGTTTCTGCAATCAGTAAGCCTGGTTTGATAATCTCTGTTTTACAATTAGTGAATGCAGCTTGCCCAGGGATATCTGTTTACAGTTTGGATGCATGACCCACACCTGCAAGATAAGCAGTCAAATGTAAACTGCTTGTTTTGTTCAGTACCTTTCATAGCTTGTAATATTAATAAACCCTGCAAGTTTCTGCCGGTGAACAAAACAAAGCTAGCAGAAATCTGTGCAAAGGTTTTACTCAACTGTGCGCTCAGTTTCTGCAATCCCTAAGAAGGATTAACTTGGTCTGATAAACTAGCATCTTGCTATCTGAGATCACAGATTACTGAGCAATATCTGTCATATTTTTATCTCAGGGTAACATAAAGTCATATAACAAGCAATAAATTCTGCAGAATAAACATCTTTTTTTTTTTTTTTGGTTAATATATGACTAAAAACACTACATTTACTGCAGGTGCAGTCAATGCATCCAAACTTTCGAGAAATGATTGCCAAACTGAAACTCCTGCCTCCTGCACCATGATTGGTCCAGTCTGATTCAGATCAGAGAGCCTACACCTTACCAGAATGCTTTAAACACATGTGGCCGTTCAGCCTAGAAAATGACTGTCACTAGGTCTGCCCTTTAAGAACCGAAATAGAATTTGAAGTTGCCATATGTGGGTGAAATCCTGATAAGGCCTAGGCTGATTATGATGCTGAGGAGTTTCGTAAAAAATATCAGCAGATTCAGAAGGGAGTGTCTTCTCAGGCCCCTGCTGCTTTGAGGTCTCTCTCTTTAAAGCTCAGATAAAGCGATGACATTATGCTCATTGACTGCAAAGTATCTAGCTTCCCCTTTAATGGTCTCCTCAGACTTCACAAGTGCAGTGCTCTGAGGAATTAAGGACTTTCCCATTCACATCCTATAGAGCATGGTGTAGCACTCATATTAAGGGTATGACTTTTGAGTCAGACCCCCACTTCTCTGACCACTAAACTGTGGCATAATGGAATGGAGACAGCCCTCTGAGAAAATCTGCAATAATGTCATAATGTTGTGATAAAAGAGAGCTAATGTCAGTTTGTAGACCTGCTAAAGCTGCAGTGACAGGTTCCCTGAGCTCAAACACAGAGCTAAGGTACGTACTGTTCCAGAGTGCTTCACCTTTCGTTAGCTTTGTTGCCCGCCATCCCATATTCTCCTGCACCTCTGTCAGTCTCTGCTATGAAATCAACTATCAAAATACAGTATGTGTTAATTCAAGTGAAAAATTTAACGCCTAAAAAAGTAATAAAACAAAATAACAGAATTATAGAATGCAGTAAAATGTGTTTATGCATAAAATGAAAGGCTGCAATAAAAAATCCATCTGTGTCGATAGGGTCAAATGTCTGATTTCAAACTAACTGCAGAAGTCTTTGTTTTTGTCTTTGGCTTGTCAACATTTTTGCACCAACATTATTTTTAGAGGCCAGATAAAAATATATCTGAGAAGGCAAATACATGGAAAAAGGAAAAAATGCTTGACTGATTTACTTTATTGATTTATAGCTATTGATTTAGCTCAAATAATCAAATGGTGCATGGGAAAAAAACAGTATACAGTACAGTGGATCCACATACGACAGCTTTTTTTAATGCAGTAGGATCATTATTCAGGGTGTTTACTATCCAAGGTAGGAAAGGCAATTTGGACTGGACTGCTGCGCTGAATCCGGATATATCTGAATATATATATAGCAGCATATCATATATACTATATTCACAACACATGTCATCTCAAGACACTTAACAGTTCACCTGATCATACAGTCCAAATTCAAAAGTTTTCTGTCTAAGGAAAAACCAGCTGATTGCATGCGACTCATTGACTCTTTGGGAATCAGTGGTGGTTCTAAGTGCTTGTAGCACGACAGTAGGGAGGAGAGGATCCCTTGTGATAACAGAACCTGGTGCAGTGTGGCGTCCAAGGCAGACAAGATCCAAGCCAGCTCCCATTTAAGCAAATGCAAGAGAACACATCCAGTTAGTTGCAGTCAGAGAAACTGGAAGACATTTTTGAACAGGCCGATGGAACAAGATCAATTTATAAAGCTACTGATGGCAGCAGCATAGCCAAACAGGAACATATGATATATATATACTATGACTATATATATATATATATATATATATATATATATATATATATATATATATATATATATATAGATATAGAGATAGAGAGATAGATATATACGTATTATTATACATGCTAATATAAATAATATATATATATATATTAGCAACATAAATCTTTGTTTTTTAAGCAATTAAGATAAAAGCAATTAAGCCTTGACCTCTATCTCTACTAGAATTAGCTGTGAAAGTGTGATGTTGTCTGGAGCTAACCATGCTGTGAGCATTTTTTATGGGTCCCACAAACTGCTTTGCTGTCATAAGCCAGCAGTTTGGGAGAAAAAGCAAAACAAGGATGTTTGGAAGGCCATTTTTCTTACAGTGACACAAACATATTTCTGCATAACAAAAATCTTACTGCAGATTACATTTCAGGCCCTTTTTTGTTTACCTCAAGCATTTTTTCAGACTTGGCAGCTATTGTTTTTAAGATATGTATCCCAGCTGAGATGATATCCTAATTTGTGGCTCTCCAGGAAAAGGAGTTTGAATATGCATGATGCACTTCTTCAAATAAAGGCACCACCAGTCCCTTAAGAAATGAATAATTAATGCTGAGATGAATTATGCAGCCACATGACCAGGAGTTGTCTAGCATAAACCAATTAAGTGTCATGGTTGGTTCAATCTCTGGTTACCTTTGTAGAAAAAAAAATATGTTTTGGGAGCTGTAAGGAACTGTGAATGAATAGACAATGGGAATCTTGGTTGGATGAACAAAAATAAAAGTAGGAATATAAAGGAAGATCCAAAAAGATAGATTAGATAGACTGATAAACATTAGATGAGCAGAAGCTTGACTTTTTTTTTCATTTCATATCAAAAATATGATATATTTGACATTTATTTTATATCATATACAAAATATTTTACTAAAAACACAATTTCATCTGTTTACAGTTAATTTAACCCTTCCACCTGCACTTCTTTAGGTAATTCAACCACTGACATAGGGGCCAAAACAGATTTTTTTTTTTTTACCACTAAGCTCCCAATAAAATATCAAAAAATTGCATTGTGAAAAAAAAAAAAAAAATCTATGGATAAAATTTTAGATCTATGCTTCTTTCACATGTTCTGTTGAGTTATTCTTGTTTTACTACGAAATCAAGATTTTCGAGCCGTACAGCAGAAACAGCACCCCCTACAGGTGGTGACGGAATATTTAGTTATTTTAAACGTCGGAACCAATTTTAAACCAAAATTAAGATTTATGGACTAAACATTTTTTAAATCATGTTTTTTTCTTAATATTTGGTATTAAAAAAAACAAATGAAATTATTATTATTATTTTGTTGCAAATTTTGAAAGATAATATGTTTTTTCGAAATGTTTTAACTAAATTGGATAGATTGTCTTCAATCCGACCTGCACTACAGCAACAGGGCAAAAAGTGACGTCACATCTGATGGAGAAAATACATTTCCAGAAAAACAGTAATAAAAAATTCAAGATATGAATCTGATTTTACTGAGTGTGCTTTGTTTTAGTTGGTGTTATTTTGGCTGAACTGAGGGACCAACCGTTTTTCATCACATGGTCACAATAACCCAATATATAACCAATCAGAATTAATTTTAAAACTAAAACTGATCAAAAACAAAAAAAGAAAAGAGAAGCCTTAATGTTGGCACAAATGACAGTGAAATATAGCAAACAATGTGAAACCTTAAAAGGAATAGGCCTGGCATACAAGAGAAAATACCAACGTGCATTCTTGTTGCCATGAAAACCGTTCTATTATAGAGAATCTGCTTTTAACAGCAACGGGGGAAACGCAACACAACGCCTCCTCTGTCCTGTGGATGGATTTCTTCCCATTGCTGTTAAATCCGCTCAGATTTCTCCCTTCAGTTTTATTTAGTTCAGATTTAAAGGCTTTAAATCCAACATGCCGGTGGAATCAGGGAGAACCACCCACTAAAACAATCACAGTTTATAACGGTGATGCTTTCCTTCTAGGGAGAAAAATAGTGCTGAATCCCAGACAGGTGTCAACTTTCGACAACTTTCTGAACACCTTAAGCAAAACAATCGTTCGGCGCCGTCAGGAGGCTTTATACCCCCACGCAGGGCCACAGAGTGCAGAGCCTGGATCAGCTGGAGCACAGGAGCGCTTATGTTGCAGCAGGGAGTTCAAGCTGCTGGAGTGAGTCAGGCAGGGATGAGTGTGATCAAATAAGACCATGAACTCTATCTATCTATCTATCTATCTATCTATCTATCTATCTATCTATCTATCTATCTATCTATCTATCTATCTATCTATCTATCTATCTATCTATCTATCTATCTATCTATCTATCTATCTATCCTGTCTGTCCGTCCATCTGTCTATCTATGTGTCTGTCTGTCTGTCTGTCTGTCTGTCTGTCTGTCTGGTCATGTTATTTCTTCTGCCTTCATCTGCTAGGTTATTAATGGCCTGTTTGCTTATGCCACATGAAAAAAATACACAAATTCCCAAGTCACAATTATGAGATGACAAAGTCAGACTTAGGATATAAAAACTCATAGTTATGAGATACAAAGTCCCAATTTTGAATTTCCAAGGTCATGTTTTTCGACTTTTAAAGTCATAATTCCATGAGATAAAGTCATAATTATGAGATACAAAATCACAATTAGGATATGAAAAGTCATATTTATGAGATACAAAATTATAATTTTGAATTTCATAATTATGAGATAAAGTGATAATTATGAGATAAAGTCATAATTTTGTTATACAAAGTCACAATTAGGATATGAAAAGTCATAATTATGAGATACAAAGTCATAATTTCAACTTTCAAAGTCATAATTATGAGATAAAGTCATAATTATGAGATACAAAGTCACAATTAGGATATGAAAAGTCATATTTATGAGATACAAAGTTAGAATTTTGAGTTTCAAAGTCATAATTTTGACATACAAAGTCACAATTAGGATATGAAAAGTCATAATTATGAGATACCATGTCATAATTCCAACTTTTAAAGTCACAATTATGAGATATAAAGTCCTAATTTTGACTTTTTTAAGCAGGAATGAGAGAGTGAAAGTATGAGAGCTCTAAACTGCTGCATAATTCACTGTAATAGTTTCAATAATAATATAACCATCTATTATTATAGCTGTAACTGTAGTACCACTTACCACATGAATGTCAATTAAATGACTTTAGATCATTTCAATCCATGAATGACTTGAGATTCAATTTGGACCTGGAATAAAATGACTTGTGACGTCTCTGGTTTGGATAGAGACCTCTGTTGGAAAACTGTTGCGTCACAAAAAATGAAATCTAATTTTGTCTTTTTTTTTCTAGAAAATTTTCATTTTCCCTCTATTTGAGTAGGTACCTTTTTTGTCAGTGAAATGAGACAATTTGTTTTTAAAATAGGAAAGAAAGATAGCTCCATTCTCTTATTTCAAGTGCAAAATATTCAATCATTTTATTTTAAATGGTAAAAAAAAAATTCATTGGCAAATCATCTTGTTCACCTGCAAAAATTAGGGAAAATACACTTATTCAAGAAATCTGTACTTCTTTTTATATCAGCTTTTGCAGTGTAAGAATATTTAGCATCAAAACTACCAACATTAGCAGCAATTAATGAAAGAAATTGAGCTATCTGAAATGAATCATAAAATTAATGAGGTTCACATATTCACTAGTCAGACTAAACAGTTTAGAGAAAAGGTCATATTGCTGGACATCATATTGCTGAAGATGTTCAGGGGAACTAAGGATTATATGATTTTACTAAGTGACATGATTAGCTAAGGTAATACAGCAAAAAATAACTGACTACAATAAGTATAAAAGTAAACTTTCTGTAGCACCGTGTGCAATAAACACAGAACCAAGACAAACCTTCCCAGAATTGGCCGGTTGACCAAATTTATTTTATAGACTTATCAGGAATTCATTCAAGAAGTAAAAAAAGACCTCAGAACAACATCAACAGGCAAATTTCATTTTTCTCAGTTAAGGTCAGAGGTCATTATTCAACTGCATGAGAGATGAACTGGACTAGAAATGGCCTCCATTGGAGAGTACCAGGGTGACTGCTGACCAAAGCAGGATCTTGTGCTCACCAAAAGTTCACCCGAGGCGCACAAACACATCCTCCTTTGAGAAGCTAAAAAAATGAATAAAAAATAAGCTGTATTTGTCAAGTCAAAGTGCAGATTTAAAGGAGAGGTCTGGTCAGCAAGGAATGATCAATGGATCATTATCTATACCTAAATTATGATTAAATGAATTTAGCAATTATCTCTCATATAACCTTAAACATGGCTAATTTCCATCAATTCTTCAAAGAAGAACATGTTGTAATTCCATGTCAAGGGCTTATGTCCAATTTATGCTTGATGACTGTTGTTACCGGCGCTGGTTAACATTGTGAGTGAAATCTAACAACCTAAAAAAGTAATTTTTGGGGGGGGATTTACCTCTTCACATAAGAGCAGGTTGCTTTTGTTTGGCTTTACATTCTTGAGGATTGAAATAATCTATTAGATTATTAGAAATACTTTGGCCTGATGATAAAATTTGTCTGATGATCTAAAACACTCAGACATGTTCACAAGTCATTTTTTGCAAGTCCAAGTCAAGTCTCAA
>JAGKQL010000009.1:35525560-35566565 GCA_018398635.1 Cyprinodon brontotheroides
GCTTTTAGGAAATCCTATACACTACTGTTTATGCTCTAAAAACATTCTAAATGACTTTGTTTCGAGTAAATTCTGGACGCTACCCACTCAGGAAACTTGGAATACATTGGACGAGCAGTATGGAGGAATATTGACACGTTTTTTGTGGTCTTTTATGGACCTTTCTGCCTCGGTCACCATAGACCTCCATTATTTGAATGTCAGCAGACAGCAAGAAGCCTCCCAGATCTCCAGATGCATTTGAGATATCAAAAAAGTACTCCAGAGTGTTGTTCAGCATGGGGGTGAGTAGAAAATGAAGGCTAATCATGTTTTGGGTGTACTATTCCTTTAAGGATTTTTACCACTTGCCCAAAGGGCAAGTGACTTTCACATTTAATTTGCCCAGAAACAATTTTTACTTGCCCAGTATAATGTTTGATAAATATAGTTCCTAATATTCATTTTTGCATATTTATCAATGAAACATGTTTGTTTAAAAAAAAAAAAATTTCTAATTCAGTATTTTTTAAGTTTCCAGGTTCCTGGTGTGTATATGTATGCATCAGATAATGAACTCAAGCCAACATTACCGTGTTAACATGCTTTTCAACACTTCCTGCACATTCTTTTCAAACTATATTATATTATAGTATAGATTAAATTTATTATCCAGCTGCTGCTCTGCAGAATTCTCTCCCTAAGGAGAGAAAAATCACGCCATTTAGTGGAAAATCGCAATGCTTGTGGGTCGTTTTCAGCGAATGTCGGTGATTTTAAAGTAATTTTGAGTGATAAATATATTTTTTTGCAAATTTGCACTCTCCCGACAATAAAAACTACCTACCCCGGGCGATCGGGCAATGCTTAACATCGAGCCCTGGGTGCCTTGATCAAGGTCAATGACCGGCGTTCCTGACATGGGACAACCATACCATGCATAGTGCTTTAGGTTAATAGAATATATTATTTAGGCTAGGTATGCTTCCAAAATAAAAAAAAATAAAAATTTCCATTGACAATCCCCCCAATATACAGATGCATCAGGGCTGCAAAATGTAACAAGTTGAAATGGCCCCTGAAAAAGAGGTCTCGATTTGTTTAATCTAGCCACCAACAAACCTTTTAGCTAGATGGTTTAAAAAATCAGAGAAATCTCTAAAGATGCTTTTTGTTATCCGGTTGGTGTTTTCTAAAGTGATAAATCACCCTGAAACTCTGTGTTCTTTTCAGGGTGTTAGTCTTAGCCCAACCGCCCCACAATTGTTTCTGCTTATCCGGCCAGTCAGCTGTGGTAGTAGTGAATCTAAGTTGGGAGGGCCAGACTCTCTTCCTATCCATGTGGGCAGCCTCTTCCACCCAGCAGATCCCAGGGCGCAGGGCAGTTGAGGAACATTGCTGTCCTCCAACGGCGACCCATGTCCGGGTCAGAGAACACTGTGTACCTTGGTGCTTCCTCATCATAAGGGGGTCTTCAGGTGGCACCTTGTCTCCACTGCATGAAAAGTGGATTTTCGCCAATATGCACTGTAGACGGTCGCGGGAACTTCAGGGTTAAAGTGGAATTTCACACATAATTCTGTAGTACCGCCATGCAAACTCCCGTGAAAGTGTCAGAAGTGGGACGTGGAATTTCTTAGTGCAAGCCTTCCCCAGCAAGCCTCCCCATGGAATTCTAGGGAAGCTTTAACATCAATAAATGAACATGCTGTAGCAGAGGCTATACAAGTGCAAACCAGGGTTGCAGGGGGGGTTTTACTCCCCCTGACAGCTTTCTGAGTAAGAAATTCTCTGATACAAAGAGATCAGGTATAGCCTCTTACATTTTGGCTTGAATTGAGTTTATTTAATTAAAGTATAGAGACCAAAACAGATCTTTAGCTGACAGAGCAATACATTTAGAGCAGTAATTATTTAAAAAAAAATTGCATTTAAGATAAAAAATAAAATGTTGTCTGTCAATATGCTCAATTCACAATTACTTAAGTGGAAAAGTTTCAAGAAATGAGTCTGAGATGATTTACTTTATAACATGGCGCATTATCACTTTTGGGAAATAGCCATCAGAAGATTGGTATACTGTGGTCATAAGGTCCAGCCAGGTCAAGATCCGCAATTGCTGTCGCGCAAACAGGAAAAGAACATCGACAAATTCCGGTTAGTCAAATTAAAATATAGCAGCAACAGATGGGTGACTAGAAATTATAGCACAATTCTTATATATATATATATATATATATATATATATATATATATATATATATATATATATATATATAAAAAAAACTAACACCGTTTATTTAAATGATTGGATCAAACTATTGGTTATTCCTGTGGGAAGCAGATTCTCATCTCTCCATCAAAATATTTATTTTATACGAGGGACTTAAACTTTAATCAAATCCATTCAAAGAAACTTCTTATTACAGGAATGAAGAGATGCTGTTGGGAGCAGTGAACAAGTTCATTAAAAAATATCCTTATCCCGTTACAAAATCACAAAAATATATATATATATATTTGGGCAAACTGAACATATGCTGGATGATAGTGGGATTTTTTTAATATGTCATATAAATTAAGCGCTCACAGGTTTCATACAGGAATGAGTGACTCTAATTTAATGCTATTTTAATGCTATTTTAAATGATTTTAATGCCATCAACAAGAATCATGTACACAAGTTATTAGTGTACATGAAATATGAAGGAGCTGCAAGCACAGTTCCATGACTCCTGTATGTATGTAAACACACACACACACACACACACACACATATATACGTATATATATATCCTCTAGCTTTTTCTCCACCTGGAGCGATATAATATATCTGACGAAATTGTTTTTATAAGCATTTTTATTAAAGAATTATAAATACTTCGATAAACATATTTAAATAATTTTAGTGCCAATTAAGGCCTTGATTTAAAAGAATGATTTTTTAATTATTTTTATTGATCCACGGAAACCCTGGTTCATCTCGCGCATGCTCTGTACGATCTCCAAGAACTCCAGAGCGGCAGGCGGTCTGCAGCCACAGGTGGAGGATTTATGCTGCTTGCAGGCTTTGTGAAGCGGAGATATGTGGGATTTGGTGGTAAAACTCCTCTAGATAAGCGATGGCGACAGTGCATCGAACAAGGCCGAACTCAAAGAAAGAGATGCTAGCATTAGAAATATATGTTCAATTACTGCACCTTTAAGCTAAAACCTTTGGCAGCTAGCCTAAAGCTACACATGGCAGTAGCCTTGCAAGAACACTCACGACTAAATAGTATTTTTGTGATTCACAGGAAGCAGTACGCTTTATTCACAAGTCGGAGACTAATTGCAGGTGCTATTCACAGGAAGCAAGGGTAAGATTTTAAGAATATGCCTTCATTCAGGGCTTAATTACTTGGCTATGAGGGTGGATATCAGATCCAGAGCTTTACATTTTGTTTTCACAGACCTCCGATGTCGGCAAGTCCATATTTGCCGCGATGTTGATAAAGGCGACATTATTAATGTAAAGTGACTTACATTTTAATGTTTTTCCTACTCCTTTGTTGTGATGACTTACGTTTGATTTTTATTTGTCATAACACTCTCATTTGATTGTTTTCCAGCAGCGCAATACCAAGGCGGCGTATTTTTTGAGACGATGCGCGCAGGAGCTTCAGACGCTGTAGCCAGCCAACCACCTAGCGCTGCGGGCTGAGCAAGCTGTTGATCTGCTTTCCAGAAGAAGGGGTAAGACTTTATTTGGTGTGCATTTTTCAATTGCATTGATAGATGTGTTGTGTCCATACGCAGGTCGCGCTGATTCATTGTTTTTCAGCTGCTGACGAGGGCAGAGTGTGCTAGCAGATGAGGAAGTGGAACTCTGGAAGTCCGCCGTCGTCAGCGGTGTCTCTGGATATATAAGATTATGCGGTCGCCTTGCGCCATTTTAGTAGGCGGATCTCACTGAACTCTGTGTTAAGCTGCAGTCCGGGTTAGAAGCGATGCGCGAAAGAACAGGGCCCACGCACAGTAAGCGTCTGCACATCCCGGATACCTGGGAGGGAATGCTGCCGAAGTTACCTCAACCCGAGGAAACAAGCGGACGTTCCGCGGACTTTTAATTTTAGAAAAGGCATGTGTTTGGATCGCTGCGTTGTATATATAGTTGTGTGTGTTTTAATAAAGCTCTTTCTTTGCATAAACAGCTTCCTGGCAAATATTCATTTCCTGTATAAATTCATTCATGTCCTTGATAGTGGTAGCATAATAATTGTGTATTGTAGTGTAGGATAACAAATACACACCATATGAATGAATAAATATATAAATGAATAAATATATGATATATATATATATATATATATATATATATATATATATATATATATATATATATATGAATAAATATATATATGTAAATTTATATATAATAAATATATATATACCAACCAATCACGAGCGACTTTACTTGTTTAAAAAGTACGTTTCCGTCCAATATATTGAAAATTAAAGCTAGTGTACGTGTGTAGTTTGCTGCCAATCATGAAGCGATTTCATTTGTTTTGAGAATAGTGGTTTCCGGTAATACTGAGAAGATTGATAAGCCAGACCTGACCAGCAGCGGGTTTGCTGCATTCATATGCTGCTAATTAGGGGCCATTAGTACAGCAGTCACTCTCCACACTGATGCAATTGCGTTTTTAGGCAATTTGTGGCACGACAAGCGCGGGTTGCAAATTGTCAAATTGTGGGAAACTGACGAAAATCAGGCAGATCTGCGGGAGTTTACGGGGGTTTACGGGGACGAAAATCTCACTTTTCATGCAGTGTCTGTTCCCTCACCCTAGCACCTCTGCCTTGGTTGGCTAGAGCTAGGGGCATGAAGCCCCAGACAGCATAGTTGCTGGCATCCCTCTGCTAGTCTTAGTTATCTACTGCTGTTCTGTTTATGATTCTGTTGATGTCAATAACTATAATCAACAGTAAACAATATGTTAGCATCTTTTTAAAGTTAGAAAATCTCAGACGTCCGTTTTCAATACCGCCTTTTTTATTAGAACTGTTGGTTTATTAAAACAAAAATTTGTTTTGCAATAATCATCAAAATTTACTAAAGAACAGCAGTTAAAGGAAGGAGGTAAACTAAGTTTCCAGAACTGGACTTTCTTTCATCAGCAGCACTTCCTATGTCTCAGCTCCATGTATGATCTCAGAGTTGAAGGGAAGCAGCAAAGCCCTGAGGAAAACTGTGCCTCCTTGTTGCTGCCAGCATGTCTGCTGACTGTGAATCAGCCCTGGGAGTGGCTCCTACTGATACCACAGTCAGTATGGCTGGAGGCTGGTCCGCACAATTGTTTGGGACCTCCATTATCCCCTGGCTATCATATCACCCTGTCCTCTTGTTGACTCCAGTTTTCTGCCACTTGAGAAGGCCCTAGATTACTTTTCGCTCGGCCCTCCTAGAGACCCTGTTTGCACTTGGTGTAGCACAGTGTGAGGCCTCCTGACACACACACTTGTCTGCTCCCAAAGGACATGGTGCTGCAGATATGTAACGCAGAGGAGACACTGAATGACCTCAGGTTTTCCACTGCCATGCCTCTACTTCTGCATATACTTTCCCAGCACCTCCTCTGCTCCCTTCCCAGCACTCTCCCTGAGTGACGAGTCCTGATTCAGGGCTGATTTAAATGGGATCTATTTACATCTCATCACCAGGCTGTCAGAACGCTAAACAAGCTGTTCCATATTTGATTGGCCAGATGTGTTTTGACTCTGAGCTTCATGGCAATGTTGTTCCACATTAGTCAGTGATGAGCTGAGATTAGAAATCTGGACAGGGTACCACTGCAGGGCCGCTCTCTGCATCTGATCTCCGGAGGCACTGCAGCTCAATGACATGAACTCTGTTTCAACTCTTCTTCACTAAACAAACCAAGCAAACCTCAATCTTCTTTTTGTTGTTCTGCTCCTCTTCCTCAGCCCAGTAACGGCTGCAGGAATTCAAAAGCATATCAACAGATGTTGCCTCAGCATTAAAGAAAGGCAAACAAGTGAAGAAGCAACCCAGATATTCCCCAGACTCCATGTCAGTGAGCTTGCAAACACCGCTGCCAGGGTGTGTTCTGGTGGAAGCCTGAGATCACTACACCAACCCCTGAGCCAGCTCTGGGACCCCGCAGTACAGAGCGCTGCTGCTGAGGAGAAACGCAGAGTTCGCTCACTCTGTGTCTGGAAGGGAGACATCCCTCACCTCGCTACCTACAGAGGGGAAGAGGAGCCTGCGAGGAGAAAATTGCCTTTTGTGGAAGCATTAATTCAGATGTGTACCCTGTTGTCTGAACATCAGACTCAACTCTCCCTCCTTTTCCTCTCCTCCTCTCACTCCTTCACTCTCCCACTGTGCGGCTCGGTCCCAAACCCCCCCTTTTTGTGTTTTGTTTTGCCTTCCCCCTCCATCAATAACCTTCTGCTGTCTGCAGCTGAGGAATAAGTTATTCCATGAAACTCCCTCCCGTTTCCTCTAAGCTTCTTTGGATTTTCACTGTTTGATCTGACTTGATAAATAAGACAAATGCAGTTAGAAAATTCACGCCTGCCCCATTTCATCAATAAATGATTTGTTTGCCACACTCCCAGGTGATTGATAGGTCGAGTGTTTGTGATGCATTGGAACCAGAGGAATTCAATACAGTAGAACATGTCAGCTCGTGAAAGTCTGAGGTTGAAGAAGAATGCAAATAAGCTATGGTAGCCTTGATGATACTGTTCGTAGGAGATGATGTAGATCCATAAAACTTATTATCAAAATGATGCCTCTTTTGTGGAAAAAGGGACTTCCTGCCTGAAGAAGAATGCAAATAAGCTATGGTTACCTTGATGATACTCTAGGAGATGATTAGATTATAAAACTTATTATCAAAAAGGACACAAATCATTCAGCTTGTGGCTACAAATGGAAATGTGGTCGGCAGAGATGGAAAAAGTACAAAAAATAATCCACTCCAGCAAACAAAAGTTTAGTCAACAGTATAGAATGTTACTTAACTAAAAAATAAAAAGCACACCATGAAAAAATGTCCTCAAGTAAAAGTCAATTACATATCTTCAGGAACAAAAAGAAAGCCCCTTTGAAGGATTAAAAATGCATATATATATTCTTAGAATATCTTTAATCAAAGGAGCATCTTTCTATAGATATGTGGTCCAAGATACACTATATTGCCAAAAGTATTTGCTCACCCATCCAAATTATTGGAATCAGGTGTTCCAATCACTTCCATGGCCACAGGTGTATAAATTCAAGCACCTAGGCATGCAGACTGTTTTTACAAACATTTGTGAAAGAATGGGTCGCTCTCAGGAGCTCAGTGAATTCCAGCGTGGAACTGTGATAGGATGCCACCTGTGCAACAAATCCAGTCGTGAAATTTCCTCGCTCCTAAATATTCCACAGTCAACTGTCAGCTGTATTATAAGAAAATGGAAGTGTTTGGGAACGACAGCAACTCAGCCACGAAGTGGTAGGCCACGTAAACTGACGGAGCGGGGTCAGCGGATGCTGACGCGCATAGTGCGAAGAGGTCGCCAACTTTCTGCAGAGTCAATCACTACAGACCTCCAAACTTCATGTGGCCTTCAGATTAGCTCAAGAACAGTGCGCAGAGAGCTTCATGGAATGGGTTTCCATGGTCGAGCAGCTGCATCCAAGCCATACATCACCAAGTGCAATGCAAAGCGTCGGATGCGGTGGTGTAAAGCACGCCGCCACTGGACTCTAGAGCAGTGGAGACGCGTTCTCTGGAGTGACGAATCGCGCTTCTCCATCTGGCAATCTGATGGACGGGTCTGGGTTTGGCGGTTGCCAGGAGAACGGTACTTGTCTGACTGCATTGTGCCAAGTGTAAAGTTTGGTGGAGGGGGGATTATGGTGTGGGGTTGTTTTTCAGGAGCTGGGCTTGGCCCCTTAGTTCCAGTGAAAGGAACTCTGAATGCTTCAGCATACCAAGACATTTTGGACAATTCCATGCTCCCAACTTTGTGGGAACAGTTTGGAGCTGGCCCCTTCCTCTTCCAACATGACTGTGCACCAGTGCACAAAGCAAGGTCCATAAAGACATGGATGACAGAGTCTGGTGTGGATGAACTTGACTGGCCTGCACAGAGTCCTGACCTCAACCCGATAGAACACCTTTGGGATGAATTAGAGCGGAGACTGAGAGCCAGGCCTTCTCGTCCAACATCAGTGTGCGACCTCACAAATGCGCTTCTGGAAGAATGGTCAAAAATTCCCATAAACACACTCCTAAACCTTGTGGACAGCCTTCCCAGAAGAGTTGAAGCTGTTCTAGCTGCAAAGGGTGGACCGACGTCATATTGAACCCTATGGATTAGGAACGGGATGTCACTTAAGCTCATATGTGAGTCAAGGCAGGTGAGCAAATACTTTTGGCAATATAGTGTATCTTTAAAATGTAGGTTACTTTAAAATGTTCTAAAGTTAGAATAGAATAGGAAAATTGTGGTGTTATAGTAGCAAAAGATTATAGCAAAAGTTGTCACACAAATATGGACCTTAAAAAAACTGCATAGAAATAACAGTAAATACCTGACAGAGTTAAGAAAATAAAGGAATAAGATATTGTACTGTACAGTGTTTTTACAATATAAGTACTGTGCATCTGGAAAGTTCTGCTAACTTTTCTTTAATGAAATGTCACTCTTGAAAACTTTGAAAGTTAGATTTTAAATTAGAGACTTAGAGAGTTATGTTAATGTTCATTTGTAACAATAAAATGTTGATAAAGAGATGCTGCCAAATTATTATTTTTTGTATTTTCTATGACAATTTTTTATTACTACCAAAGCTTTTCATTTATTTCCTGCCAAAGGTTTAAAATTACTACAGCCCGCATTTTAGTTATTAGTAGTAAAAGATTTCTACACGCCAGATGGTAGTAGTATGGGCTGCACAGTAGTAAAGGTGGGTAGCACTACTGCCTTTATGCAGCAAAATGGTTCGTTGTTACTCTTATTCCAGGACCTGGTCTAGAGAGATTAAGTTTGCATGTTCTCCTGAGCATGCATGGGTGTCATTAGGTTAATTGGCTTCTCTAAATTCTCCTCTTAGGTGCAAGTGCTTTGTGTGTGTGAATGGTCCTGTTTGTCTCTGTTTTGCCCTGTGATGGACTGGCAACCTGTCCATCACAGTGGACCCCACCTCTCACCCATAAACAGCTGGGGATAGGCACCAGCACCCCTTGTGACCCCAGTAGGGATAAGCATAGCAGAGAAGCGGATAAGCTTGGCAGAAAATGGATGGATGGTAGTTTTTTAGCAAGCTCATCATTAGCTTCTTGGAGAGACTGTAAAGGTTGCCAGTTTGAAACCCAGACTATTACTTCCCATGGTACAAAAAGTATTAAAACTACAGTTTATATATTTCCAATAAAGGCCAAATGATAAAAAAGTTTGATTGAAATGTGAGATTCTTTGTTTATAAAATGTTTTAAGTCGCTGCTGATTTAATTTACATTTGAAAAATCCAGGATTCTGATTTAGAAAAGCAGAATGAAAAGTTTGGAAAATTGTAAAGCAAAAGCCCAAGTGGTTAAGCTAAAATCCGTAACCCAAAATGTTCTTGCCTTTAAATTTTAAGTTCTGCCATCTTGGTTATTTTACAGTTGACTTTTTATGTGCTTAGTAGGAATCTTTATGTGGATTTCCTTTTACATTTTACCTTTTGACCATAAATTAATTTTGTTAAGAGGGACGCCCCCAAATTCCCTTTTGCTTTTGGATGCTCCTAGAAGTCAGGAAAATTTCAAACACAAAGAAAAGTCAGAGGAAATGTATTTTTTTTCCGGTTTCATGAGTTCTCCCTCTCCCTTCCTTCTCTCTGCGCTCAGGTATGCGTTAGAGAGGACCTTGAGCTCACAGTCGGGGGGCAGATGAAGGAACATGCAGCCAAGACAGAGCGAGCCGAACAGCAGAGGCAGGTGTCCACAAACCAAGAACTCTGCACAGCAGGAGGTGAGCAGAGCATTTCACTAGCAATGTTTCTCCTGACGTTTTCCTCTCCAGCCTCCTCATCCTCTCTGTTTGTTCCTTCATTACAATCGTCTTCAGTATGATTACCCTTTTGATTACAAATTTATATCGCGGGTTTCATTTTTACACCTGTGTCTAGATAGCTGTGCATCACTAGACTTTCCTCTCTGTGTGTAACTGAGAGAGGAAGTCTATTGGGATTATAAAAAAAAAAAATCTGTCATTCCAGAAAAAATTTGATGACTCTGGACCTGTTCTGAAGACGAATTATCGATTCTTGAAATTAACATGACTTTTCGTGGTAAATATTAAACAGATTTAGACTTCAAATGCTGACGAAAGCAATAAATCACAAAAGGAATTAGCTCTTTTTGGCTTTTTTCTTATATCCTGAATATTTGTATTTTATCAAAATGTAATAAGTACTACCTTTATATATAGAAAGTTTTGGTTTCTGCTGGGGGTTTCCCTTCTGTTAAAAGGAGTTTTTCCTCTCCACTGTGCATACAAGCAACAGCTTCCTATTCCTATAAATGCTTTGTGTGAGGGTTTGCTTGAATCAATGCGAGTCTGATGTAAATTAAACTGGTTTTACTTTAGATAGAAAACTGTGAATTAATTTGACTGGATGATCTGGTTGAATGTTGTGCCTTGAGACATGTGTTGTGAATTGACTGAATTGGTTACCATGACAACAAAACAAGAAAATGACAAGAATTTATAAAAAAAAAAAGCTCACAAAGAAAACAATATATAGGAATTCATGTCAGGGCAGTCTCAAAAATCCACACAAATGCAGTGAAGTTTAACCCTGTAATGCCAAATGTATCGTATTTGATACATACGGTTTCTGAAATGTTTTGCGTCTGACACCTTTTGCATAATTTAATGGTAAAAACTTTGCTCAAAATCCTGTTGTTCACAATCAGATATACCTGATAACAGAGGGCAGAAGACTATACAAAAAATAATCTTCACTTATCGCAAAGTAATAAATTATTAATATCAAATATGTATTTCTGTTTTTTCTTTTTGCATATTTTGTTAAAAGGCCAAATAAGGACTTCAAAAAAAAAAAAAAAGTTACTTTCTGTTTTGTTTTATTCTTGGATCGGGCTTTAAAGGGTTAAAGACCGCTGGTACTTTGTAATTTAATTTATATTTTTTTATGGACCAGAAATAATTTGGTAAATCTTTGTCTGTGCATGTGTGGATCTTGTGCGTTTGTGAATCTTTTCCTTTGTGCATGTGGATTTTTTTTATGCTTGTGTGAATTGTGCTGTGCGTCTGTGGCTCTTGTCCTGTGCATGTATGAATCACATAATTGTATTTGTGAAAATTGAGACCGATCCTTTCCGGGGCTGGCCCCTCCTTGGTGCCTTCGCTTCTGGGGTCCCTTTGAGCACCTGGGGCTTTGGGTCTCCCGGCGCTGGACTCGGTGCTCTGGGGGGGGTGCCTCTTTGGCTCTCCACAACCACTATTGAGCATTTTCTCTATGGATAAACTTTACATGCACAAGTGCACCCTCACAAACAACTACAGGGGCTTGGTTCCAAGTACTCAGAGAATCACTTCCATACAGAAACCCCACATTCATATCTTCAGGTAACACAGAGTACATGTCAGACTTAATAATACTACTTCAGAGATAGTTTCAAGGTGTTACTTTATTGAATGTCTCGTACCATGTCTTTCGGTTGTGCTGTTCTTTTTACATCTCGTTGCACTGGAAAAAATCGAAATCTAAATAAGTAATTTTTTCTTAAAATAATTGCATTTGTTCTTGGATTGAGGAGGTAAAAAGAGACATTTTGCCAATGGAACAAGATAATTTACACTTAAAATAAGAAAATGCAATTGCCTTGTCTAATTTCAAGTGCATTTTTACTAATTATCTTATTCTGAGAGTAAAAATACTCATTCCATTGGCAAACTATCACAATGACATATTGAAATTAATGGTAAATACACTTAATTTAAGAAATTTTTATTCATTTCTAGATTGTTTTTGCAGTGTGCAGGTGATGAAGCAGACTGAAAATGTTTTGTCATTGTCTCCTTTCTATCTCTTCTTTCTTTCATCTTTTCTTTTTTTTTCCTTTTTCTTCTTCTGTTTTTCTGCTCTATTTACAATGCAGTGTCCATATAAACTGTAAAACTCCCTGCATAATTATAATAAAGCAATTTATATGCATGAAACAAGTGGAGCAGTATGGCAATTGCCGTACTGCTCCACTTGTGAAAGTAAAATCTGTTGGGCTCTTTTTGGCAGCAAGACAATTATTCCTCTTGCCACATTGCCAGACAGGACACTGTAAAAAAAAAAAAAAAAAATTAGACCGATCTACCTCCATAGTTTCCTCTCTGTCATGTTGGGGTTTAATCTCCTAACCCACATGCAGAAACACTCCAGAGACAGGGAAAAAGGTTAAAAGGTTCATTGACAATGTTTTCAGAGAAATGTGAACTGGGTCTTGGTTCGTCAGGCTGGTCACGGGAGGGAAGCAACTGGAGGAGGATTGGTTAGAGGGGATCCAGGAAACTTGCTGTTTAACGGAGGTTTGGATTAATACCTGTTCAGGGGGTATTCTGACCAGCAGGGAGGGAACCTTGAGGGTCCAGAGGCTGATTGGCAGGCTGAGGGCAGAGGCAGAGACGGAGGCTGAGGCGGAGGGCAGACAGGCAGGTTCCAGGCAGCAAGAGTTTTCTCCAGGAGTTGACAGATAACCAGGCTTGTCAGGTTCTGAGAGGCAGAAGAACACATAGTCAGAGAGGTTCTCAAAAAATCAGGAAAACAGATCAGAGTTAGCTGGCTCAGGTTTGCTGGTACCATTAATGGCAAACACTCTGGCAGGGAAGTGTCAGCCTCCTCCTCCTTAAGGAAGGCCTCCAGACGAGCAGATGGAAAAAAGGTGTGCAGAAGTCAGCTCACGCCCTCAGGAGGAAGATCTCAGGCTCCCTCTGGTGGAGAAAGGTGACAAGCCTCCAGATCCCAACACTCTCCTTATCTCCACTAGCAAACCTTCTAGAGTAAGTTTGGCAAGTTCCTTATATATTTTGACACAACTGAACAGTTAAAAATGCACCACTGCACTAGATCATCTGATAAAGGACCAGAGGCATATGTTTCTCTTTTATCACACTGTTTTTGTAAATTTAGCATAAAAGTAATATAAAATACTTGTAGCAAAATTAAACTTTAAAGTATCGTTCTGTAAATTCATGACTGTGAATTCTAAGATCCACAGTTATTTATTGTTAAAATGAAATCATGTGAGGCAGTTCAGCAGCGTGTTTCATTATTGAAAGTACACCCTGTATCAGTTTTAGCACCTACTGCCAGAAAAGGAATTTGTTTACCGGAGAAAAACTGTATAATGTATCAGTTTGAGCTATATCTCATATAAATCAGGAACACGCTGTCTGTGGAAGGATCCCAGACGGGACGGAGGATTCAAAACGACGGCTTATATTTTAGCAGAATATCTGTGGCTCTCTGCAGTCCGTCCTCCATTGGGACTTCTCTAAATAAATAAATGACTCAACAGCAGTATTGATCTCCTGTGAAGTTGAGCAGCAGAGGGGAAGGAAGGGGGACGGGGCAGTGAGGGATGAAGGGAGAGAAACGGTGACAGAGAGAGCACCAAAATGAGAGGGCAGATGCGGGTAGATGAAGTAATCGTGATTAATTCCTTCTTCCCTCAGCCAGCAGCATATTTAATGCAAAAAACAAATAAAGTGAGGAGGAAGGAGCGGCGGAGGTCGAAGAAGACCCCGATCTGATAGTGGACCTGCCGATTGATCAGGTGAAACATCATCACATTCAGCCTGTATGAAATGAGCTCTTTACCATTCAGTTTTTTAACAACTTGGTCTGTTTATCTGACATGGGATTTAGATCACTGAAATTCAAACACATACAGGCTCTGTGAAGGAAACCATATGTTGAATCATTTACCCTGTCAGTGTGTCATGAACTGTAAAACTATGTTTTTTAGCTCACGTAGTCAGATGATAATTCATCATTATGACAAGCTGTTTATATTCTCCCTGTTAAGCTTTACCTCCCTGGACTTGTTTTTGTTGTTTGAATGTTTTTGCATCTCCAAACTAAATCAAGACTCCCTGGTAGGATTTTATAGTTACACTCATAAATGTTCGCTAGCACAGCCTACATAAACATAAATATTACAATACTAGAGCAGAGCAGATGAACAAAGGAGTGTGTTGTGACATGTTTGTCACATTTAAACCACAAACTTCTATTTATGTCAGAGATTTCATGTATTAGTGCTATATGATTTTTACAACGAAGGAAAAATTAATCACGCTTTTCCAAAGTGTGATGCAAAAAAAATCTTCAGCCTTACCCGCTCTGATACCATTGGAACAATCGGAACCAGATGCCTTTAGCCACCAAATGAGTTAGAGTCCTGCTGATGGCTGTAATTAGTGAGCAACAAGAAGAACAAGAAAAACAGCAGACAGGTCAGTAAGAAAGTTCTGGAAAAGTTTGTTAGCTGTCAGAATTCTGAGAATAAAGTCAGAATTCTGACTTTAACCTCAGAATTCTGACTTTAACCTCAGAATTCTGACTTTAACCTCAGAATTCTGACTTTAATTCTGAAAAAAGTCAGAATTCTGAGAAAAAAGTCAGAATTCTGAGATTAAAATCAGAATTCTGACTTTTTTCCCATATTAAACTGAAATAGAATTTAAAAATCAGTTAACCTTTTTTTTTCAGTGGCCTTAATCCCGTTCCGTAATTTTCTGCATATTTCCTTGATATTAAATTATTCATGGTGGGTAGGGTAACCATAAATTGTATATCACTTTAGTAAAAGCACTGAGTATAATAATGTACAACTACTCATAAAAAGCATTTTATTCTAAAAATTACTCAAGTAAATGCAGGTAAATATTAGGTGTTACTACCCACCCCCAATAAAATATATCGATATTTGTGATTGTAACATGTCAAAATTGGAAAATGTTTAGAGTTAAGGATTGTGTTGTACATCTTATGTTTTCCAGGTTGAAGCCCAAATAGTGGAGGAAGAGGAAGAGGACGCTACCGGTTCAGCACAAGGGAAGGGCTTCATGCATGATTCAGACGCCACGTGTCTACAGATCAACTCAACTCCAGGTTCCAGGGAAGATGTGAGTACTCTTTGTAATAAGTTTTATGTAGTTCTCTCTCACATTCAGTTCATTTTCACTTCATTGTTATGTCCAATTTTCTCATTTGCTCTGGAATCAGGTCAGATGAAAATGGCCTAACCGGCAATTATGGTAATCATCATTTTCCTAATTGTATGGGGGTCATGCAGACCTGTTCCCAGCAAGCACCTCACCTCTAATGTGTGCATAACCTGTTTACTTTCCCTCAGCGACTCTATCTCTCTCTGTGTATTATTATCAGCTAATTCATCAGTCATAACACAGATATTTTAGAATCTGTATTCATTACCTACCAGGACATAGTCAGGGTAAGAAGCCGATAACTCTATGCATCTGATTTCCGTCCTTTGTTATGGTTGTTGTGCACGGTCACAGTGATGAAGCACGACTGAGCCCAGGATGCAGATGTTTTTGCACAGATCTCTGCTTCCCAGAAATTACACTCATTTAAATACACTTATTTTACCCTAATAATCCTCGAGGGACAGCAGGACGGGGCCGCCGAGCTGTGATGGATGCACACAATAGTTGGGTGATATTACTATTCGCTGCAATTTCATTCGGCTTTGAAAATGAGAAGATATTGAGTCTTATTTAAGCAATCAATAACCTTGAACAGTTCTTTTTAATGAAAACTATAATTTCAAGCAGTGGCAATTACACCGCAGGGGGATGTTTTGGTGAGGTGATGATTTTTGCTGCCGTATGCACTTTTGCAATAAAGATATTCTGTTTGGGATAATTATTGACTTCTGGGGGCCAGTTATGACCCTGGCTAAAGACCACATCAATACCTTAATTCTATACTTATTACTTCTGGTCTCACATGAATGTTGCTGGTTCAGATTGGCTATGGATTACAGACAATGAGGATTCGATGGTAGAAAATAACAATAACAATCTCAGGACAGACTTGGCGACTCTTTGCAATAGTTATCCTTTCAGGCAGATTTTCTGTTCATCTAGTTGCCAATCGAGAATGACATAATGGAAGAAATGGGCTCACAAAGTGGACATATCGAAGACATATCTTCCATTGCTTTACAGAATCCTCTGAGCTATTTTATAATGTTAAAACCACAAACCTTTATGCTTTTTAGCAGAATTTCAATTCCAAAACTTAACTACTTTTTCATCATTTTGAAGAGCAAAAAAGGATTTGATATTTAACATCTTTACAGAGTACAGTATGTATTAGAAGAGTGTTGCAATAGTAAGTGTTGTGCATCACAGAATCCATAGATACTTTGAAGAATCATCGTGTAACCCAGGTTTAAGTTGTATTGGCTGGTTCATCAACAAGGTTTACATATATTAAAACATGTGGATGCACAGCGCAGATATTCAAATAACGGCCAAGTAATTTGCGTACTCATAAAAATTTCTAGTACCGCATTTTCGCCACCATAAGGAACATAGCAAACGCCTTTTTTCCTCAAAATGCGCGCCGCGCCCGCGTGTGCTTTCGTTACTGCGACGCTGTTGAGACCACCATGAGAACGCTAAAGAGGGAAGTGTGGGCTACGTGGAGAAAGACTTTGCCTAAAGAGACTTTCCAGCTGGAGTCGTTATTAAGGTAATGAAAAGGGCTGGATGGATGAGGAGATGATGGAAGTGTGGCTGAGGGAGGTGTGTGTAAGGAGACCAGGTGTTTTGGGAGCGATCACCATCGCTGTTAATCTGTGACTCCATGCGTCTCACAGCCGATGAAAACATGGTGAAACATAATGAACGCTGTGCTCGCTGTTAATATCGCAGGTCTGACAAAGGAACTTCAACCGCCGACATCGTGTGAACCGCCGCTCAAAGTAAGGCCAGCGTAGCCGGGCGTGGAGTGATGGATGACCCACGGAGACCACACAGTTTCAGGAAAAGTGAAAGGCAGCGCCGGGCGTTACGCCACAGTTGGCGGATGGATTGTAGATGCTTGACTAACGCGGTTCGCTGGCTCTAACTCTTAAATTGGACTATTACAAAATTAAAACGAGGATATAACAATATATAAGTAAACAAAAATAGCGTCAATCAGCAGACCAAGACAACCTTTCCACTTATTTTTTTTCTTCTATCTGTCATGATGGGATCTAGGCGTCTAACCCACATGCAGAGATCATGCAAGAGGCAGAGAAAAACTTCAAAGGTTTATTTACAAGAAGCACAATATATAATGAACTGGTCCTTGGTAGGTTGACTGGTCACATGGGGGTTCTCCACTGAGGGGGGACAGAGTGGTTAGTATCGATCCAAATTACTGCAGGTATTCAGATGTACGAGGGTATACCTGTTCAGAGGTTGAGCGGAGCTGCAGAGGGGGGGAACCTTGAGGGTCCAGAGGCTAGTCGGCAGGCAGAGGGCTGAGGGCGGAGGCTTACTGAGTGCAGGCAGACGGATTCCAGACTGAGTTCCCTCTCAGTTTTCTCTGAGAGCGGGCAGGCAGATTCCAGACAGAAACAACCCTCCAGGGTTTTCACTGAGAGCAGACAGGCGGATTCCAGAAAGAGACTTCTCTCCAGGTTTTCAGATTATCAGGCAGGAATATCTGTGAGAAAGAAAAAGACTGGATCAGGCAGGTTTACAAAATCTTGGGTTCAGATAAGCTGGCTGGCTCAGGCTTGCTAACCATTACTGGCAAACACTCTGGCACTGGAGTGTCCGTCTCCGCCTCCTTAAGAAGGAGCCTCCTGATGAGCAGAAGAGAGACAGGTGGTGCGGTCGGCTCATGCTCCAGGAGATCTTGTGCGCCCTCTGGTGGAGAAAGTGGACAAACCTCCAGATCCCAAAACCACCTGGCAAAAAAAAGCCACATTTTTTAAACTCTTTTAGGGTACTTATGTGAAGTGTACCATACATAAAATGTATTGTTACCATAGTTTTTATTTTTCAGCCATTAAAATTATCCTTACCAACAAAAATGTCGAGTACTTATGAAAAATATTTTTAAAGCAAACCATTTTTTCTATTTTTACAGGATATTTTGGAAGTTTCATTCTTTTTAAATTGTTTTTTCCAGATCACATTTTTTTTTTTAATTCATGCCAATAAAAAAACGCTGGCTCGCTCACTGACCGATAGAAATGTTGTTGCTAACCTCCATGCAGACCAGTAGAAGTATTTCTTTTCTCATCACTCAATGGGAAAGAATGCTACTGAAATATAGCAAATGTAATCTGTAAAACACAATATAAAAAAAGCAATTTGCAAACCCTAATCTGGAAAATAAATTTGAAAGGAAAAAAAAAATTGATATATGAAAACAGCAAAGCTTTCTCAACTATTTTATTGTTCAGATGGTTTGCAAAGTTCCGTTTCTGGTTTGCATTCTCTGCAAATTTCCATTTACAAGTTATTTGCTGCAGGAATAATGGAGAAAAATTCATTCTTTATAATTCGTCCATAGACCTAGCCAACTGCAAACACCTCAGTTGTCTTCCATATACAGTTGCACCGTCTTCTTGCTCCTTTGAGGCCAAACAGGCTGTCAGCGTCTCATCGCCAGCAACCCTATCATTTAGGGGGCTGTGAATAATAATAAGGCCTAACTGTGAGGCTATGAGTCATGCTTTCAGCTGACTTCTGACAGATTTCCTCCCACCCCAGCTTTTGTTATACTCTCATGAAATTCCCCGCTGTACTCCACATATGTGCATGTGTATAGTAGATATTGATGACCAAATTCAATTACATGATTACATTTTCAGCTAAAGCTTTAAATGATTTATTGCATTGAATTTAAAATGCATTTCAAGACAGTGCCCATGTGAAGAGCTTGCTGTGTTTGTGGTTTTGACCTCTGAGGTCTGGGTCAAATAAAGAATAACGACATCCAGCGTCTCTGCCAAACCAAGATGTCCGCAGAGAGTTAAATCAGACTATCGTGATGACGGAGAGCATAGAAAATAAAAAAAATGACAGGCTGGAGCTTAATGCACATTTATCAAGGTCTTTTCTTATAATCGCCTGACGGGCTGTTGTTGGGCTCTCCAAATGTTGTGGTTGGGGGGTGGTGTGTTAAAGTGCTGATTGATTTCCTGACGTCTGTCTGTGTTGGAGATGTCATGCAGTTTGAGGAAATGTGGACAAGGGTAGATCTGCTCCGTCTGTTGCCGTCTTGTGTTTACAACTATCATTTGTTCTGGTTTAACAGTATTGGCTGGTTCATCAACCAGTCAGCTAAGCATTTTTCTTAATTAATATTGTTAGAAATGCCAATAAAGCTAGAGATGTTTGATCAATTGCCTTCCTCCTCTTAGAAATTTTGTGATAAAGAAATCGAACCATTATTGACCAAAGCATTGATCCATTCCTGTTCTTTTCCAATACAAGTCCATTTCATCTGGTTTTCATCTGGTTTTCCATGCTCTAATCCCCTGAAGCTTAGGGTAGCCATTACAAAGGCCTCTGTGTCCCAATGCAAGGTCAGCCCTGATCAACTTCAGACAATGTCACTACATTGCTTTTCCACAGAACTCAGATGAGGACGACTCCTCTGGGCTTGTAAGGACCTTCTGCATTATACCATTCAATTACAGTTCATTAGACAGTGTATAGTCATTTATCAGGCTGAGACGTTCAGCCTGTCCTTAGCCGGGAACATCGAACCAGGAAAATTGTTCTGACTTCCCGAGCAGTTCAGTATTTTTTTGTAGTTAGAGGAGGATGCTTTATTGGCATGGCTGTGAACTGAAGCATTGAGTAGACATAGATTCAAGGCTAAGTTGGCTTTTAGTCTCAGTTTCTGTTTCCAAGTGAAGTTCTGCTCTTCATGCAGTCCTGTCTTTGAATTTCAAGAAACATAGGCTTTGTCCCAGATTTACTGCATATGTGGGAGAGTATTATGAATCTGATATATCACTGAAAGGTGAGAAGGCTGACAGATTTACTGATTAGAGCTGCATATGCATGGAATATGACTAGATGATGATATGAGAAACTGATTTACGTCTTCCAGGAGGGGCAGGAAGAGGGAGGCGTCGCATTGGCTCTTCAGGATTCAGTCACGGATGTCCCACTTTTCCAAGGGTAGGTTCATCAAAGCATAAAGCCTGGGAGCAGCTCCCGTGCCAGGGTCCGTGTTCCCCTTCACAGAACCTAATGTTCCCATAAAGAGACCACTAATACACAGCATTAACAGAACCTCCCTTGCATTGTATGTCACAGGATCTGCAACTACCTCTCAACATCTGGGAGAGCTTTGCTCAAGGCTTTATGGCAACCATCTGTTTGAATTTTTTCTCCTCTCAATCTCAGATGACTTACTGTTGCATTAAAGTAACCTGCTAACCAAGGTTTACCATGTTCAGATCCTGGGATATGTCTGAGTTGCCTTTTTTAATCCGTTTCTTTTCACCCTTAAGGGTAAATAAAAATGTTATAGAGCAACCTTACTTGCTCTATAACATTTCCTTCTTAAGCAAATACCTGATTGTGTTACTCTTGATGATAACACAATAAAACATTTTTTAAGTATGAGTGGCCTGTTTTTAAGTTTATGCCACATTATCTTAATAAGGTTTATGTCCAGAAATTGACTAGGCTGCTTTCAGGCTGAACAGTTACTTGCATTTAAAATATAATCACAAATTTGGCCACATTAATGAGAGTAAGACAGTACCTTTCTCACTCTAGTCCTTCAGAGGCCGCTGATAAACTTAAAGCGTGTATTCTTCCACATGAAAGGGAGGAAAGAATTGCAGCTAGCACACATTTCCATGCATGGAAACTAGTAAGCATTCTTTGATAATAGGATGCAAAGCTTTGAAAAAGTTTAAACGTTTGTACTGCTTGTGTTGTTAATTGCTCTTTTTGGTCAGCAGTGGTTCTATAGAATGAACCGCTTCTATTTAAAAAAAAACAATTTTCATTCATTTTAGAAGAACTTTTCACATCCCAAGATTATAATACCACTACCATCATATTTTGTCTTCTGTTTGATGGTCTTTTTTTTCTGAGATGCCTCATTTGTTCCTCTGAGACTACAGTCTTTCCTGATTTCCTGATTCAGAAGAGAGGACCCAGTATTCTATGCCAGACAGACAGTGGCATAACTCAAAAAGCCTTCATTTTAAAACATGGATTAGAGTAGCACCAGCTAGGGCATCTAAGCCTTAAAACTCTAGAGGAAAGAAACACAGGTTGGTGACCTTGATAATCTGACAGAGGACGATTATCCATGTGAGTCACTAACCTGGTTTTCAAGTTCAGTCCGTGCCCAGAGGTAGGATCCAGCCGGTAGGCTGCCAAGAAGATGCGGCTGGTACCGCCCAGAGTGTCCCAGATACTGCAGCCCCAGAGAACATGCAGGAGTCCCAAGCCCGGTCAGGCAAGCAGATCAGAACAGGAACAGGCAGGCGCAGAGGTCCAAGAGTCCAAAGACACTTCAGGCAAACGGATCAGACAGGAACAGCCAGGCTCAGTGGTCAAGAGGCAGAACAGATCAGGATCAGGTAATGAGAAACGCTAAGGTTATGCTAAAAACACTCTCACCACTGAGTTTAGACAGGAACAGGCAGGCTCAGTATTTGAGAGGCAGAACAGGTCAGGATCATGAAATCAGAAACACCAAGGAACTCTAAAAACACTCTCACCACTGGCTGCGGAGAACAAGAATAATCTGACTTTGATGACTTGATGCAAGCACCTTGAATAAAGGCAGGAGCCGGTGGATCAGGTGATTAGTGATGAGAAACCAGGCAGAGTTAGACAGGTGAATGGAATGAGTAATTAAGCCAGTCATCAGTGTTAGATCATGACACTTACCTATTATCAAACCATAAAATCTGACCTTAAATGAGATACATGACCCTATAGGTGTTATTCTGTTTTCTTATCTGACTTCCTGGGTGAGTAGTTGAACAGTTCTTGGAACAATTTGGTAGTATGTCCTTGGGAGGTTACCACTGTTCCATGTTTTCTCTGTATGGATAACTGGATTCCCAAAGCTTTAGAAATGCCTTTGTAAGTCTTTGTAAAGAAATATTTTGTCTTTGTTTCTCACCTGTTTTAGAGATATCTGGGTTACATCTTGCTTTTTGGCATTAAATGCTTTTTCAAAGGACAGGCATGGTCTTGTATATATAAAACCTGATCTGAAGTCAAAGGACAGGCATGGTCTTGTATATATAAAACCTGATCTGAAGTGAAGAACTTTTAGAAGAAAAATGCAGCTCTTGAAAGAAGAACAAAGTATTAATGCAAACGTATCCCTCTACTTTCTTTGAAACTGTGCCTTCGAGTCGGTGTGGCCAATTTAGTGTCAATTACCTTCAAAACACAGGCTTTGTTTGACAGACTCTCTTTGCGGTTTGCAAGCATCCATGAATATCCCTTGTGAGAATACCAGTGGTGGTTATATGGAACTGAATGTGAAACGCTGCAGGTGGTTATCACTGTCTGCCCTTCAATCCGAGGTTCTCTCTGTCGGGTGTGAACGCTGGTAATTATTGCATCCTGTGCTATCCAGCAGGTTTCCTTCCCCTCTGTGTGTCATACATGCTACCATAAAAATGCAGAGTAGCAAAAACAGGATGTATTAAATGTTTCTCAATCATGCTGTTTTCATGCTACAAATTCGTGCATTCATTCAATACTTGTGTAAATTGTCGTGTTATTGACATCAGGTAAAGATGCTGCTCTACACTCTGGTCATGATTTCCCAGTAGAATATCAATGGGCAGTCCGAGGGGCATTTCAGATAAATCAAAACAAATTATTCCTTGCAAGACGGAGGTACACATACTCTTTTCTTTCTGTTAAGATAGCATTGTAATGTTACTGTTTATCTTCTCAGATACTTTTTTTTATCATTCATGCCTCATGTTCTTTACATTATACTGGGTCTGCATGGGAGAGTAATGCAAAGTTTAGAGCTGATGTGGAAAGAAATGCAAACTGCTGCCTGTCTGGCATCAAAATATCAACATCTCCATCATATTTTATACTAATAAAAACAGAATAGCTTTGTTTAAAGGGATATCCACCATCAAAGCTCTGGGTCTGCCTATTTCATATACTTCACCGGAGGGGCACCCCGTCAGTAAACGCTATACAATCCAGCTCATTCAGTTTGCCTGAGATTCTCCTTCAAAAGTTATTGGCACCAGGTACAATGTCCTTATAATTTATGAGAACTGTTAAGGCCTGAGACAGAAGTTGTAAAGCATCTTGACTGATTGGGTAGATGTGAGATGTGTGCCGTTATGGCATATTGTTGCTTCATATGCGTGTGCGACATGCAGATAGTTCCGCGACTTCCTCTGTCACAGATAAATTACTCCACACAGTCAAATTAAGTTGTTGTAAATCACCCTGTGGACCCGAGAGCAGTCCCAAGTGACGACCTTTACGCCTCTTTGACTTTAACTCTTATTTATGTTAATCACATCTGTATTATACCGACAGTGAAACTCTGTCATTAAAAAAGCCACAGACATGGAGGGCTTGATATTAAGAACAAATCTGAATAGATCTACTGGCCAGAACATAACTTTTAATGTTTTTCTGATCCATTTTCTTTTTATATATCTATCTCTCCATCTATTCATCTATCTATCTATCTATCTATCTATCTATCTATCTATCTATCATCTATCTATCTATCTATCTATCTATCTATCTACATGGGATCTATCTATATATATCTATCTACATATATAGATATATATCTATCTATCTATCTATATATATATACATCTATCTATCTGTCTTTAGATTCTATCTATCTATCTATCTAGATCTATCTATCTATCTATCTAGATCTATCTCTATCTATAGATATAGATCTCATCTATCTATACATCTATCTATATATATATATATCTATCTATCTATATATATATATAGATCTATCTCATATATAGATAGATCTATCTATCTATCTATATATATAGATCATATATCAATGTATATATCTATCTAAATATATATATATACACATATATATATCTATCATATCTATCTAATCTATTATATATATATAGTTATTACTATATATGGTATATATATACACAGATATATATACACCACATATATCTACACTCTCATATATATATACACAGATCATATATATCACACTCACTCAATATATATATATAGATATATATATATACACACATATCTATATATATGCACACACAGATCTATATATATATATATATATACTATATATAGAGAGAAAGAGAGTGAGAGAGAGAAAATTATCATTTTATCTTTAAGCTTGAATTATCCCATATAGTTCTGAAACCTCTTATAGAGTCACAATAATATAAATCTGTAAAAATATCATTACAAGATGATTAATTCAGGAATTCATATTTTATTACACAGAGTAATGAATTTCAATTTCTGATCATTTGTAAGGCTTTTACAACAAATATGAAACTTGGTTTAGAAAATCTACATATTTGTTGGGATTGGATAATTAGATCAGTTACCATAAAATTTTGCTGGAGGATTGATTGATTAATTTTATTGATCTCACAGTGGGAGAAATGTACTCATATATTGACAAACTGGATAAATTGTCCCAAAAATTGTTGTGATATGCTACTGTACAATTGTTATGCTAAGAAAAATATTAAGGGGATATATGAGTGGACACCGATGCATATACAATGAAACATATATTGACATCAAGACACTTTAGCAGAAAGAAACAGTATATGGGCACGTTACTATATAAAAGTACCCACATATAGTTATATAGTATACTTCACACACATATATAACTGAGTTACTATACTGATACATATATATATACAATAAAAGTACACACACATACTATATATATATATAACTACACACATATATATATGCTATACACACATACACCCATATATACCCAGCACCCACCTTCACATACACCGTATGTATACAAAGCCACACACACAGAGCCGGACGACAAAGACACAGAACCCGCAGAGAGTTTAGCATTTATTGCAACTTCAAGCCTAAATGACATCAGGGGGATAGCCATCTGAAAGTTTCTTATAGAGCCACATTCAGATCTGGTGAGTATATGAACATTAATAACTGGGGATGTCTAATTCTACTGAAATCATGTTGTGTTGTTTGTTGTTGGAAGATACTGAAACATCTATCTATCTATCTGCCTTTTTAGCATATGCGCTGCTTTCATGTCGTAAATGCGCAGTGAAGGTCATGCAAAAGCCTGCACTGCTACAGAGATGCAGGGGAAACTGTATGTGATGGGGAAGCGCGGGATTGACGTAACACCGGTATTTCCATGTGGAAAACGCATGTTTTGCTGGTAGGTACCAGTTAGCCTGACGTGTAGTCCTACTCAATTCTCGTCAGCAGGACAGAAATTCGATACTGCCCGATATATTGTACATAACTGGCGTAAATTGACCGAACCAGGAAATTGTTGTGATATGCTACTGTACAATTGATAGACCTAGAAAACAATAAGAGCAATGGAGTGCGGACCATGTTAAGCGAGGCACCGTTGTTGTCAACAATTTTGAGCATCTAGTTGCTTTTAGCAGAAAGAAGATGACGCACACAAATCGCTGCTTTCAAATCCTCACCCAAAATTAATTTGATTGAGCATATCTTCTAGAACAGACCTTTAGCAGGGGTCTACAGACCTCAACTCTACCAGCTGCAGGGTATTTGGTGCTTGTCACTTAAGTGTTTTGGTCAATGCGGGTGTGATTAACGCTATGGTTTGGCAAACATCTGTCCATTTGCTGTGATCTAAGAGCGCCCTGACAATTCCTGATTGAATCGCCAGAGGGTGGGCGTATCATACTTTTTACTATGAGTACATGCTCATGAATCCAACTTCCCACCCTCAAAAGCTTGTGGGCTGACTTGGTTCGAATGGCACCCAGGCCAAGTACCAAAGAAGCATCAATATAGCTGAATGGACGACGCACCATCAATCCCTTGAACCGAATTTTTGATAGTAGGGATGACCAGACGCTTCTTTAAGGGACATGTCCTCAGTGAACCATACCTGAAAAATGTCGCGGATTAGTCTTGAGCATATCCGTAAAATCGCACGTATGTCCTGATTTTGCAATATTCCTGATAACGGCAGCTATGTTTGTAAAACCGCCTACATCCATGTTTTCAAAAGTCAGCAGTAGGCAGAATGACATCCGGTTCAAGGGTTTACTGCGCCTTCGCCCAATCAGTGATGTCTCATGTTTCCCTCTTATTGTGAGATTTGTATCCGAAAGTAGGTGTAATGTAGTTTTGTTTTCCTTAATCTTGTTCGGCGCTTTTGCTTTCATGTAGTTTTGTTTACTTATTCATCTGGCGACAATGCTTTATGTAACTGGCGCATTTGCATTCTAGTGACCCTTTTAGTGATTTGTAGTTGCAGTTTTGCACAGTGGCCACCGTGATATTTTGTTGGTTTTAATTTCTACACATTTTTTAGATTTAGGTCTTTAACTTTCTGTAAGTCCCTGATAGTTGTAAAGTTGTGTTTTTAAATTCAAAATTCAAATAACATGCTTTCCTCATTTTGAACTATGTAAATGTATTCATCTGAGAGAGAAATATACATATGGTCATGTGCTGTTTTCCAGTAGACACTCCCATTATTATTAATGCTGTTAAAGTTTTATTTTTAGATTTATTGGTTTGGAAATTAAAGGAGTTTTTAAAATGAGTCTGCTAGGAAATTTTAAGTCATGCTGGTTTCATTTCTCAGCAGGACTTGGTACCAACACACAAACAGCCAAAGATACTAATACCTGCTTTAACAACCGTGATATTGTGTGACATAAACCCTGCAGAAAATCTATGAGAGACACCAGAGACAGAAGATGATGAGATGAAAGATGTGCTGATGCTCTGATTTTCTGGCAACTAAACTTTGGATCTACATTAACTTTAAGACATAATTATAAAAATTAACTCAAATTAATGTTGAGTTATATAACTTTGTGTGTAATGAATCTATCAACGAAAATACACTTTTTGAATTCAATACCAAAATGAATTAAGTTAAAGGAATAGTACAACCAAAACATGATTAGCCATCATTTTCTACTCTTACCCCATGCTGAACAACACTCTGGAGTACTTATTTTAATATCTCAAATGCATCTGGAGATCTGGGAGGCTTCTTGCTGTCTGCTGACATTCAATGAGGTACACTAATTTAAGAAATTTTAGTATTTGTGATAGCATTTATAAGTTAATAGTATATTTGGTCAAAATAGATAGTTTCATCATTATCCCATGCTGCCCTTGAGATTTTTGCCAAACAGTAGTGTATGTGATAGTTTAAATGCACCACCAGGCTTTTCTACGAAAAATGTGCAGTTAAACCAGATGATGAAACGATTCAGATTATCTGCCAAGCTAATGCAAGCGAGCCCAAATGAAAAGTGTCTTTACCTGTGCAGCATCCAGAATTGTACTCAAA
Source organism: Cyprinodon brontotheroides (assembly GCA_018398635.1). Lineage (NCBI taxonomy): Eukaryota > Metazoa > Chordata > Actinopteri > Cyprinodontiformes > Cyprinodontidae > Cyprinodon > Cyprinodon brontotheroides. The sequence continues at coordinate 35,553,159 of JAGKQL010000009.1, forward strand.
AGAAAATGTCCTTTAGACTTCAGTGTTGAGGAAGAGCAGTTTCCTTTGTCGAGCTGTATGCGACTTTCCTCGTTTGGCTTAACACGCGCCGCCAGGAAACCCTATACACTACCGTTTATGCCTAAAAACATTCTAAATGACTTCGCTTCTGCGCAAATTCCTGATGCCTACCCACTCAGGACATCGAATTTGGAATACATTGGACTTCGCTGTAAGTATGGGAGGTAATATTGACACGCTTTTTCTGTGGACTTTTATGGACCTTTTCTGTATCGGCACCATAGACCTAGGGGTTTGCAAAATAATCTTGATGATGATGCATCGCGGATTCTAATTTTCCGATTCTACTGAATCGATTCGTGATGCCAAAAATCGGATTATTAATTTTTAAAAAATGAATAAATAAATTGCATGAATGTTTGGCAAGCAACATCAGCCAAAAACAAGTGCAAAAATACCAGTTCCAGTCCAGTAGATGTCGCTGCAAATGTGTTACCTTTACGCTGCCTTGTGTCACATAGCGCATTTCCCGCCGTGGGATACCGTGCCGAAGTCATTCAAAAACAAAACATGAAGGAGAAAATATTGCAATGCATCGCATGCTTTCAAGTATCGGTGATGCATCGTGATAGACATGCATCGCGGGCCTGTGAATCGCGGATTCGACCGCATCAGAGACTTCTTTGCAAATACCCACCCCTACTATATAATAGACCTCCATTACTTGAATGTCAGCAGACAGCAAGAAGCTTCCCAGAACTACATCAAATGCATTTGGAGATATCAAAAAAAAAAGTACTCCAGAGTGTTAATGTTCAGCATGGGGGTGAGTAGAAATGAAGGCTAATCATGCTCATCATGTTTCTGAATCTAACAACGTTAATACACTTTTTGAATTCAAGTGTTAAAGGAATTAAGTTAAAGGAATTTTTAAAACATTTTTACAATATGAAAGCTTTAAACTTTTCAACACTTCAGGAGTACTACATTACCTTCTTCAACATTTGTTCTGCTTTATCCACCCAAAGATAGAGTTTTTATTCAGGCGAGGACCAACTATCATCTGTCACTGATAGTCTTTGTTAGCTGCACTAAAGTTAGTGGAAAATGGCTGCTTTCCCCCTCATTCATCATACACACGTCATGAGAGGCCTTCAATTGATCCCGGTTCCCAGAAGCAATAAGCCTCTTTGCTTCAGTGAAAAATAATAAGTTCCAAAGGTGGCGTGTCAAAAAATAAAGAGGAAGAGGCGCCTGCGTGCGATCACTGCTGCACTCGAGACGACGGCCCCGTATGAAGCCCGCTGCTGTCCAGTTACACATAGGCTTTGATTGCCAGTTTGTTCTGTGTGCAGCTTTGAACTGCGCCTCGAGATGAAAGCCAACCTTGTCCACAGTGTGTCCACTGTGAACCAGAACTGTTGCTTATTTGCTCCAGGCAACATCAAGCCTGTTTTTTTTTATTATTATTATTTTTTTTTTTACAATTCTTTACCATGCTGAGAAGAGTGTTATACATTATTCATCATACAGTGCATCTTGTGACAGCACCCTGTCTCTCCATTTTAATTTAATGCCTCTTCTTTTCTTCTTCACTCTTTGTTGACTGTGGTCAATGCATCACAGCACTAAGGTACGGTGGGGCTTTGATATTCCTGCTTCCTATTGTGAGGGTACCACCGTTCTGTATGTAATCTCTCTGTTTTTCGTTTCTGTTTCTTATTTTCAGAGCTGCAAACACATCACAGGACTGTGAAAGGCCCGACATCATTATTCTCATCTATATCTGGAGGCCAGCTTCTTATCCATGAGACAAAACAGTGCTACGAACCAAATAAAACGTTGTTCCTCTTGACAGGCCTGCTTTGGATATATGGCCTCTTATTTCAGTGAATATATTGCATAATTATGTGCGGTTATGAATATTACATGGAGCCTCACACTGAGCGCATTGTAAGATGCCTAATTGCAGAGTTTAATTATTAAAGAGCAAAGGTCCTGCGCGGGTTTTGGGAGGGGCACTTTTGATAAATTATTTTTTGCAGTTTTCTGATGAATTATTTCAGGGGGCTTGTGTCTAATCAGCAGGCATAGTGGACCAACTAACTGCTCTTGAGAGGGACTTATCATTCCATGGAGGGGTATTACTATGCTGATTAAATCCACTGAAATCAACTAATAACTTAATGTTATTGGAGTGGATTTGAAAAGGCCCTCTTACAGCAGAGCATGGTAGAGGGAGAGCTGTTGTTTCTGACCTTGGGGCAGGGCTGTAATATTTCAATGAAACATGAGGGGGGCAAAGCCTGTGATGGTAAAGCAAAGCTCATTTTAAATAGTGTCATGCAGCTTTACTATATGCTGCAAAAGAAGCGCTACAAGGAAAAAGTCCACCGAGGTTGACTAAACAAGGAATAATAAACTAGATCTCCCTCGAGCAGCCAGTAGGCACAGCAGCTTGTGTAACTACAGCACTCCTGCAACCTCACCATAACCAAGACACCCACACAAAATATTCCCAGCTCATTATACAGAATATAGAGTTCAAACAAACTTAGTATGCAGAAAAGTTTAAGGTTTGACCTTGGCGAGTAAAGCTTGGAACTTCACTGGCTGGCGCGCGTACCTAAATATGCTCTCTAAACTATCCAAATGCACAGCGCTTCAACATCCTTAATACATGCACATGTTTAATATCACTGAAGACACCCCTCCTGGGTTTTTGACCAAGAACAACACTTAAGATAAGGCAAGACAATATTTATTCCGTACTATTTACAACACCTGTGACATCAAAGATAGGGTGACCAAACGGCTCTGATTTCCCGCTGGACATATCCGTATTTCACGCCCTATCTGATGATGTCATCGGTTTTTTAGAAAGTGAGGAAAGGTTACATGATCTTCACTGGCGCCACTGCACGCCCGCAAACGTAATCCCTGTAGATAAGTGCCAGTGCTGGCAGCCCTGTGTCCTAATCAGAGGCTCTGTTCGAAGGATTTTTTTGTCCTCCAAGATTGATAGACATCTACTCTCTGACTGTCATCGTTTCTGGAAGTCCTTGAAATAAGATCAGTACGGAATCTGTTTTGGCTGTAAATTTGCAACAACAGGTCCACCCTTCGGGCGTGGTTTTATCCTAGTTAATGGCTTAATGCCCCATTTTAGCGCTAACCTTTGAAAACTGACACAATAAAGCAGGAAAAGAATGAATACCCAGGTTTTAAAACTGTTGAGTTTATTTATTTATTTTTTTTAAAAGTTAAAGTGAACAAAGACTACACTCTGAACCAATCCAGAGTGGAATAAAGGTTCCAACCAGTAGGACTCAGGAACAAATCAAATCAAATGTAATGATCTGAAACCTTAGTCAGTTAAATAACCTGCTGCTGTCATTCTGCACACCTCTGATTTCACAGCTCGGCTTTCAAATATCCATTTCAGCAACAGGAATGTCCATAGCAGCCTATTAACAATAAAAGGCATCCAAAGTGTTTTATGTTGTTAAAACACTTACAGTAGACCGATTGTTTATATTTTAACTCTTGGGTATTGATGTTATCCAGGTATACATTTTTCTTAAGGTCCTCAGTTTGCGTGAGATATTTTCACCCACTTCCACCTTTTGCTGCTGTGAAACCGCTGACCCCACATAGGAGTGTGAGGAACGTATAAAGTGATGTGTGTCTATGTCTATTCTGATATAAAAGGTAGAAAGATTTAACTGATCTCGCTAAAACAACTTGATTATGTATAGAAAAATACTATCTGCAAATGGAGTCTACATTTTCAGACAAACAAAAAATACTTAGTTACATTTACAGCAAAAACAAAACTTAAAAAATTAAACAGGTAGTCAGATTTATAGCGAACTTCTCAGTGTACTATTAGTTATTGCAAGTCCTTAAATTACAGCCAAACCTAGTAAAGCAGCACCAGATTAAACCCCAACATAAACAAAGATTATACACGACATATGCTACTCAAGTAACTCATTAAAACAACTATTTTCATTCATTTACAGACGGAACTATTCACAGAGTTGTAGTTCATATTAAACTGAACTGTCCAATTTTCACCACTGTCACTGTTTGGCGCCAAGTAACATTTCCTCTGATCAATGAGCAAAATCCCCATGATGAGATATATGTATCTTCAATCAACCTGTCCCCTGCCTGAATCAGAACCGGTTTTCTCCCCAAATGAAAATATGGTCACTCCCTAATCAAAGAGGAATCAGAATCTGTAGTAGTATCTGAGTAGCAGTTAGGGCGTTTTTTCCTCCTCCACCACCAGGTGGTGCCCCTCGCCCTCGCTTTGCCCTCCTGCACACCTGCGGCTGCTCGTTTGTCCATTATCTGGAGGAGTATTTGAGCAGTGGACTGTCACTACCTCGGTACAGAGTGTTTGCCAATTTTGGGAAGCTTTCCTGTGTTACTGATACCTGACCTTCTCCCCCTGGAAGGAAAAAAAACCGCAGGTTACACCCGAGAGCAGGGGAAAAACTCCACATGTTCCTTTTCAAGTACCCATCGGAAATGCGAGTGACAGTAGCTCCATTACATCTCCGGGTCCAGCATCTAGTTCACCTGTCCGCCCTCCAACGTGTGTACTATTCTCTGGATTTACCACACAGACTGGATTCAAGGACCAAGAAGGCCCCCCCAAACGTGAGTCCCATTCTTGCATAATCTAAGTGCTTCCAAGATTCCCACGGTACCTGAACTGACCACTGAACATCACTTCTCACTTCCAGTTCCGGGTAACCAGCTCACTGAGTTCCACATCCAAGTCCTGTTTATCCCCCTCAATAAACCTGTTAAACTTTTACCATGCTCTCTGAAGTGGCTTCTCTGCATGTGGGTCAGATTTGTTAAAACCAGATCATGACAGTAGTGGAGAGAAACACAGATTAGTGACCACTATAACTTGACGAGGATGATTATGTACTCATGAGTCAGGAACCTCTGGTTTTATAGTTTAGTCAGTTCCCAGAGAACAAGGGTAGGATCCAGCCAGTGGCTGCCAACAAGATGGGGCGGGTGCCACCCAGAGTGTCCCAGGTGCTGCAGCCCCAGAGAACAAGCTGGAGTCCAAAGCCAGGTTAGGAAAACAGATCAGAACAGGCAGGCTCAGAAGTCCAGGAATCCAAAGACAGTTCAGGCAAAACCGCTCAGATAGTTACATCTGGTTGCTTTGGTTTTTTAGCTTGGGAGATAGTGTGCTTGGTGTATGGAGAGATCCAGTGGATTGCGGTGTGCTGATACTAGTGCTTCACTCTGGGACCTTGGAAGATGGAAGTCCAGCTTGGGTAACACAGGTTGCGAGAACCTGTCCTTGATGAGCAAGCATGAAGCGACAGTGGAGAGGAAAAACTGATGTTTTATATTAACCTTTGTTGCATGATCTAAAATCTGTTAATATGACAGGATGACAAAAAAGAAATGAATCTATATTTGGGTAAATCTATTATTGTAATACTTTTATTTTCAAATGCCGAGATTTTCAAAATTCCGAGTTTTGTTGATAAGAATTTGACATTTAGGTCTACTTTAAATTTGAAATGAATCATTTAGCAATTCAATATAGTAAAAAAAATGTGTTATTTGAACAGATTGTGTCAAATGCTTCAAATGAAAAGTTAACTTTTCAATTTAGTTTCCTGCGTATTTCCTTGTCTCAGACTTTTAACGCATTAACTGCTTTACTGTAAAAAGCCTCACTTTGACCCACTTCTTTGCAGCTAGGTGTCATTGCTTGCCACAACAGTGGAATCAAATGCAGGGTAATAGCCAGGCTCTTCATTCATCTCTTACAAAATGCATCAATGGTGAATCATTGATTCATATTGATGTAAAGAAGGAGCAGTTGTTTGTTTAGAGGGCAGGAGCATCAACATTTGTCAGTACTGCATCATAGCACATGGTAAACAGATCAGACATTTCAAACCTTTGAACAAGAATTTGCTGGTTTTAGTAAATCATCTGTTTGTTCAAAGAAATTTCTCTCTGGGATTATTAAAGTATTTCTGTTTCTCTTTCCCATTTGTACAGAGTTCTATGGCCTTGTTGAGACAATTAAAGTTGCATGTCTTTAGGGTTTGTCTTCAGCTCTGTCAACACAAGTTTGTTACCAACTTCCAAAAGAGTTTAGATTTGGACTTATACTAGGCTATTTAAACAGACTTCGATCTGAGCATTAGCAAACAATAAAGCTGTTCAATATTTACAGTGACAAAATCATGGTACAATAATATTTTTAATATCAAAATACAAATATTGATTTACACACAATCTTTACAGCTCTCTTTTCCATTCTCAGGGTGATTTCATTGCTCTCACTGAGTATTATGATCAATGGAAAAATATGAGCTGTGGGATGAAGGACAGTGGAGGTCCACCCAAATAGTAAAATACATTATTTCCAAGCAGAAATATATTGTGTAGCACCCTAAGAAATGATTGTGCATAGAGTCCGATCAGCGTTTGAATTCAGATATACGGTGGTACATCCATAATAAGCCTACAACTTCTTATCTAATTTGACCTTTTTCTTTGCGGAGTAATTTTTTAAAAGCCCCGGATGTGTTTTTGAGTCTCTTCTAGAGTTTTAAACCTCTTCAGTTTATGTGCTGTATTTTTTTTTTTTTTTAACAAACTTTATTTACAAATAAAGAATATACAATTGCAGACAGTAGTATGTTCGAGGTACTAGGGTAACAGAACTACAGGATTCCATGAAACAGAAAAAAAAATAGATTACAAATTAAGTTCACCACTTAGGGTTATAAGTTTCATAGCTTTAGAGTTGGTGCATATTTTTAAGGAGTCCAAAAAACAGCTTACATCAGCTCTAAACAGTGAAGCTGGGTTTGTTTTTAGCAAATTTACAAACATCTATGTGGTTATGTGCTGTAACTACACCCTAAAATGGTTACTGTGTGTCAGCCCCACACATCTGCGTTTGTTAATGTCCATATCGCCTCTTATGAACGGAAACAGTGCGCAACCCTTCCAGGTTAACACCTCCCATCAGCTCCATCTTTTGGGAGCCAGAGCAGATATGTAAAAAAAATCTGACTGTCCAACAATCTGGTTGGTTAGGGATTAAGCATACTGGCAAACTTCAAATAAAGGAAGGATGAATGGGAAAAAGTAGAGAGCATTCTTGACAAAAATCCGCTATCATCTACCAGGATGATGACAATGAAACTTTGGTAGACATGTCAGCAAAAGAATGACCCCAAACACGCATCCAAGAAACTCTCAATTCGATTCAGAGAAAGAACATAAAGCAGCTAGAATGACCCAGCCAATCATCTGACTTTAATCCAATAGAAAATCTATGGAAATAACTAAATATCAGAGTTCATTGAGGAGGCCTACAAAACCTTCAAGATTTGAGGACTGTTTGTGTGGAGGAATGGGCCAAAATAACGCCTGAGCATTGCATGCAACTAATTTCTCCATACAGGAGGCGTCTTGATGCCAACATTGCCAACAAAGGCTTTCGTAAAAAGTATTAAATAGATTTCATTTAGTGTGTTCAGTACTTTTTCCTTGTGCCATTTCACATTATTACACATAACTCAATAGCTGCACATCTGTGGTGTGAATTGCACAGATTGTTAATGAGGTGTTGAAAATGTCATGTCAGTAGCACCTCTAGAAATATATTTACTGAGAAAATGGTAGCCTAATCAATGCTTATATATATGTACATATATATATATATATATATAAAAAAAAAATATATATATATACCGTAAATTCTCTAATATAGGCCCGGGCCTTTATTTCACTCAAGTGCATCGCGGTCCAGGCCTTTATTGGATACAGGCCAGTATTAGAGACAGGCCTCTATTGCTATTTGAGCAAAACAGACTACCAGTGGAATGAATAAAAATGAGATTTTGTGTCTATTTGAACCTATAAAACACTAGGTTCATTTATTGAAAAAGTACAGTTACCATGTCTCGCTTGGTTTGAAGTAAAAAAAATATATAAAATCCTCCCAATTCTGTTTTTAATTCTCCTCCTCAGTTTCCTCTCCTCTTCATCTCTCCTTTATTCTCCTCATCTCCCTTCGGCTCTCCTCCTGTTCTGCTGCGTGTCTGTTCTCTTCCTCGCGCAGACGGGCAGCAGCAGGGTTTGTCGTTCAAATACAGGGCTGTGGTACTTGTATGTTACTTTCTACCACAAGTATAATGCTGAGGTATGCCCAGAGAAAACGTTTATAGCCCTGGCCTGTATTAGAGACCTGCCATTATTTACCTCCTTCTGACAGCGGTATCGCCATTATTAGAGACCCCGCCGCTATTGGAATACAGGCCAATATTAGAGAATTTTACGGTATATATATAAAATATATATATATATATCAGGGTGAAGGTTCACAAAATCCACGGCCCGGTTCGATTCACGGTTTCTGGTCACGGTTTTCGTTTCGATTCGATACATATTGATTGTTATACCGAAATTCCATAAAAATCTATGGAATTAATGAAAAAATCCCAAAAATTATGGATTGTAATTATTTTTAAAAGGACCGGAAACCCTGGATCATTTCCGGCATGTTTTTAGTTGCTTTGAATTTAATCATCACAGGCGTATGCCCCCACGCATCTTCAAGGGACTCAGAGCCGGAGCCGAATGAACCACAGTGGGCTACTGCAGGCCTTTCGCTTCTGAGCAGTCGGTCTGGAGCGAAAGTGGGGTTGCTGACCTGTATGAGGGATTCGGGGTTAGCATGAGATGTTGGTCATATTGCTGTTAGTGTAAACAAAGCGCGTGTTTGCATCAATGTTTTGCACACTGTTGCTACTTTATCCACAACTTTCTTTCATAGGTCATGGTAGGTCACTCTTAAATGCAAAAAGTGGTCCCATACAGCAGACCTATAAAGCACTGCTGGCGGCGTCTTCCAACTCCTGTTCTTTCCCACTAAGCCATTCCGACACAATTCTCCACAACAACTAATTTTTTTTTCCCCTGCTATAACTCGGCTAAGCTGTTTTGTTTCTTCTTCTTCTTGTTTACTACTGGTGGTTGGCTTTTGGTCGAAAGTAATCAGCTTCACCTTCTGCTCTGGAGTGTAAACGGCTCATCTATGAGATAAGCGAGCCGCGCGATGAACTCAGCTTTAACACACGCGGAGCGAATCGAGACAGTCGAACCCGAGCGGTTCTGGCCGGTTTTTTCATAAATCGTCCCATTCTCTAATATATATATATATATATATATATATATATGAGCCCTGATATTTAGAACAAGAACAGATCGTCACACGCTCAAGAACTCAAAGCTTGTGATAGAACACCCCTTATGGTTGGGTGAGTCGGTCTGGGTGTGTTGGCTTTGTCTTACATAAATCTATCAACTTCATCTGTGCTCAACTCCGTGTGCAGCTATTTATTTTATGTGCTACATTTATTTCATAGGCCTATTTATTTATTGATTAATTTATCAATTAATTATTTTGTTGTTGTTCTGAGTGGACTTAGTAAGAGCTATGTTTGAGAGAAAGATGAAGAGTGTCATGTGTGGCATCCAATATTAGATTAGGCATCTTCTACATGACACTAGTCAGAGCCTAATATTATTGTTAGTAACCTTTTAACTGGTGTTTTATTATGTATGAATATATTGCTGACAACAAAGTGTCTGTTTGTCCAGCAATCTAGTTTTTTTTTATTATATTGTGTCACTTGTTTTAGCAACTTCTTACCTCTTGCCTCACATAAACAATACAAAAATCTGAGAAATTTGGTGAAACTTTTCAGACTTTTTCTACCCATTTATTTATGATAAACCTTGTTTTCTGTTCTATTTTCCCATTAGGGGCTGTGTTAACTGACACAAAAGCAATTAAATAAATGCAAACTAGAAAAAGCTGTTTCAGAGAAACAAAGCAAGTGGGAATGCTTTTTTCTGCTGAATGAAAAGAGAAAAAATTAGCTAAAGAAACTGTGTGAGGAAGGAAAAGAAGCACAAATTAGGCTGAGGAACATATGAAAATGTGAAAGGTCATAAGAAGCTTCAAACTGCAAAAACAATTGAATCATCATCTGAAGATCTCTTGTAGGGTAGAATTATTTTGGCAGCAAAATGGCAGAAACAAACTCATCTTAAAAAGCTGCACAGCAAAAACTATACATAATATCAAAAAATGCTCCATTGATGCACTAGAAGGGTCTTAATATACTGTCTATCAAGTTTCTAGAAACATTTCTAAAGAAATTTTGAAGGGGGCCACTACTGCCCAGAAACATGTCAAGCATGTTATGACTTAGCATAAACAGAAAGTTTTAATTCCTGTCCAGAAATAGGAAGCAAAATGGTTTTCAAAAGTTCTCAGCATAGCTGAAAAATATTAAATTAGTTGAACTGGTGAAAAGAAACACAAAGAAAAAATTTGAATTTTATCTGGCTGAAGCTAAATATGAGTAGCTCAAGGATTGGAAGTAAAATAAGAGTGAAGATGGTATTGAATAAGTATCATCAAAATTTGAACTTGTGGAAATGTCAAGACTTTGCAACAATTTAAAATGATTTAAAATGTGTCGTATTGGATCAGCATAAAGAAAAACAGTGTCATCCTTTAGAGGATTGAAAAATTCACAAACCTATGTGCAAGACTTCCTGACCAGAGAAGCAGAGGAAGGACAGGAGAGAAGTTTATAGAAAGAGAGCTAATACACCTTAAAAGCTGAAGTCTGTAAGTTTTAAAATCACTTTTTGTCATATTGGCTAAAACTGTCCCTATGCCCAGACAGCAGTACATGTGATATGTAACCTAGAAAAACTGCTTCCAATTGGTCCCACATACCGCCTGTATTTCCAATCTGGAAAGAATAATTCGACGAAGCCAAAACAACCAATCACAGCCAGCAATGATACTTCATGAATTTCCCAATAATTGAATTGCTCTTTATTGTGAAATTTGCCTGTTTTTTGTAAAGGTCCCTAGAGTCTTATAGATGACGTTTGGGTCATACGGGAGCACTGCGAGTTAATTATTTTTGTGTAAAGTCTTGAAAGTCTAGCGGGTTTTTGGAAAGCCCCCAGAGTGATACCTGATGACCTTCCAATTGTTAGTCACCACCCCTTATTAGGGGCAGTAGAGTTTAAGAATGGGAGGCAATGTTGAGACATATGCTGAGTTTGGTTCAAAAATGTTTAGCCATATATGGGAAAAAAAAATATGAGTTTAATGTAGAGCTTTTATTTTGAAGGATCCCGAGTCTTATTTTTGAAAGTCTATCAGGGTTATGCGTGAAGGAAGGGTCATGGCCAGTAGTCATATTGTATCCATTTCCAAATGTTAAATCAGTGTTGTCTCCTCCATTAGATTAAAATGTGCTGTTTAAAGTGGCAGAGGTAAATGCCTTGAAGCTTGGTTACCTTGACAACGCTTAATGAGCCTTGCCGTGAAAAGAGAGAAATGCGATCACTTCTCGCTCCTTTCCTCCTCAGGTTTTTGAATGGATTATCAGCTCAGAACAAACGAGTGCTGAAGACAAACCGTGAAATGGTATCTAAAAAATTTTTCAGTCTATGCAACAGCTATCCTTTGTTCCACTGGGTAATGTTCATGGCTGTAGCGCTCATTCACAGCCTTAATGGGAAGGAGAAATATAAAGGTTTGTAAATCCTGCTGGTCTTCATTAAATAACATGGAGTTCCATGGTAGAACAGAACTCCCTAAAAGCAAAAAAAAAAACCCCCAAGAACAAACTGAGCGGTGAGCCAAAACCGTAAAAGGTATTCAAAAATTTCAATTGTTGGCTGCCAGCCATCTTTTGTATTGGCTTCGACTGTGCAAACTTCTCATGTTTCTACTAAAAAATTATTTTGGCCACGGTGACGATGTAAAATGTGCATTTTCTGAGTTTGAGTATTTTTCTCTCAGAATCAGCGTTTTCCTATGCCCCAACAAGTCAGCTAAACAGCTGGAACCATAAATGATATTGAAGAAATTCCTCCTTCAATGTGAGTGCTAGGAAGTTCTGAGGAACAAGATGTTGTATATCAAGTTTCATGTTAGTACATCAAATAGTTAATAAATGGGAGCTTCTATTACACTAAATTGTAACAGTTAACATATGCATATTGTTGTCTGTGGATTTCGGGGAAAATCTCTCAATTGGATTTCTATTGGGGAAGTGTGGACTCTTTCATGGTCTGGGCTAAACTGTCGGAAAACCGTAAAATGCCACATAAATTAGGGTTATATTTCCCCTGAATCCCTGACAAAAACTTCCTATGTTTTGACGTGTATAATTTATTTCCCAATTGAGTTAAAAATGAGGGACTGAGAAACAATTTTGTTCGAAAAACTTCCAGTCAACAGCCTCGCGTGCTTTCGCTAGCACCGACTCTAGCAGTTGAAGAATTCGGCCCGCCATAGAGACTCCCCACATTGCGTAAATCTGGAAAATCTTGGATCTTTTTTTAACTCTTTTTTTTCATGCCAAATATTGGTGTTATGGTTTCAGGGTATGTTTAAAAGATGTATTGGTAAAAATAAACAATTAAGCTTTCAACATTTTAGCTCGGTGGATGTCTTGCCTAAACTTAATTCAATATAATAACTTATCATGATAGTTTATTCCTAACCCTGAGGTTGCTAGACTTCTTACCGAAACACCAAATCTCCTCACCATGGTAGTTTTTTAATGGGACAAAAAAATATAGACCATAGAATACTCATAAAATCTAGTTTCATCTTTAGGTCTATAAATAGCATGAGTTTTCAATTATCTGAAAGTTTTGATACCAAAATTGTTGAAATCGGGTTGAAAACCGCGGGACTAATAGTTAGAGTCAGAAAAATTTTGAAGTTCCCACTTGATAATCAAATAATTTAAAAGCGTCAGTGCGAATTTTCACAGCATGGTAGCATTATTCATTCAATATTCTCATTGAAAAAACAGCACAGGTTATGAGATTAATTTGAATATAAACAAGAATGGGAATCTTTGAACAGACCCCAAAGAGGAAAATTCACATATGATGTCACAAAAGGCGGTTATGGTGTGATGTCATCACATCTAAGAGGTCTGCTGTTCCTCATTGCTTGCTTTACTGCTGACCAGATCAGGCGGTAGCAGCCTTTTCCCAAGATAACCTTTTGAATAGGATTTTAGATTCACATTTTAACAACTGTAATTGTGAAGAAATGGCTTATCAATTCCCAAGACAACACAATGGGAGAACAGGACCCCAGGCAAGATGGGGAAATCAACAAAACCACAATGGGAGAATAGGACCCCAGGCAAGATGGGGACATCAACAAAACCAGCAAGCCTGGTTTCAACCTCCACCTGAGGATTTTTTACAAGGGGAAATCCAAAGATTGAACCATCTTTTGGAAATGGAGAAAGGGAGATGGTTTGAGGAGAACCA
>JAGKQL010000009.1:35581565-35626509 GCA_018398635.1 Cyprinodon brontotheroides
AATTTTCTGATATGATGAATTTGAGATTTTCATTTGTTGTCATTTGTAATCATCAAAATTAAACAAAATAAACATCTGAAATATATGAGTTTGTATGTAATGTATGAATATAATATACAAGTTTCACTTTTTAAATGGAATTACTGAAATCAATCTACTTTTTCATGATATTCTAATTTTATGACCAGCACCTGTAGTATCCTGTAGATCCACATCTGACTTGCTGCTGACTAACTTTAAAGTATTTTACTCTTAATTTGTTACGATAAACCCAGAAATGAATCTAAAATGATGGAAATTAATAATCGTCCAGAATGACAACTTCATTATTGGAAATATAATGAAAGCAGAAACCTCAAGTAAACCAGTAGATTCACACATACTACTGAAAGGTTTAAAGGTGAACAGTATTATTTGACATTTTGGAGATTTGCAATACCAGTTGCTTTTTTTTCTTTACCACATCTTCGTATTTTACACTTTTAAGAGTAATTGCTGAGCTTTTTACTTTAGTTAAGCTCTTTTTAGTGTATCACTACTCTTACGTGAGTAAAACTTCGGGTTACCCTACACACCACAGTAACTTGAGCTGTTTCGGAATAGCTAAGTGGACGACAAACAGTTGAAATCCTTTCCTTACATACATGCTTCACCTATACTTTAATAGTTTTATAAGTTTATGCTGGTGTCAAGTTGGGTGGAGGTTTTTGAGGACCCAAATGCAGAGGTGAGGAGGCAGATTTGATTACACGTCTAAGAGGCAAAAAATACAAAATACTGAGAAGCAAAGAATCCAGTATCATCAGGGAAAATAAACATGGGAGCCAGGAAACGACGGAGCAATAAAAAAAACCCAGCAGGGAACCAGCCAACAGTGACTGAACATGAGGTGTATAAATGGTAGACTGATCAAAGAGCAGGCTAAACAGCAGATTGGGAGCAGGTGTGGACAGAGGAGTCTAGAAGGGAGCTAGGGGAAAGGTGATTGACACAAGAGGCCAGCAGAGGGCAAACAAGAAATATCTAAGAACTCAAATACATAAAAAATAACTAGAATAACAATAAAATGGAATGAAACCACTGAACTAGAAAACACAGAAAGACATGAATCAAAGTATAACTGAAAACTAAAAAAAAAAAAAAAAGCAGAATCATGACATCTGACAGTTTGATTAGATTGATTTGGAAAAAACTTTCTTCTCTCTCCAGTGTCTTGATTCTATAATAAAGTTATTATTATTTTTTTTATATATAATTTTCATCTTACACTCTTAAATACCCAAATTTGCACATAAATATCTGTTGGATTACATGATTTTAATTATTAAAGCAGATGTTAGGTGCCAACACTTTTTGTTGTTTTACCAAATACTTATTTACTTAATCAATTCCTTGGATGATTGCTTTCTAGATATACTTACACAAAAAATGTTAAAGTATTGCAGCCCTTACCTGAGTAAGGTTTTTGGGTATTCTACCTACTGGTAATTTATGCTCTAATGTTGCTGGCAATGCTGTGGAGGATTACTGCAGATAAAGCCTGGCTGTCCAGTGTCAGTCCAGAGGAAGGGCTGAGGCTCAGAGCCTCGTTTGCCGGAGGCTCCATGGCAGCTCCCATTCCACTTGGGCTCTGCAATGCTTAATTGCCTTCATTATGTGATTAACTTAGCAAATTTACCCCTTACCCTCAAGGCACGGCTTTGAACACCGGCCGACCACAACCCCCCCAAAGTCACTCCATCATCAAAACCACAATGTCAGCATCTACTACCGGCCATCACATTCCGCTGGAAAGTTTTTATTTTCCGGCAGATTCCTGCTCAGTATAACCTCTGTACCTTTGACTTAATATACTGCCTTTAAAAGGGCAGTAATTCAGTTATGGATGATTAGCAATATTTCATTGTTTCCTCAGAAATGCTCTGTGTGCACATTATGTTGCTTATTATGCTTTATGGGTTTTTTGCAAGCTGTGCTTCTTATGAGATGCTGTCTGCATACAGTCTGCACTCCAACAGATACGTTTTTATTTTATTTTCTCACAGATTAGTCTTATTTCTACCCTTTATGTCAAACTTCAATGTTTGTAATCTTCAAAGCATCAAATTTTGGAAAAAACTCTTGATCGCAAACACTTGATGGTGCTTTTTTCCTCCTTTGGTGGAATGATCAGTTCATAGATTCAGGGCCGGATTTATCAAGATCCAATTTTGCATGCAGTAATTTGCGCTCGCAAACTGGAATTTTGCGCGAGGGGCTGAACCATGGTTTGCGGGTGATTTAACAAGAGCGATTGCGTAACTGGTGGCAGGTGCAAAACTGTTGGAGACGCCCCTATTTAAATGATGGTTTTGCGCGTTTTGTGGTTTGCGGCAAAGTAGTTTGTAGTTTGTACAAACTAGTGCATTAAGAAATTTAAAATCTTACAGTGACACCCCCACCCCCTCCAAAAAAGAAATAAACTTTGGCAACCTTTATATTCCTAAGGTGGTATGAAAACTTGTGGCTGAACCTCTACTTCACCGCAGTAAAAAGGTGGTATGACAGGTGTTTTGTATTGGCCTGTAGAAAAATGCACATACCAAATGGCTCACAAGAAGTGACTGTGGATGAGATTACTGCGCGTACGCATCCCCGCAGCATTGGCATGTTGCTCCACAGGCGCAGGGGGGAGGTCGGGGTTCTCCGGTAGGGCGTCAGGGCGACATGGCATTTAGAACGTCGGACAGCACTTCTGAAAAACGAGATTGGGAGATCCCAGCTCTCGCTGCAACCGCACGCTGGAATGACCCAGATGCAAAAAGTGCAACGTTGCAAGGAGTTTAGTGATATCTGGTATTGCGTGGGTCCTCCTTGTGGCTGGCTCCAAATCCATTCGGAGTTCCCCAACAGCTCCAAAATGGCAATGCTGGATAAACGATATGTTTTGATGATCGCTTTCCTCGTTTCATTCCAAAAATATTCACACGGAGTGAAAAAATGCGTTCTCTGCGCCTCCTTGCTTCATTTCCATGTCTCCTTCTGGCGCATAATAACCGCTGCCATGTGTGCTAATTACGCATACAGACCATTTGCACCTTCTTTTGAAACGTGTTAAATATAGAGTCAGATACCGTTTAGCAAAATTGCTTTCAGGTTTGATAAATCACTTTGTGAGTGCTAAATTAATATATTTACATGTTCTCCTCCCACAAGACGCACTTTTGCGTGTAAACGCCCCATATTGCATATTATTCATTGCAGAAAAAAAGTACTAAATGGATAAGAGGCTTATTTAGCACGCTTTAAAGACCAAATCCTTTAGGAACGCTTTATGCTGTTGATAGATCAGTTTGTATATTTTTTAGCCGCAAGCAGTGAAATAGCCTTCACGCTTTTATACACGCAAAACCTTTGATAGATCCGCCCTAAGTGTGCAATTCATTAGGTTTCAACATACAATCAGTTTGGTTTGAATTGCCTTTTATAGAACGCATTTTTATATAATTTTTTTTTCTTTCTGAAATTGGGTTTCTGATTTTAAACATGTTATAGAGGAGCAAAGAGAAAATAAACTTGTAAGGGACAAATACTTTTACAACACTCTACTTTCTTTGTTTGTACAGAAAAGTGTCTGTGTTGCAACAAAGATCTTTTTTTAATATATATTTTTAGTGCATTTTTGTATTGCTTTGCAACAATGCAGCAAGTGGAAAGAAACATTAGATTTTGAAACCCAGCAAATAGAATCGGCTGTTTGTGTGTGGGTTCATAGATATTGGTTTTATATTGTTGATCTCCTCAGAGGATAGTGTGGAAAATGAAAAGAAAATGGGAAAAACAAAGTCCATGATGTTAATCTGTCCTGTCATCGCTGAGAGCTCACAGGTTGTATGTTGGCTCCCTGACAGTCAGATGAAACGGACGCTGAAATGCCAATTTTACCACACCGCTTGTTATTTGCCAGCAATGCCGAAGATTTTCTTCACTGCTCCACATCTATTCGCTGAGAAGCTATCGAAGGCAAAGGAGCATATGTGTGTTTGTTTTGTTTTTTTTAGGGGGTAGAGAGAAGTTTACAAATGGGATCCATCATTTTTCATGCACACGGGTGACATCCCTCCGTCAGCCAATTTCGCTCCGATAGCCCAGTCCCCCTGGTTCATTGATATCTGCATTAGGGACCTTTGTTAAAGGTCTCATCTAAATGCATTGAAAAACGCCTTGCACCTTCTGCTGTTGGAAGTGTGTGCGTGCACGCGTGTTGCCTGTGCAAAGATTTGCAGACTTGGCTTTGTCTACATTAAGGTTAGTGTATGTGGCACGGCAATGCGGTGTCACTGAACTCAGAAAGGAAAAACAGCTTGTGAGAAAACCATCAACAAAGCCAGTAGAGCAAGCTGCTGAGGGTGCTCTCAGAGGTCTAGCTGCTAGTGTTTGGTCACCATGTTGTAACTGACTAACTCCTTTGTTAACAGTGGAATGCATTTATTTGATTTATTCAAATTAATCTCAAAATATGAAACATGACCTGTGAACTTGAATCAAGAGGAGAACATAAATCATGTTGAAGTAGCTAATCTCAAATTGATATAAATATGACAGTGAATTCTGTGTGAAGATGGCTGAAGTAGGCTCATTAACCAAAACACTTCAGAACCACTTCATTTTATCCCACTAAAACCAGCACCTCTCATTTCCTGCACTTGTGCAGTCCTACAGTTCACACCAACACAACTACATCCCTTGGTCCTATTAAACAGATTTAATTTGCTATTCCTGTCCATCTATTTCACAGAGCGGCAGTGTGATACAGCAGAGGTGCCTAGGGGCTAATGTCGCTGTCAATCCACCATCCTCTCAGCTACAATCTCATGCCTTAATTTCCACACGCATCCAAGTCCCCTTGAGCTTTAAGAGGTCTCGTTTCTACACTTGAATCAAAATTGTTGCAAACTTACTTGGCCGGCAATTTCACAACACTCTGCTTATGAGAAACATTGAACTTTTAACCTTTTCTCCAGAGCTGCCATGTTAAAATAGAGCCACACACTCAGTGTATCTAATATATTCAATATAAATGTGTGTCAGGTATTTCACAGGAAGCCTGAAGGAAGTCTGTCAATGTCTCAAATGGCACTCTCATCAAGATATAATAGGAATAGTAATTAATAAAGTTGATAATGTGAAATTGACTAATATATTGGGGCTTGAGGATATCCCTTTTCTTTGATCTGTGGGGATTTCATTAAAAGTCCTAATCTGCACACGTTCAGTATGATTCAACCGTCTTTGCACAGCAACAGCATTCAGATCCACTCACAAAATTGCTTTATTATTAATTGTTTAAATGAACTTTACAGACTCTAAGGTACTTCCGCATACGCTAGCTGCTCAGATGTCCCTTGGTATTTACTAGGTGAGTACCAGTGGGAGCATCTGTCAGTTCTTGTCACTACTTTGAAAAGAATTTAAGTCTGCGACACATATCACCATTAATGTCCCAGTTTTAATAGTCGTTGAGACTATCCGGATCTCGCTGAAGCCAAGGTTTCACTCGAGATCAGCTTTTTCTCCGGAGACCTCCTCGCTAAAGAAAATTTGGAGCCGTGCCTCACCAAAACCCACGCCCAATCACGCTGCTTTTGAGGCGGTTATGTGTGACGCAACAGCAGCCGCCGCACAGTTCAGTCTAAAGAACATGGCGTTTCAGCCGATGAAACTAGCTGCAAGCATGCGGCTATCGGTGCGGCAAGTATTATCGGAATTACAGAGTATTTCTTCACTGAAAGAAGAGCAAAACACTGCTCTGGAGGCTTTTCTCAGAGGAAAAGATGTTTTTGCTCTTCTCCCGACTGGTTTTGGCAAGAGTAGCCTGGCTTGTGGTTGTGTTTTCATCGTCCCTCTGTTACGTCATATGCTTCGTTTATCTGATTGGTTTATTTGGCCCGTCTATCATCAACATAGGCCAATCAGCTAACCAGTATTTTCGCCCCTTCCCAAAATTACTTCAACGGAAGGTTTCCAGATGGATATGCGGAGCAAATCCATCTGGCGGAGTCAGGTTACAGTTTTAGACCCAATCTCTAAAACTGGGACTCAAACCTTTAAAAGTGGAAGACCTTTTTAAATCAGCGTAAATCGAACTGTAGGGTGGCAGTCCAAGCAAGAATAATGCCATTTCAGCACCATGGCCCTCTGCCAGGCCCCCCACATAGCCAAAATTTTCATCCCCACACTCCTGGGAAAATTATGACTATGTTGATAGTTCAGCATGAAAAAACATAGCTGACAAGAACCAGCTCTTATTGGCAGGGATTCACAAATATAAACATATATAGACATTCTATGATTCAGCCTATAAAGATTGCCACAGTTTACAGATTTTGGAAAACTTTTGGAAAGAAATTGCTCTCATTTGGATAATATGAAGAGGCTTTGAAAATGTTGGAAATAACAGTTTTGTACTTCTGCATGTAATGTGGCATTGTAACCATGCAGTCTATGGTCTACAGTGTCCCCTAAAGTCTACCAGAATATTGGGTACGGGGAAAAGCCGTACGTAGTATAAAGCACTGCAAAAGCTTTGTGCGCAAATTTCCAGTAAGTGTGGAATGTAAATGTGTCAAGTATAAACCAAGGATGAGGACATGGTGATTTTAAGAGATTTGGCTTTTAGCAGTAGCTGACACCTTTAGGTGTTAGATCTATGACTTGCAACCTGCAGCAAACAATGTTTATTAGTCGGCTGAAAGATGGTTTTTACTGAAAACAATTTAAAAGATTTAAATTTTGAGTAATGAATTCCTTATAAAAATTACTTGTAAAAATGTGACACACATATTTACTGCATTTTGTACTTAAATAATGTAAGCTATTATGTGACACATATTTTGGAGCATGAGCACAGTGCTGGTCAGAACTGGGGCAAGAGTTTTCACATTTCTGATTATTGCTTATGCCACCAATAGCGACGTTTCCATCCACATTTTGTGCAGTTTTAAGCAAACCTAAAAAAAATGATGAAAACAAGAAAATCCCAGTTATGATATGTCCAGACCACATGGGATGAAAGTAGCAAAAGCAGCTGATGTACATGCAAAGTCAATGGTTGACGCACATCAAGGCGCATGAAAAGGTCCTGCAGTGCGTTTCGAGTAGCCGAAGCAGTGCCTCAGGAGCTTCTGAGCATATGAGGCGCATGACGCGCTTCACAAGCAGCAGCTGCTGGAGTTGGAAGAATTTAACTTTTGTTGCTCGACGCTCCACATCAACCAATCAGAGAAGCTCATCTGGGCACTGGCAGGGAGACAGACACAGCACCAATGATGCAGATCGCTTTCATCTCTCCCCTGAAACTGTTTATTAACGACTAAGTTAACTTAAAATGTTTAAACCTAACGGTTTATGTGTTCCCTTTTATTATTCTGGTGTGTATGGCAGTGCGTTTGGCATTTATTAGAAGTGCTGTCCTTTTTGTTGTTTCATTTGTTGATCTCTATAATAAGATTCTTCCTGGTCAAAGCTGCATTCCTACTAGTCAGAGCTGTAAATATAGATATCTTAAATTACATTTTTGCCAGTAAAAATAAAATTTTAGGATGTTAAAATATACTTGTACTACTAAGAATTAACTTTCAAATACTTTACAAATTTTAAGTGGCCCGTTTGACATTTATTAGCTTGACTGAATATGTAATCCAGATGTCTCAAATTAATTTTTTCCTTGTCAAAATTAACATTTCGGATATCTAAAATAAAATTCTTCCTATCTAAAATAAACATTTCCGATATTGAATCAATCACTAAAAATAGCATATCTCATGCAGTTTAAGGCTTTCGAACCTAAATTCAAAACATTTGTTTTTATGAGTCTAGCTTCCTCTCTGGATTTGAAAGCAGCAATGGCGCCGGTGAAAGTCTAATTGGTAAAATGGAAAGAAAAAGGAATGAGCTTGTCCTCAGCCAGGGGATTTGTGGTGACAGAAAGGTTCTTGCACGAGAAACTTCACCAGAAAGTCTGTCAAAAGCTGAAGTTCTCTTTATGTCTGCCTCAATTTTACTCCAGAGTAAATATATAAATATTCTGAGGTGTTCAGAAATGTCCGACTCATACATTGCATCAACAATCAGTTACCTAAAAGCAGTCATTTCTAATTTAGATAGGAAATGGAAATATGGATATCCACAACTAAACTGTTCCTAGTGCAAATGTAGTTGTATATATCCTTAAAGACATTTGTATTAGTAAAAATATATTTTAGATGTCAGAAATATGTCAATATTCACTACATCAGAAATTATTCCACAAATGTCTTTCCATTGCTTTTTTTTGCGCATTTACTTTTTGTTGAAAAGTCAAAAACTACTTCAGGAAGTCATTAAACCATTTTGTGAATTTTAGTAAAATGGTTCTAATTTTACTGTTTCCATCCCGCTCCTCTAGTACAATACTTTAAAATGCACCAAAAAAAAAACATTGATAGAAACATGTCTATTGGTTAATTGCGACAGCAGAGATTTAGGGGGAAGCTGGGGTTGCAACATAATACATAAACGTTACTTTGCATATTTCTCCTTTTTTTAAATCACCATATAAATCCTTAGTTTATGCACTCAAATTTGCGCAGCAAACTTTGTTCTGATGCTTTTTTAGCAGGTTAACTTATTCCAAAGGAAACATCATTGCTCTGAAATCTTTGCCTTTGGTCTTTGCTAGCTTGTGCTTTCATTTTCTAAACATATTTCTTAATTTCAGTGATAGAAATAAATTGAACTGTGACGAGCTGCACGCTGGAACACAGAGGAAAGTCAAAAGCAGTAAAAATAAATCGTATAATATGTGACTTTTGCCTTTCAAGCTTTAAAAACTGAATTATCTGACTTTCACTTTACTAATGCTCCCTTAATCAGTGTAAGTCCTGTTTGATGGTGTTTGGGGTTTGGACTTCTAGAAACCCTTACTGCCGTCCTTCTGCTTTACCCTGCGATGGAAAAATGCCATTGCTGTTGGACGGGAAATCAGTGCAAGGGTCACTGGCAAAAGAAATTGGATTTTATGCAGAGTGTGCCTCAATAAACAACACTCCCAAAACTGAAAGTAAAAAAAAAGCCCTAAGCGGCTCTTTTTGCCCCATCATTATTTCTCATATATCCCAAACTAGCCAAAACCAGTGCCTTTGACAGCATGACTGATGAGTTTGCCATTCTGAATGTCAAAAGAAATGCTCTCCCACACCTTATCTCCGCTATTTCTCATTGTGAGTAAGGCTTTTCTTTAAATGGAAAAGCCATAGACGTTGTGATGAGCATTACCCAATGATAATGAAGGGCATGCTGCTGTAGTGTCAGCCTCACCAGACAGCAGACAGACAGGCAGGCAAGGGAAAGGCTGCTGGCTGCTGACAGGCAGCCATTCATACATTTATGTGGCCTTATGTTTCCATCTTGGTTCTGGAATGAATAGGCATATTTATATATTTTTATTAAGCCAGGGCCATGATTTCCCTATCTGTAACTGCTTTTACTTTTGGATTGAAACATCAGAAAGTAATTAAGTGAAATGTGGCTTTTATTCAAGTGCATTTGGTGTCAGTAAAATACTTATCTCTGACATATATAGCCGGAGAACATTAGTGTGCCGTTTGATTATTCATACGTTCCACCTCTTCACCACACATAGATTCATGCATAATGGAAAACAATAGAGATCATGCATACTTTAGTTTACCTTTCGACCCTGATATCCTTACTGGTCAATGAACAATTAAGGTTTAAGTGAGTGTACTTGATATATACCCACCCGGTTTGGATATTTTCTTTTCTTTTTTTTGTCACCCTAACCTGCCATATGTTTTTTTTAAAAAGACTACTCTAGATGTATAAGCCATGCATCTCTCTAAGGACTACGTTAAGGAGTTTTCACTGATCCTGCCTGTAGCTTGGCATGCAAACCTTCAGGCACAGACGAAGGATAATGAGGTCGGATCCAGGTCTGAGCAGTGGCTGTTAGGCAGGAAGCTGCATATTTATGATGGCTTTAAGAAGCATTTATTGCCTCGTTTCCATCAGAACATTGTCTGCAGAGACCTGACAGCTTTCCTTGGAGATTAGTCTCAGATAGCCCCTGTTGGGCTGTGGCAGTCTAGCTAGATTGCTCTTCCTTCCATGGTGTGTTCACCCCTTTTCTAGTCTTCTGGGAAGCCTTTCTACTGTCTCTTTCTCTCCAAACATATGCAGCCGACCCCTTTCCCCATCTATATTTTATCACTCCTCTCTCCCTTAGAAGATTTCCACACTTGATGTCACTTCATGTCATTCAGTCCCACTGATACAAATCAGGGTTAAAACAGTTGTTTACTGTGAAGGAGGGACAAAGGAGAGATAGACGGAAAGAGAATGCAGCTAAATGTCAAGGATGATGAGGTGGGTCAGAGCTGGCGGAGCTCCTGTGATTAGGGCCGTCTTCGTGCTGCATCATCACAGAGTCTGACACTAGCAAGTCGACTGCAATTTATGCTCCACAGGGCTAAAGTCCTCTAGTTTCACCGAGAAATTAAATTCATATGTTATCACTTTGAACATCCTTTCATTCCAACACGCATGTCACTAGTGAAGGAATTCATAGTGTCAAACTGGGTGTTAAAACTCAACAATATTGTATTTCTGCTCAATGTGTTATTATTGTTTTCTTAGCACAGCTACTTACAGAAAACATTCATATACTTGTCTTCTTGCTGTTGACCCATGAGGTGAATTTTACAACAATCATTTGGTATACTGGTTTTATTTTTTTGTCTATTCACTAATTTTTAAGTCCAAAATTATTCCTGCAATCTATGATAAATCTGCAGATATTGGGCTACTTGGCGTTTTTGGTTTTCTGTTTTCAGTTCCACAGATTTTTCCTGGATGCTGCTGCTGGGACTCATTATCTCCAGGTGGGCTCCTCTCAGAGGTGCAGCACATTACCGACCAATCAGAGTTGTGTAAGGGGAGCTTGTTTACAGGCACTCTTCTCCTGGGTGTCAAACAGTAGTGGTAAACCTCAAGCCACGCCATGAGCCTATTATGCCCTCGCTGTGGGCCCCTAGTAACTCTTGTGTTTCTGCATTCTAAGGTTCAGCTGGGACTTTGCTCCTAAGCTGGATCACTCCTGTGAAACTTGATCCAGATTTCATGACCAAAGGTGGTGGTCGGATGATAGACTGACTGGTAAATCAAAACCTTACCCTTTTTGCTCAGTTCTCTTCGCCACGACAGACCGATGCAGTGTCAACATTATAGCAGCAGCCGCACCAATCCGTCTATCGATCTTGTGAACAGGACCCCAAGATACTTGAATTCTCCAACTTGAGACAGGGACTTGAAGGGGTCGGTCACTTTTTTCAGGAATGACAACCCTCACGTAAAAATGCTGCTACTGTCTGCTATCGTACGCCCACATATGCCCCATTCCACATTCTCCATGGCTCTTCTGAACGTCACCATCCACTGATGTGGTCTCTTCCCTTTACCGTCAAAATATGGAGCGTCTCCAATGTTCTGTTCTGGTCTGATTGGTTCCGTCCGGACCGCTTCGGACTTGGAGCAGAGCTCGGCGCCGTACCTTTGATGCCGTTGGCATTGCAATTCACGGTTAAACCTTATGCATTACGTAATTTTGCAAAAGAATATTGACCACAAACACACATTCAAAGTTAGCAAAGGAGTTGGTAGTGACTAGCAGAAAAAATTATTACAGAAGGGCTGATGGCTCAAAAGTAGTCCGTGGTTAAATGTTTAACTAAATGGCAATAGAAGGATATTTACAGTAACAGCCGCTCAAAATATCCTCCTTCCCAGTCAAACGACAGCTGAATTGCAGCCTACCTCCTCGAGCCAACCCCTAATATAAGGGTCCACCCTCCTACAGTGGGCATGCACATTTTCAAAATGGCTGAATCCACAGCTTCAACTACAGAGTCTCGAACAGCCATTACACTTTCTTTATATCTTAACATCCACAAATCATGGCAGGCAAATCTTTTTACTCTGAATCCACCCTTTCTCTGAACTACAGAGTCTGACCAGGAGATTACACTTCTCTTTATATCTTAACATCCACAAGTCATGACAGAAAGATGAATATTTCAGTACAAATATTGATGTTTAAAAGGAATCTTAGGGGAACCAGCCTAGCGCCCATCAAGAAAAGTGAGTAAAGTTTGAATACGGTATGCTACTGTACGTATTTTGAAAACCAGAGATGCAAGTAAAAGTACTCACTTTCCGGTTCTTGAGTAAAAGTACAGATACTTGTGTTAAAAAATAGATTCTGGTCCAATTAGACTGGGAATTTGGTATTGATGGCGTGAAAAATAATAACGGTAACTCCATTGAAATGATCTCAAAACTAAAGTAACGAGCCAATTTTTAAAATGTAAGGAGTAGAAAAGTACAGATATTTGTGTAAGAATGTAAGGAGTAGAAAGTAAAAATTAAGCCATAAAAATAGAAAGTAAATAAGAGTAAAAATATCAGAAAAATAGTCGTGAAAATACGGTAAGATCATTTGGGGTACCATCATTCCAACCTGAAGGCAGTAAAAAAGCTTTAAATGCATATTTCAAAAACTACAACTGGTGATAAACCTTTTCAGCACATAATCAAAGGATGCACACTTTTCACCAATACTGTAAACAATATTTTGAAATATATCTGGCAATTTTTTACATTTTCCAAACTTGGAATCTGTGCTAATTGCCATCTAGATTGTTTGTGATGTGACGGGTCACAGTGTGTTCACGCCCCCATGCCACGCCTGGATGTTTGCTGAGTGCCTTGAGCATGAGCTGTATGATTCTTTCATGAGCTGTGTGGTGGCTGTCCTTTCACAAAGGCGCTCTCATTGAGCATTTAATCGATACTAGTCATCTTGCACTCATCCTTCAAAGTGGGCCTTGGCTCTTTGTCTGCCGTTCCCTGTACTGCTATTTAAATTTGTATTACAGAGCAAGAGGACGATCAGAAGACTTAACAGATTAATCTAAAGACTGTTTGTACAATGTTGATTATAGCGAGTCTCAGTTTATAAAAATCTATACAAGGGCAGACATGTGGCAGAAAAAGAAGTCTGGGACGAGTGGAGAATTCAAAAGCAGGAGGAAGGCAATTTCAGCATTTAGTTTTTTTTTCTGATTGTTTTGTTAAAGCTACTTTTATTGCTGTCGCTTGGATTTTCTTTCTGTCTATTTGCTTTGACTTTAAGACGCTGCCAAAGGTAATTTCTTCTGTTCCTTCCCTGTAGGGGAGAATTTAAAAAGCCACTTCTAAAGCTGCCCAGCTGTTGGCTCAAGAAAAGGGAGAACACTTTGAATTCTGCATGAGTACGTTTTGGAAATCACTTGCAATTTCTTCAGATTGTTCTTTTGTACATCCGCTACCCCGGGTGCACTGCTAGAGCCGTGTTGTTCGTTTGTCTGCCTTAAGTAAACACTGATAACATTTGAGGCACAAAGATGCTTGCTTTCTGTTTCCTTTCTAAATCTCTCTGTTCCAGCCATGCAGCTCAGCCTTTTCAGAGACAAAAGTGCAGCGATCCATGCCCTTAACACAGATAAGAAAATAGTTTTTTGGAAATTAGACCTTGAAGAATTCAGTGTGGGTGAGTAATTGGAGGTCAATAAAAGGCAATGCTCCACGACAGAGTTAAACCGAGAGAAAGGAGGCAGCGGTGTGTCAATCAGCCGGCGTTTCGCCTGCATTGCCCCTTAATTTAATCACTGTTTAATTACTGCTGTCCCCTGAGGAGCACTCTGCTAGGTTCAGTTACTGAGATTTTCCTCTTTCTTCCGCTTCCATCTCTGGGTGCGATTTTAGCCAAATGACAGCGGCTGTACCTTCTGCTGCTCTCATAAGCCACAGCATTATTTCAACCTCACCTTAGGGCCTCTTGCACAAATTTGCTGATGAAAAGGTCAAGGGCAGGCACATACATATGCATGTGTATAATGAAAGGTGCCCGTAGAATGCAAGACACCACAAACACACATTTTATTCAGTTATGCAAGATAAGAAAAAGCAGTGCATGTCTTAAAGTGTATTCTATCACGCCCCTACAGCATCACCTGATTAGTAGATAGATCAATGCAATTGGGATAGAATATCAATGGAAAACTCCAACTTTTTACAAGAAATGTCCATTGAAGGGCTTCACCAGGTTTAAATATGCAGTAGCGTGTTGTACATCAGGAAAATGTAACAATTAAACATTCAATTAAATTCACAAATCACAACACGTCACCTCAAGGCACTTTACAGAGAGATAATAAAACCAGATCAAGGCTCCAGTCAGATTGGTTCAAAGTTTTCTATCTAAGGAAAACCAACGGATTGCATTTATTTGACAGCAATCCCTCACACTAAGCATGCTTGAAGCGACAGTGGAGAGGAAAACTCCCTTTTAGACCTCCAGCAGTACTGGGCTCAGGGTGAGCAGCCATCTGTCAGGGAGGACTGGGGAGTTCAAGGAGACAGAAGCAGACATAGAAAAGAAGCAAAGTTACAAAAGTTAACTGTCAACCAGCTCCACAATAGACGCCCAGTCCAGAAAACACACAGCCAGGCAGGCAGGCTCCGAGCCAGCTCCCATGTCATTTAACTTTTAAATCAGTAAATAGCATTTCAGAGGGTTATTTTTAAATAACATAAAAGCAAACACATTGGTAACAATCAGAGTTACAAATAACTCAAAACAAATATGTTATTAAAAGAAGTTGGGTGTAACAATGCTAAATAATATCTTAAAAAAGAATAGAAAGTGATGGAAGCAACTAAAATGACAGTTTCTGGAAATTATCTTGCACTGCCCCTGGCAATGGAAGCAGTGAGCAAAGACTAGACATTGGTTATGGCTATGGTTTAAGCAGTTTGAAGTCATGAAAAAGAAATAAAAAAAACACATTATTTCAGGTTCAACTATATATAACCAGATGCTATGAACTACTCATGGTAGAGTTAAGTGAGATCACAATCACAAGACATGATGTCTAAGATCCAAAAATTGTTTCATGGAATCAATGACTCAATCACTTAACATAAATGCATAGTTTAGGTTAAGTTTGAGTTTAGTGAAAGATGGTGCAAATAAAGAATAGAAATAGAATTAGGCTCTAGTGATCAGTGATCAGAATTATAATCCGAAATTATTTGTAGAGACCTTTATAATCACCTGGAATTAGCGCTTGCATTTCTCAGGCAATTTTTACAATTTCAATGTGTAATGCTTTATTGTTACAGAAAAGTCATGTTTACACCCCTTTAAAGGTATACTATGCAACCGGTGTTGATTTTTCACCGAGGCTTCCCCCAGAGGCGAAAGTAAAAGTGCACTATTAAATATGCTCAACTGTTCTCCTGGTTTCTCCGTCAAGCCAGAAGCGGTTGTTTTGAGCTTAGCAGACAGGCCAACGCAACGAATCACCATGTCTACTGCGGTAAGTGACTATTTTGTTCCAATATTCGAGTTTGAAAATTTAGCATATTTTCATACATTATTTGTTATGCATGTGTCTAAATAACAAAGATTGTAGTTAGCCAAGTTGGAGTTTCCCATACATTTATCAGACTGTCGGATGACATGGGCTTTCCCTCTTTTCTCGCTGGTTCCGCCATGATACCTGCACAAATACCGCCACTGCGCTAGCAACGAGCATGCCTTTATCTGGGGGCGTGTAGCAGTTCTCGCCGTAAAGCAAGACCGACTCTCGCGATGCACGAGACTTCTGAGCCTGTGGATGCGGGCCGAGTGCTCCTACAATTGCAAAGTGCGGTATTTCCCCACAGACCACCAGGGCGGCCCAGAAAACCTTTGTTCGACCTGAAATGAGCTCATTTAATCATCCAAAACGGTATGGAACACATTAATTAACTGAAAAAATGTTGCATAGTGTGCCTTTAAAGCCTCCTGCAGAACATCTTGAAAAGAAAATGATATACTGGAAGAATAAGGGTTAGTTAGATGAGACCAAAATTTAACTCTTTGCACATGACACCAAAAACAAGTAGCAAATAATGATGTTTAGAGGGGCAACATAATGGCATGGAGCTGTTTTGCAGAGTATGGAACTGGTAGAATGAAATAATAGAGAAATGTACTGAGATTTTGTTATTTAGAACCAGAGGGACAGAGATAAATGTTATTTTCAGCAAGAGAGGTGCTATGTTTACATGGAAATCAGTGACTGGAAGTTGTGTGGAAGTTGTCAGGTTATGTCAGGTATTATTCGGGCCATTAAGTCAGCTTTAAAATCTGTCTTTGAAAACAGCAAAGAGTTTCCTCGATTGTTGTTTGTTGTCAGTAGCAATGTTTACACACACAAGATTCTTGATCGAATTGAAATGGGTTCGGAAAAACAAAAAAAACAAAAGACATAAGTACTAAAAAAATGGCTGATCAGACTGCACAATGTGTTATTTAAACAAGCCAGACAAAATATTTTGCTTGGGATTCTGCAGAAGGAAATTTTAAACAAATAAGGGAGTGGTTTATACATATTGACCATCCAATCAGCATGCATGTACAATAAACACTTGTCAGGATCCGGTTATTCTGATAAGTTAAGCTGAACTGACGCACATGAGCATGCTACATTAATGTGACATATTTGCTCTTTGATTGGCTGGATGCCATGTCTTGATGCTATGTTTACATGGCACGTTTAGTATGATCGGCCATTTTATTATGAGTTCTTATGTTCTTTTTAATCCAAACTTGTTTTAAATCTGTTCATGAATATTGTGTATGTAAACATCAATATCAAACACCTATCAAGGAAACTGTTTACATGGAAAATTTAAATCTGCCTGAATAGCTCGATTAATACCTGACATAACCGTATATAATTAAAATGAACTTTCTCATGGACTGAAATTTAAAGTACATAAAAGCAAGAAACATGGGCTGCTAACTATGGTTGAATCATTGGTGGAACGGAAGCAGTTTTAACCCTATTTAACCTGACTTATTCAGGTACAGTTTTCCATTCAAGGTAACATTAAATGTTATCCTTACACTCATATAATTAGTTTATTGTGAGTTTTGGGCTGGTAATTGAGGAGGTAGGCAGGGTTTACGTTGTGTTTGGGCTGGAAATGGTTAGTCACTCCCTGCAAGCCTGTCACAATCAGCAGCACATCAGCTGCCGTTTGCCACTATGTCTATCATAAGACAATGCTACACACTTTTTGACTCAGCAGCTGTTACACAGAAAAGCAATAATCGACCCGACTTTCAAAAAATAGTCAAAAACACCCGCAGTTCACTCCTTTACGTTGTTCACTAGCCTAGCCTAGTAATTAGCCACCATGCTACATCAGACATCCAAAAATAGAGGTTAATTTACTGCACCTATTTTAGTAGATCAACTGCTAACAAGTCTATAAAGCTGCCTTCACAATGAAATCAAGGTTTTTCAAAACCGGGTTGACTCGCTAACAATCTGCTTTCGATTGTTAGTGGTCAGCTTTCGAAAGCGCGACGGAAATCAGGGAAGTAAATAATGGAGAGCAGCATGGACAGGAGCCAGATTGTACTTGACCAGAAATCCAGAAATCTGCAGACAAATCTCCTCTTCTCCGCAGGTCATAAGGAGCTCACAAATCTCTCCATCTTGCTGTGCCATGTTTCTCAAATACAAGAAGAGTTGCTTGGGCGCGGAGTTGTGACATATACGTACATTGCACTCAAAATCATCACATAATTTAGCAGGTCATCTGCTGTTCCTGCTGCATGCCAATCAGAGCCAAGGCCCTTTTAACATGGTTCGCATGCCAAGTCATTTGACCCAGGTAGACACGCGTCAGTGAGCTGTTCCCACTGCCACTAAGAGCTGATTGCTCTAGGGTTTAAACAGGTTTTTCAGCAAGAGGGAAAGGGGTATACGATTCTAAATGGGTTGGTATGACCCTAGACATCGGCCACTGCAGTTGAAGTATAAAACCAGTCATGGATTCCCAGCGGTTAAAACATCGTGACAGCTGTGCAAATCTAAGTCCCAGCTTGTCATATCATATTGGCCCATCTTGCCAATGGTTAAAGGAATAGTACACCCAAAACATGATTAGCCTTCATTTTCTACTCACCCCATGCTGAACCAACACTCCTGGGTACTTTTTTTGATATCTCAAATGCATCTGGAGATCTGGGAGGCTTCTTGCTGTCTGCTGACATTCAAATAATGGAGGTCTATGGCGCCCGAGGCAGAAAAGGTCCATAAAAGTCCACAAAAAGCGTGTTAATATTCCTCCTTACTGCTCGCATACTGTTCGTCAAATGTATTCCAAGTGTCCTGAGTGGGTAGCGTCCAGGGGCTTTACTCGAAACAAAGTCATTTAGAAAGTTTTATAGAGCATAAACAGAAGTGTATAGGATTTCCTAAAAGCGCGCGCCTGCGCGTTCACACTGAAGTCTGAGGACTTCAGTGTTGAGGAAGAGCATGAGTTCTTTGCCGAGCTGAGTCCTACCCAATGTGTCGTGATTGAGTAGGACTGAACCTGGTTGAGCGTGGTTGAAACTCAACAAAAAGAACCATAAAAGAGACCGAAAGGGGCTTCAAGATTTGAAGATATTTCTCAATAAATGTCTTTCATTTTCACCATATAAGCAGGATATTTTATATTGAGTCCGAAAAGTATTTAGTATTTATTTTCACCCTGTAGCTAAATAGCACACAAAACATAATGTTGTGGTTTCTCCTGATGACCAAAATCCCACTACCACAAAACTAACACAGGGATCGTGGCAGGGGAATAGCTCCCAGTTTAGCTGTTAAGATACACCAATCAATATAAATTTAGAATGGTAACGTACAGATGCAGGGAAGTCTGGGTCTCCTGTGACTCTCTCACTTTCTTCTTTCCCAGAACGTGGCATGAAACTCAGGCTCCCAGAGGCCTGCGGAAATCATAGCAGAAGCACTGAGCCGCACATCAAACCTCAGCTGAGGATTACGGCAACAGGAACAAACAAACAAGGCAGGTCCATGCAACAGATAGTGGTATACGCTAGTAATGAAGCCACTGATGGCACAGACTTATGCACAGGCACACACACTTTAAGACCTAAAACATTTGACCGTTCCCATCCTGTAGAAGCTTAGAATCGTTTTAGATCTTGTTGAGATTATAATGGAGCAAATAGAGAGGATGTTCTGTGTGTATGTGACTGATAGATGTGATGCTGTCTCTCAGGAGCATCTGTGTTGAAGAAGAGGGTTGAGACAGTTAGAACTTCTGGGTATTCAGATTGGAGTGTTGACAGGTTTATTATTGAGGTTTGCATCCCCCACGCACTTTTTTTTTTCACTAAATTGAGGTGTCATGTTGTGATCGTCACACTCTCTTACTGTAGTTTTTTTCATGACTTACAACACGTCTGCCATCTCCACACCAGCTGGTCTCTCGAGTCTCTGGCAGCTATTTCAAGGCATCAGGAGAGGATGACAACAACACAGAGGAATTAAATGCCATCACACTTTATTGTTTATATATTCAAACTTGTTAACAATTGTACTTTTAGATGTTGATGCCAGAAACAAAAAATGAAATTGGCTGAGGTGAAACGTGTCGAATGTGGTCCCATTGAGCTGACTCTACTGGTTTGTTTTTGTCAAGCAGGAAGCTCAGTTCCACGACCGGCAGCGCAATTTGAGACCTCCTGCCTCCGTAACACCATAAACTCTCACAATCATATTGTAATGAGAGCGTATCCATCATGGTGCTGTTTACCTTGTAATCAGATAACATTATCAGGCTGAAGCTTAATCAGTGCCTCATGAAAAGCCACTGCTGTACAACCTGCTGGCATTACTCTTCTAAATGAATGGATGAGGGAATGGGATTTAAATAAAGACTCTATATGTTAATGCCATGGTTTAGCTCTCCTGCTGGATTACTTCCTGTGGCGACAGAGTCAAGGGGTGGGGGTTGAAAGTGTGGAAACCAGCTATGAACATCATTGAAGACAGAAGAGAAACAGAAGAGGATTTTTATGTTTACGTTTTTTTTTTTTTTTAAAGAAAAACAGTTTTATTAATGTAATCATCAAAAAAAATAAATAAATAAAGGAAATCCATATGGTGACATTAAGGTCTTACAGGTAACTGTGTCCTTGTTGGCCACAAGAAGGAAGCAGCCAGTCACAGAGAGGTAGGGTTGAGTTTTAAGTCCATGCAAAGAACTTAATATCGATGCTGATAAATAAAAATGAAAACATTTTAATGATTCAAATAAAATATAGATTCATTGTGATTTTTACATACCCTGTATATAATTTTTTATTTTTTAATGAAATGAGTGACATTCTTTCTGCTGGTTTTATTCCCAATAACAAGGCAATTAATTCTTCTTTCCAAGCACTTCCTACACATACAACAATTTTCAATACGTAAATATTGAATTTTTATGCATAACATCTTAAAAACGTTCCACCTGTAAGCTGTTTTATAAATCGGCAATGAAGTAAGGGCTGCTGTATCCTGAGTCCATGAGGGCACAAATCATAGATAATCTTAGCGGCTTAAGCAAGCATTTTCAGGAGGTCTTTTTTTGGTGGGGGTGTCAATTTGCACATTTCACACCTAAAAAATGTGTCGTCTCTGGGATACAATTTCCAGTCTCTGTCCTGAAAGGTATGATAGAAAAAGATAAATGTGGAACCCTCAGGCCTCTGGGAATTTCCCCAAGGATGAACCAGACTTGTGGATTTCCCAAGATTGCTTCCGGATTTCTTGGTTAAATACTTTTAGATTTTCACACGGTGTAGGAGTGCATTTAAGGGGTTTTCTTAAAGTAGGAGAATCGAGAATAGAAGAGAATTAAACTTGTCTGAAGTACAATGCAATGAAATTTGCTCTCTGTATTTAAACCATTGGGAGCAGTGGGCTGCCGTTGTGCGGTGATCGCCCGGGGAGCAGTGTGGGGTTAAGGGTCTTGCTCAGGGACCCAGAGTGGCAGTCTGTGGGAGTGGGGGTTGAAGTACAATAACAGGAATATCACATGCCACATGTAGAACCACAGTCAGAGGTATCACACATAGACCCATTCAGGAGGTGAATTGTCACATTTCTTATTTTAAACCATTTCTGAACCTAAGAGAACTTCTGAAAAGGCTGAAAAGATGGAGGAGCGGACTTTATCTCACTGGTCCAATGAATCGAACAAAAATAAAAAAAAAATTAATTTGGTAAAATGTCTTTAAAGGGAACCAATATATATTATAACAACATCTTTTATTTGGAAATTATCTATTTTTTTTATAAAAATATGATTCAGTGAGAATACTGTAAGCTGTTTTATCTTTATAATATTAAATAAAATATTGTCACGCAGATGATGCCATGTTGTTTGTGCCGCAGTGCATCCTGGGTAAATAACACATACTTGTGAAGTAGTTTGGTCGAGGGTCAATAAGCCAAACCAAAAAAAAAACAGCTTCAGCCACCGGTTCCAGTTTCTCTGTTGTCTTTTATTCCTTTTCTCTCTGGTCGAGCTTTCAAAGAGCTCAGGGCTTATATAATCAAGGTAGAAATACACCTGCACAGTGGACCAAGAACCTCAATTAAACAGGTAAAAAACAAACACAGTCTAAACAGCAGAAACAAGAGAATAAACTTAATCCTAATTTACAAACTCATCTACAAATGAAAGAGTCTGCAAAAATAAACAGTGTGAAACAAAAAGTTACTTTATAAAAAAACAAAGCATAACTCAAAAAAACCCTCTAAATGGTAGAACCCAGCAAAGTAATGCAGGCAATACTAAAACAAAATGCTGAGTAAAAGAGGAAAACAAAAATCTTGAATATACTTTGAAACATAATAAACAATTTCATCCAATAATCCATAGCTTTACTCTGTGGGTTTCGAATCCAGTAGGAAATAACCCGGCGTCATCAGCCATGCATGCACTGTGCAGGTAAAAAATGGAAACCTCTGTGGGTGAACAATACAGCAAACTGTGTATATGTTTAAGCAATTATGGGTGTTTATGTATCATAAATGACATTTTTTTATTTAATAGGAACATTACTATTAAATAAAATTGTTGAACATGTTTAGAGCAACATGTCCAACTAATTATGGATCCAATTAAGGCTCTAAGATGATTTGGGGGCACGAAGAATAGACGAGCTTGCAGGTAAAAAAATACACTTTCTAGATTCATCCAAACCTTCCAAAGGACAGACAGCAACAGCCCCTCAGCTGGGTCCTGTGTGCCAAGAAAAGACTCAGAAATGCACTAAAACACACTCACACATCAGGATAATGCCATGAAAGGCTCTATCAAAGCAACTTGGGGTTCTATTGCACTTTAGCAGAACCACAGGGTGACCTCCTCCAGGCCATGCTGCATCAATGGAGTAAGTTATGCAAAAAGACCCCCGACCAAGTATTGAGTGCAAACACTGTGCGGTACATTGATATGTACCTCCTCATTTCTATTACAAGTCCTTCTTTATTGCTCTTACATAATATTCTAATACCTGAAAATGAATTATATGTTTCCTTAAGCCATAAACCTGCAATTATTAAAGCTAACAGAAATAAAGACTTGAAATATATCTCAGCAAGGAATTTAAATATAATCCAAAATAGCTTAACTTTGTGAACTCATTAACAATATGAATTAACCTTTGCAAGATATTCTGTTACTGGGATGGAGCTGTATTGATTCAAATGTGTTTTCTCAAGCTTTGCTTAATAGATCACATATTTTACTCTTCAATTTAAGCTAAGCATTAGAGAAAAGGAAAGCTCTGTGAACATATGAATAATGGGAATACCAAAAATCAAGGTATTGGCTTTTATCATTAATAGGAGAGGCCATGATCAAAGGTTTGCGATACTCAAAAGCAGCTAGGTTGCACTCAGAAGGGGGGAAGGGGTCGACCAAGTGCTCTCCAGCCGGGCTGAGTAAATTAGCAGATCAGCTAATCAGAATTCAGCTGGAAGATGTAAGTTAGAGCAGACTAATTGAAGACAGATTTAAGGGGCATCCATCTGGATTTTGCAACCGCCCTCTCCGGCTCTCCTTAGCAATATGCGTGGAATTTTAATAATGTTTTGTATATAACAGCGTGTATACATTGAACGAAGAGGGGACGTGGGTGGGGATGGACTATTTTACTCTAATTGAGGCCCCCGAAAAGCCTCACACATACAGGAAAAAATAACTCAAAGGATATCTTAAGCAGACTTTCCATTTTCTTGCCCCCTTTGCCTCCCTTAGGGGGCCACGCTGCAGGGCGGAGCAGGGAGAGCCACACGCTTGTGATACACAGCACATGTGCGATGTTGTCAGCACCTGCTCAATGCGGGTACATGAGCCAATTAAATGTGCATAGGTGGATGTTTGCCTCCACATGATTAGAGTCATAATCCCAGGGTGTGAGGTCCTGCTCACATTACGAATGAAATGTTTACTGTAAAATACAAAACATCTTGTAGACTGAACCGTGCGGTACCCCTAAAAAAAGAAACAAGCACTATAATCCATAAAGTACAGTAGTCAAATCTTAAAAACCTCAGATTCTGCAAAACTGTTATTTTGAGAAAAAAAATTATTTTGCACACAAGTAATATTGTCCTGCGCTTATTTTGAAAGCTCAGTTTCTAGTATATGTAGCTAAATTACAAATAATGAAAAGCCGACCAGAGACAATATTGTGTTTCTCATGCAGTGCAAGTATGTTGATGATTCCAGTCCATGTGATCTCATATTTGGAGACAGTTATTTGTAGCCTGGTGAGACCATCCTGATCTCAGCGTGCTTTCAAAGCCTATTTCACTAATAATCAGTCTGGAGACTCTCCGTTGAAGAAAATTTGGGCAAGTTCACCAAGCGAACATCCAATCGGCGTTGGCTTTGCAGGGTTGAGGTGTGGCCTTAGCGAAAAGCGCGACAGTTCAGTCTAAAAATGGCGCTTCAGCCGATAAAACTAGCGTTGAATGTGGCTATCCCGGCAAGTTTTATCGAATTACAGAGTATTTCTTCAGTGAAAAAAGAGCAAAACACTGCTCTGGGAGGCTTTTCAGAGGAAAAGATGTTTCTCTTCTCCCCACTGGTTTTGGCAAGAGTAGCCTGGTTTGTGGTTGTGTTTTCGCCTTCCTCTGTTAGCACGCCATATGCTTCGTTGATCTGATTTCGCTAATTTGGCCCTGCCTATCACCAAAATAAAGTCAATCCAGCTAACCAATATTTTCGCCTCTTCCCAAAATTTCAACGGAAGGTTTCCTGATGGATATGCCGCAGCAAATCCATCTGGCTGGAGTCAGGTTAAGTTATTTGGTGATAAAATGCATTGCTATTACCTTCATGAACAAGTCTTTAGTGGCTGATTCACTCAAGGAAATCCAACTGAGTGGCTGTTAAAAGTGGATGAGCATGGTTTGAAGACATGGAAAATGTTAGTTTGTTCCAACGTGTCTAAAAATTATAGCCCAAGATAGAGTCCTTGTAACAACGGGTTGGAAAGTACTCGCAGGTTCCATTGGTGTCACCCGCTAAAATGCTCTTTTGGGGTGAAAAAATACATAAATAAAAATAAACGGGTACACGGGGTCGGGCTATATTTTTTTAGTGCGGGCTGGTAGTTGGTGATTTTTTTTGCGCGGGTGTGTTGTTATGGACATCAGAAATGTTCTTATTAATCAGGCACTGGGTCACCCTCTTGTCGTGAGCTTTAAAAGCCCCCGCTACAGCAGTGTGGGCTTCCTCCAAAAGGCTTCATGCAGTCAGCGCATTAATCACGCCTGCGTTGCAGGCGTGTTAATCGGCGCTGTTCCGCAGCCGCCATGTACCATAGCCTAATACTTGATAGCCGTGTTAACGGGTCGGGTGGGTGGTTAAATAATATCAACGCGGTCCGGGTCGGGTTCGGATTTGAATTGAAGATATCCGCTGGTGACGGGTCGGGTTCGGGTGGTAGTCATCCTTAACGTGTACCGAGAGGGTGCGGGTTGGTAAAACTCGACCCGTGCAGGACTCTAGCCTAGGTATTCAGCTGCTTACTGGGTTCTTGATAACCTCTTAATGTTAGATCATAGAATGAGCCCTGGCTGAACCTCCGCCATGTTAAGCTAGAATGTAAAAATAGATATGTAATACCTCGGAGTGAATTCCGTTCTGTTATTGTTTCAAGCAAAGAAATGTTTTTGAAGCTTTAAAGTAAAAATACAATCCAAATTTAAACTGTAAACAAGTTCTTAATCAACAATTATTTTACTAGTCATTTGACTTTTTTTATCCGATTTTTTTTTCTTTTTTCATATTTTATTTTGTCTGATTTTTTTTAGAAAAACTTTTTTACAAATTTCAATAATTTATAGATCACATTCTCATAATTTCAGGCCCAATACCAACATTTGATATCAATGTGCATATTGTTCAATAAAACTTTTTGCTACCATACATGCACACCAAAAGGCATCTTTGCTTCTTTTTTTTGCATTTATATCCATTTTCTTTTTGCAAATTTTTATTAACAAGACCCGTTCTTTGCTGGCAACAATAATATAACAAAATTCACTTCATAAAATATACAGTTTGAAAAAAAATCTACGTTAACCACCACTCCAACACAGCATGCTTGTTGTGAAGTAAATAAAAACAAAACAAAACATTTACCTCTGCTATTTACAGTGTGATGCAAATAATATTTATTTTATTTTTACAAAAAAAGTAAATGAATAATATTTTGAAGATGTGGCCAAAAAGCCCTGAAGGAGCTTAATAAGTGTCTCCATAAAAAAAAAAAATTGAATTTATCAATTTTAAAACATATGTAATTGTTATATAAATAATATACATAACATTTTGTTACATATGAACACAATTTGATATTCCATTTAGGACATAAATCTTTATCTAAAATTCAGACAACTTGGGAACAATAATTGTATTTTCTATTGAAACTGTTCTTTAGAAACCTCTAAAATATGTGGGAAGGCTGTTTCTTTATGATACACTACTGTGTCTCAGTTGTACAACAGTAAAGAGGCCTTATAAGACAACTACTACCAGTCAAATAATCTACAACGTACTCTAAATTATTTTCTTCTCCAAAGTTAAAAAGTAGATTAAAGTTTAGTAGAATGGCTGCTAGCCCAAGTAACATCATAGTAGTTCATATATGGAAACAACCAGAGGTGGAAAGTAACGAAATACATTTAGTTAAGTTACTGTATTGAAGTAGGTTTTTTGTGTATTTTGTATTTTTCAAGTAGTTTTAAAAATGGGTAATTTTAATTTTACTTGATTACGTTTTGAGTGAAGTATTGTATTTAGATTTTACAATACAAATCCCATCCGTTACTGAGTAAAAAAGAGGCGTTGGAAAACCGAAAGGAAGACAAAAAATGGGGCCCGGAAGACACTACAGTGAGTGGCGTGATCAGCATGTAGATCTAGGCTACCAGAAGCGCCAAGTCTTTCTGTAGGAGATTGGGAACGAGATGGGAGGTGGATCAGGAGAGCGACGACGGTTCAGAGAACGTTTCACTAGAAATGCTAGCTGAAACATCGAATTCTGCTGCCCAAAAGCAACGAAAATCCTCGGCCACATTTGAAAGACTGCTTTTTATTTAAATTCAAGAGGGCCAACAGTATCATCATGCAATGCCAGATGTGTCTGCCAAAGGGGACTGAACTGGCAGCATTGCAGCGAACCAACAATTTATGGCACTTTTACCTTCAATTGATTGTTTGATAAAGTTTTATGGGATGGTCTGAACTAAAATTGCACATTATACCTTTCTAAGGGTCTTAAATGTCATGTGTTATCTTGTCATTACATGTGTATACATTTGTATAGATTTTTCTTTAATTAAAAACGAAATAGTTTTGGATTTATGACTCCTTGTCCTATTTTCACTACATGGGAGAGATCCCCTGCCCCGTTCAACTGTTTTTTTTTTCTTAAATGTAACTAAGTAACTTTTACTTAAAATACATTTTAAATTAGCTACTTATTACTTTTACTTGAGTAATTTTTCTGATGGGTAACTTTACTTGTACTTGAGTAATATTTCATCCAAGTATTGGTACTTTTACTTGAGTATGATAATTTAGTACTTTTTCCACCTCTGGAAACAACATTGAATAATATAACCTAATTGCATTTTTT
Source organism: Cyprinodon brontotheroides (assembly GCA_018398635.1). Classification (NCBI taxonomy): domain Eukaryota; kingdom Metazoa; phylum Chordata; class Actinopteri; order Cyprinodontiformes; family Cyprinodontidae; genus Cyprinodon; species Cyprinodon brontotheroides. The sequence goes on from JAGKQL010000009.1 coordinate 35,608,708, forward strand.
TTTTTTTTGTGAATCTAATGTTTTTTCCCAGTAAACCACCAACTTTAGCAATTCTTGTTCTATTGGCAAAAATTTGAGTTTTTCTGGATAAATAATCCTCCAGTATAACACAAAGAAAACAAGTACATCTTCACCATCATCAAGATACGTCAAATGCAGCTTGTCCTTGTTTTTCACAGTTACAAGTTTTTTTTTTAAAATGTTGGTGTTTTCAGTTTGATATTTTCTTCTCTGACCTTCATCGTTCTTTCTTTCTGAGCTTTACAGCTGATCCTAATCTGACAGTGAAAATACTGGAGCGAAGCGCGCTGTCAACATAGCAGTCACAATTGCTGTTATTTTCCTCCAGACCTGCAGTAACATATTTTCAGCAACCCTCTGGGGGCATACGAAATATAAAAACATCAGACCCATCTAAAGTCTGGTAACACCTCACGGTCAGGAACCATCTTTTCAGTTTAGAAAGAAAGGGTGAAAAGAAGAAATGGGAAAATAGGATGTTTGATTTGACTTGGTGACGCTTTTGTAGAGCATCTTTATTTAAGCCTTACTAACTATGCTTTATCAAGAAAAAAAAGTTAAGAGAAATAAACAGGGGTTAAGAAAAGGTTTGATTGTTTACAAGCTCGGATTTGTCTCCCAGATCCTATGTGCCGCTTTGAGATGCTTAGCATCATAAAACTGATGTGAAATGGATTAAAAGTTTCTCTATGAGGTGTTTGATTCTATCCCCACAGTCAACGTGCCACACAGCTGGATAAAGATAGCCTGTTAAGGCTCACAGTTAGTGCAGAGTAATAGCATACATGGAAATACCATCCCTGGGACAGTCCCCAGGCCCTAAGATAAGATGTGTTTTTGTGGAAAAATGATCCAACAGTTGCAGTGATTGTTGTAATGATACATCCCTAACCAGCCATTTTTCATAAATGGAAACTTGGATGTGTTCCTGGAAAGAATTCAAGAAAGGGTATCGCAATGAGCAAAAGCAATTCGGACTAAACGCTTCTGCGCTGCATCTGTGCATCATGGTTACATGGTTCGTGTTTCGAGGTAATAGAGTTCATGTTTAGGGATATTCAACTCATCCACGGTGAGAAAGAAATAAGAGCTTTCTTACATCTGAATTCCCTCACATTGCTTTTTTGATTGATGGGTTTACACTCTGACTAAATGTACTTTTCAGGCTGAAATAAATGAACTACTTTAACATATATTTGACACGAAGCATGAAAGCTTTTATTGAATGTAATTTCCTTCTGAAATGCATGATGAAAGGTCTAACCTGGCGGTATGACAATTTGATTAGAATGGGATGTCGATACGTCTGATAATGTTATTAAAAAGTGATCAGGATTTCATTGCATTAAAGAAAAACGGACGTGCAGACACTGGTTTACATTAGATGTGAAAGTGTAATGTAAATTTCACATATTAGGTGACAAATTACCATTTGGGATAATGGAGATGAAGGTAGAATGAGGGCAAAGTTTGGTTCCAAATAGAGAAAAAGGTAAGCAGATGACAAAGAAGAAAGAGGATTTCACAGCAGACCTCTGGAATGATTTTAACCCCCTAAAGGTCTGGTTTCTGCAGTGGATCACTGCTGTGTAAACTCATCCTCTTGCCTGGCACACTTTCAACTGCTGCTCTCATTGAACCCTGGAGCAGCTTTGCTATAAATGTGAGCATATATAAAGGAGAGGATGTGATGTAAGTGCTGCACATTTGAGTATTAGAAGAACAGGAAAAACAAAGTAAGAGTTTATATCCTGGATTATTGAGTCTGTCCAGTAACAGAACAGTAAGGTCTAGGTTAAACAGGTTTGATAGTCTAAACATATCAGCTCACTGATGAAAGACAAGTAGAAAACCTTAAAAAGAGCAGGAATAAAATGTAGCAACATAACTGGGTCTGCAGCTTTGGTGTTACTAAAGTTGGATAGAGGGAAGAAGCCCGGTACTTCTGTTGGAATCAATACCATTATTGCTGAATTGCTTGTCTGGCTTCATATATCTAGCCTCGTGAGACATTCTCAAATTAAAAGTGTTATAATCTCTGTGATTGAAGCCTCTAACATCCTTAAATTACCACACTGGAAAACTAAATCTGCTAGATACAAGTCATTTTTTCTTAAAATAAGTGTGTTTGTTCTTGATTGTTGAGGGAGGTAAAGAGACATTTGCCAGGAAGTGGGAATTAAGATTATTTTACACTTAAAAATAAGAAAAACACAATTGTATCTGGCGGAGTCAGGTTATCATATATCTGCAATCTGGAACATTCTCAAATTATAATTGTTATAATCTCAGATTCTCAAATTAAAACTGTTATAATCTCAGATTAGGGCTCTCAACATCCTCAAATAACCAATACAATAATGCAGCAGCGACAACTGAAGAACAATCCAGAAATGTACTCACATCTCCAGTCCCCTCTCTACCGTTGTGTCCTAAAGGACTCCATACTGCTTCTTGTAAGAGTATTACTACAACTTATAAGAACTTAATACTACGAGTAATAGAGTCTCCATAATTTGAGCTCAATCGAGAGATGTTCAGACCATTTAAAGTAATGGGCAAAACGTTTGGTGGGCTCTTTCTTTTGTCATGTCAAAACAATAAGAGAAATTGCAGACAGCTAACATCCAGCAGCACCAACAGCAGGGTATCATTTATGGAAAATGTAAAAACTAACACTTTCAAGAACAAACAAGATGATTTGTAGTTACAACACAAATGTCTTGAGTCAATGGACCATTTAATACCTTAATCATTAATTGGTTGGGATTAAAATACTTAAAAAATTAAATGTATTTCTGTAAACATTGTCAGGAACTTGACTGAAAATTATTGTAAAGGAAAATATACTTAAAATCTTTTGTTTCCGCATATATTAGCAGTTTTCACCACTGGACATCTTCTTACCACTCATTCATACACCTTAGATTTGTGGCATGCACTACTAATAGCTGTCCTGTTGACAGTATATTCCAGATGAGTGGATCTTTAAAGAGCCTTCTGAGTTAGCATAGCTGTCTTGACTGATTTATGATTAGTTTTACTAGTTAGGATTCTCTAACAATTCCCCAAGGCTTTTAGATAGTGGCTGCACTTATACTGTAATTAAAAGGTGTATTCACTCCACAAAACTCCTTGGTTTGCTTGCAGAGTCTGAACAAAAAAACATGACTTTAATAATTTTTCATTTATTTGCATTTACATTTTACTTTATGGAAGTGAACTGTGGAAAAAAGTCAAGCATCTATTGTTGTTACCAGTAAAATAAATGTTTAGAGCAAGGCCGAGTACAGACCCCAACATTTAAGGAAAAACATAATAGAAGTCTAGATTACGGCATTTCTGTTTTGCATGTTCAATGATTATTAAAGCATATTCAGGACAGGTTTCTCACATTTTATTTCTAGCCAGGAAATGTGGTTATTAAATATCGAAAGAGACAATTTTCTTTGAACCTCCTCTTCCCCCGTCTTGCTGGGCTGTACTTCAAATCAAATTCCAGTAGAAATCCACTGCTGCGCTGTCCATTCATCGCCGCCCTTTTCTACCATGCGGAAGCTGTGTAAATATTCTTATTAATTTTAATGGCTCCTAGACCGTGAGCACTTTAAATTGTGTGTAAGGGTCTATTCCCACATGCAGTGTTTGGTCCGCTTTAAGTGGTCAAGATTTTGTTTTCACCCTTGGGCAATGATCTTTCATGCAGGTGTGAATACATAAGCAAACCCTGACCTGAGGTGGTTGTGATCTGTTTTCAAATGGACTATAGACTTCTGATGTCAGGACAGCTGGCCCCTGACAGGAAAACCCCCATAGCCACCTACATTCTAGATAAGGGGAGTAAAGGACTTTTTTGGTTTAAATACACCCTTTTAACTGTCACTACAGAGCCTGGTTGGTTAAGTCAGAAAAGGCATTTGTTTCCTCTAGTTAGTGTTGGGGGCTGGAGTCTGCTTTTTCCCTCTAGGTGGAGCCATTAGGCACCTGCGTGTAATCAGCCTCATGTTCACCTGCATAAGAGGAGCGGTCTGCAGGATCTCCAGCGCTTGAGTGTTAATCAAAGCCCACCTTCAAGCTAAGAGATCTCCTGAGATTGTTTTTACCTGAAGCTGTCCTCTATGTGTTTCTTACAGCTTCCTGAAACCTGAGTGAAGTTGCCCCCCCACCTTCTTCAAATCAGACAAAATTAGTGTCTACATTTGTGCTGGTTTGTGCAGCAAAAATTTTCGTTTGTGCCGCTATCGTTTTAAAATATATAAAGAAATATTTGTAGAGGTCATCAAAGGTCAACCGGCCCCCCCAACTCCAGTCCTCCCTGGCGGAAGCACCCCGCTTATTCAGTAAACTCCTGTCTCAGTTAGGTTCCCAGCTTGAGTCTAAACCATCCGCTAACCTCTCCCCTTCTCTGCCTTCATGGCAAGGACGATCCAGCTCCAGTGGCTCCTCCATAACGATATTAATTCCCTCTCTGTTTTTTTGCTATCAGTTTCAAAGGGAAAATAAAACCTTTTGATCTGAATTCATCCTTCACCTTGTGTGTTCTCTGCATGTGGGTCAAACACCTTGCTTCAACCACAACAGTTGGGTCATTTGAGATTGTTTCCTTGAAACACCAGAAGCTAGCTGCATCCCAGTCCATTTGGAAGTGGACTAAGACCTTTGAAAGTGGTTCTTCGTTGTTAATTCACACCAGCACAAAAGATCCATCCCAAAGAATCAGATAGATTCAGATTCAAGCAGGCCAAAAGCAGCAAATGTTAAAACATAGAGGGCTCAGGGCATTTCTGAAGACGGAGAATTTAGATTTTAAACTTTTAGCCCTATAGGGCACTCAGTGAAAAATCAAAATTTCTAGCCAATAGTGCAATTGGAATTTATTACGTTTGAAATGTTAAAAATTTTATGGATATTTTGATGGCAAAAATCAATGTCCATGTAATAACAAGAAAGATCCATCCCAAAGAATCAGATAGATTCAGATTCAAGCAGGCCAAAAGCAGCAAATGTTAAAACATAGAGGGCTCAGGGCATTTCTGAAGACGGAGAATTTAGATTTTAAACTTTTAGCCCTATAGGGCACTCAGTGAAAAATCAAAATTTCTAGCCAATAGTGCAATTGGAATTTATTACGCAAGGGAGAACAACACAAAAAGACAAACACAGACTGGAGTTCTGAAAATTTTTTTGGTACACCATAACCTTAGAGGCTAATGCTGATACTGGCACTTATATTTTTTAGTTTATAAACCTAAATATAGTTGTTGACTAGGCTTATTAACTTTTTAAGTTTACTTTTAACTGTTCAATGAGCTTTTTACCTTTTTTTTTCTTGACTTTTTAACTTAATTTATAGTAGGTAATATGTCATTCAAGAGCTCATCAAATTGATCAAATGCCAACATAAGATGTGCAGCCATGTAGCAGGATCTTTGCTGAATAACTGGATATAGATCTTGTGCTTCTAGACCTCACTGAGCGATGGGGAGGACTCCATTTGTGAGTGATCAGAAACAGTAACTTTCCCCATAAAGGGTTAAAGAACTTTAAACTGTGGATCATTTTCCTTCTACTTCAGTTATGTGTAAGATTTTTTTGTTCTATAACCTAGATTAAAAATAAATATGTTTCTGTAACCTGCCAAAAAAAAATATTTCAGGGACGAAAATACTTTTTTAAGACCAAAAAAACATGTGAGAATATTTTAAAGAATGTGTTATCATTGTAAGAATCACAGCACTGTGGAACATCCCTAACATCCAGGTTGAGGTTCTTTCAACACAGCATGGTACTGTTGTTTTTAACATTCATTTCTTGTGTCCCCACCCTCCTACACATTCCGCCCTGATGTAAACACACCAAGGTGAAGTTGGACACTGACATATATTAACTTTGACCCTGACCAAACATTTACATATACAAAAAAGCAACCACCTCTGCTGATGCCTCCATAAACATGACACATGTGATATGGCTGTCAGACTCAGGCGAAGGCTCTGTGGCCATGTGACACTTTGACGGAGAATGTTGATGAGAAATTTTCTATGTGCAAGGCGGGAGCGTAGGAGGTGTCTGGCTTTTCAGGGATCTTTGATTTGCGTTAACGTGTGAGTGCCTTCGTGCTGCTCTACTTTGACGTGCTAGTTTTGCTCCATCTCTAAGGTCAGTTGGGGTTTAATTGTCCACCTTACATATTCATGGGGGCATTGAGTAGATAAATGAAGGTATAAGCACACTGTAAAATTTTCAATAGGTCAGATGTCGCTGACTACACTGGATACAATTTACTGTAAGATCTGACATTCGCTGCGGTGCCAATTAATATGTTAAGAGCATGAAAAAGAACCCAAATGACATTTACTATTTCTGCATCATGAAGCAATCCACAAACGAGACGGATAACTTTAAGACTAGAGGTGACATGCAGTAAAATGTGTGCTTTATAAACCTATAACTCCGCTCATAGATTCTCACCTTTTCTCACCTCAGGTCATTAGACCCACCTTATCCATGTGGTAACCTGAGCTCAGTAGCAAAATCTGTTTAAAGCTGCTCAGTCTTTGGCTCAGGACAAAAGAAACAAATCATGGTTGCTGGTTGGGTCATTAGCAGGGGTGATAGCTTCGTTTGGAATATATAACCCATCAGAGCTAGCCTTAGCATTCCATTTGATTGTAATATTTTAAATTCGGATTGAAGAGTTTGTGTGGCAGAATACCTGGTTCCTGTTCCACAGGTTTATTAGGAAACAGAATGACAGGGCAGTGCTAGACACATAAATAGGCCTACAGAGTATTGCCATTCATTTGTTTTGTGAAAATTTTTGGTTGCAAACAAGCAAATAACTGTTCTCCATTTTTAGGTATTTTATATTAACAGTCTTTTTTCATTGTTGGTTTTAAGTAGTGTTATACCAATAAGCTCAGTATTGGGCTGGGTCCCTATCCAGCACTAAAATGGTGGTATCGTATCAGCGAAGTACCAACAAATAGGGCACCCATACCTTTTGAGAGCCAAAAGTTTATCCAACTATTGTCACCCATTCCAGGCAATAAAAAGTTCTGCTGGATTCACTTTTTATGTATCAGTCTTTTCCTGCTTCACAAAGGTAGGCAGCAGTTTTTGAAAGCTACATGGTACTCATTATTTTGTTAATCCAAGTAGTTCCTCATATATACACACACAATATCAATTTCAAGCTCAGGTGGTATCTGTATCGCCAATGCTAAAATAACAGCCAGGTATCGGTATCGCGATCGTATCAAAAATGGCATCAGTGCAACACTAGTTTTAAGTTGGAAAAAAATGAAAAACACTAATTTAAGATGATACAGAAAAAATTATGTCATAAAAAATGGTAAATTAAAAAGGTTTAATTTATTTAAAATTCTTATGCTGGATTTTTATTTGGATGTGTTGCATAGATATAGTGTAGCAGCAGTAGTATATATATATATATATATATATATATATATATATATATATATGTTGCTATATAAGGTTAAGTATATAAGTTGTTGTTTTATATTAGACCTGCTCAAAATTCTAATACTGGGGCCAATTACTTATACACAATAATTTTTTGATTCAGTTAAATGTTTACTTTTATTCTGCACCCTCTGAGTGTCTGCGGATGTGTTATTTTTTGAAAATTAATCCCGTTGAATAGTTTTGTCTGTAATCTTTAAAGAACATTCAACATATTATACATCATATGTAGCATTTTTTTTACCTGATAGAAGTGCTATGTTAAATAAAACAAAATAAATTAGAAAGCATACTATTTGTCATGGGCACATTACAAATTTATTTCAACTTCACTTTTATCTCGTGATTTAGATATCAAACAAAAACATTTAAATGCATTAAGAATCAAATAATAAATACTGTTAAATACAACATAATAAAAACAGAATTTTCTACAAAGTGAGCCCCAATAAATAATATAATTGTAGCAAAAACAATAGACTTGAGATGCCAGTATAAGCAAAATGGTCGCTAAGCTTATGCATAGGGAGGCTATACCTCATCAGACCTCCTGGATACCGCGGTTGAAAAGTTTCGAACAAAGAAGAAAACTGAGCAAGTCTGTTTTGTCATTGACTAACGATTTTATTTATCAATGATTCTGTAGTTATAATATATAAAAAAAAAATTATATAAAGCAGAATTAGTTACCGAAATGCTATGTCTATCTCCATAGATCTATAGCATACCTAGGTTCCCTGCCTTATTCTACCTGTTGTCACACAGCTTGGCTATGTGAACAAGTTAATATAGTGAGAAAAAAAAAAAAAAAAAAGGAAATCCAATTAATAATTTTAAAGCTACAGTGTGTGTATTTTTTTAGCTACATCTAACGCCCAGACTGCAGACCGCAGCAACATCAATATCCCCCCACCACTCATCCAACGGTAACTTGCGAGCCGCTACGGGACAAAATGTCTTCCACGACGCCCCGCGATCACCTACCTTCTCAAGTGATGAGGTTTGTTTACAGATAATTTTACAGATAGTATTTCAGGCATAATACTGCCATCTATCGTTCAGTACCGCCTCAGTTCATCTCTCCCAACTTCTGCCGTAGAAGCTACTGAAGAGTAACAGCATCATCACGCTAGTTTGTTGGCTCTGGGCTGCCGTACCATAGCCAAAGATGTCTGCCTCCATGGCTGGGAGACCCGCTCCTATGTAATAAATAACGAATTCTAAGGCAACGGAAATATTAAGGTTAAGAGGCTGAGCCTCAGATGATGAGGAAAAATAACATAGTTATGTATACTATATTACATTTCTGACTGTATATCCCCTCGTGGTAATTATTACATACACACTGTAAATATTTCTTGTCACTCTTCGTACCTGGTGTATTGTATGTATAGTATAATAATATATATCTGAATGAAACATAATTCAACCCCATTTCATTACATAGAAGCCAAAGGAATCAAATAAGTAAATGCTTATTACATTCCTAATACTAAGAGCTTGTCTGGTTGGCTGTGTGTTTCCTGGACGAGGTCTTTGGAGCAAGTTAACAGTTGCCTTTTATATCTCTGCTTATTTTCTGTATGTCTGCTTCTGTCTCTTTGAACCCCAGTTGGCCTCAGCAGATGGCCGCTCACTCTAAGCTTGTGTTAGAATCAAAAATGTAGGTTCGTAAAAGAGGAACTGAGTCCACACATGGTGGGGGTGCTGTGGAGTAACATAATGCAGAAGTACTTAGAAACATGAAAGTCTCTTACGTACTTTATTTTTAAAAGACTGTGTTTGACATGGGAGTTCAAAACACATGGGCTGTGTATAAGATATAAACTAATGATACATTATTTTAATATTTTATAAAAAACTAGTGCTACTCCCCGGAAGCTTCCGCCACCTCACATATTCATGGCTTGGCTAGCAATAGGCAGCAGAAACGCATTTCTGACTATTTCGAGGTATGCCCGCCGCATTTAGGCTGCTTATTTATGTGCCTATTAGGCCTTAGTCCTGAGGCTGAAGAAGTCTCTACAGCTAGAATAAGTCTGCATATCACTAAATATTATGTCTGTATTAAGCTATTTAGTGATAAATTGTGAAATTAGTTTTTTGTGTGTTTTGTTTCTTCAGATATGAAATCATTCCCCCATATCCATAGTCGAATGGACTTTCAAGGCGTTCAATGCTCAGTTTAGCCGCTATATTTAGGCCATGTTTTATTCAAATATTCCTGATCCTTTTGATTGGGGGCTGGCTTGTTTGTTTTGAATGATTAAAGAGAAGAAATAAAGTTTAAAAATGTTCATGCTTTGTTCCGATGCATTTTAAATGGCAGTTTTGAAACCGATGTAGGCCGACAATATTATGTTAAAAACGTCAGCCACAGCGTTCTCAACATAATGACGTCACGTGTTTTCCAACCCAGCCATCAGCCCTCAACTTGAAACAGCTTCCAGCGCGCCAGGCTAGTAAAACTTCGAGTTTTTCCTCTCTACCGTCGCTGCATGCCTACTACATGTATCGTGGTGTGAGGATTGTTTGAAGAGTCAGCGTCTGAAATATAGCTTAGAGAATTGTTTGATTCAAGCCTGTTCAAAAGAATTTTGTCAGCAGCGAAAGAGACAGATCAGCTGGTTTCCTTGATAGAAACCTAATATATATATTTCATGGAGTAGGTTTATACATATGAAACATCTGGTAAAGAAGCATGCGCTATGAGGAAGACAAACAAGGAGCTGAAAAATCATGAACCATTCTTTGATACCAAATGCCTTAATCCTGCTCTTTGCTGTACTTACTTATCTCAGTGGACATTTTTTTTTCTTCTAGAATAAGTTACCTTGGAAACACAATCAAACAGGAATTTAACCCAACAAACCTCACTTTCCTCTCCTGCCAAGGTTAGCAGCCCCTCACACACACTGCTTCCATCCTTAATGACTTATTTGATGATAATTAACCCTGAATCCTACAGAGACAGGCCGGTGTGAGATTGATGGCCCTGCCGAACTGCAACACCTGTTCTGCTACAGGGCTCATGGTTACCAAACCATGGCCAAATATGACTGCCCCGAAGCCCTGCCTGCTAACGTCAAAGACAAACACGGGCCTTCCCTAGTGACCTGGGTGTTCTGTAGCACAACACTGAGACCATCACCTCTGATTACACTCATTATTTCACCGGTGGCTCTAAGGGGCAGCATGGGCTTCGTTTTGTTCCAGTTAGCTATTCTGTCCCTTTAGATATTCGGCGTCAAACTTAGACTCCCCAATGTTCTTATTTAATATTTGGGGATGCAAGTGCTTATTGTTACTGGAGTTTTTGTTAAGAGAACAAACTAATATTTTTGATAAAATGGTTCTATATGTTTCCAAAACAAGACCTTGCAGACTGTAGTTTTAATTTCTAAGTTAATTGTCTTTCTCTTCTTTTCATCTTGAACGTCGATGCAATAAACTGGTTTTCCTTAAATAGAAAACTTTGAATCTATTTGACTGTATGATCTGGTGAACTGTAAAGTGCCTTGAGATGACATGAGTTGTGAATTGGTGCTATATAAATCAATTGAATTGAATCTTATAGCAAAAATGGGAGATTTTAATAACCAGGTCCTTCTTGCTGCGAGGCAACATTGGAGCCTGTTCCTAAATAAACATTGAAATGTCTATTCATTTATATCCTGTCTATTCATTTATATAATTCATGTGAATCTTATTGGCCTCTAGATGTGTTGAATACAGTCAATTTGGCATATTTGTATAGGAACATTTATCTTTAAAAGCTCTCACAGCTGATATGCAAATCAAAGAAGAAACCAAGAAAGTCAAAGGTCACTCTCTGTAAACTTCTAGGACCAAATAGTGATGAGATACAAATCTGGGAAAGATGTAAAAGAATTTTGGGAGCTCTAAATGTGCCAAAATGCTCTTTTGTCTCAATTAGTGGTGGGGAGTTATCATACTGATTATCGTTATCTAGATCAATTTCTTGTCATGATTAAATTATTATTTGTGGTCTAAATTATAAATTAAGATTAATGATGTTTAATAACTCATGGCTCATTTCCAGCATTTTTATTTTTATTTTACTGCTTTATTCATTTTCTTCAATACAGTATGGACAATATAACTCCAATTTAATGCATGTCATCTTAGGTCATTTTGCAAAGGCAATTCAGATGAGTGGTACAGTCAGATTGGTTAAAAGTGTTTTATCAAAGAGGAGCGAGCTGATTGAATCATAGCAATGACTTTACAGGGTTTGTTCCTCCTGGATTAAAATGTGGCAACAGTAGATATTTGCTTGCATTATTTTTTACGCAGCAACATGGAAAAACTACCTTTTAATTGGAAAAACCTCCAGTAGAAACAGGCTCAGTGTCAGCTTCTGCTGAGGCTGAATCTGGTTCAATGGGATAGAAGTGTTGGGATCTGGAGCCTTGTCCACTTTCTCCACCAGAGGGCACCTGGGATCTTCCTCCTGAGGGCATGAGCTTCTCCTACACACCTGTTTCCTGTCTGCTCATCTGAAGACCTATTTAAGGAGGAGGAGGCTGACACTTCCCTGCCAGAGTGTTTGCCAGTATTGGTACAGCAAATCCTGAGCCAGCTTCTGTGATCTGAAACCCTGATTTTTTTGTGAACCAACCTGATCCTGTATTTCTCTGCCTCACAGATCCCGATTTCTCTGGAAACCTGTAATCCTGGAGAATGTAATCTCTGTCTGGAATCTGCCTGCCTGCACTCCGTCTCAGTCTCTGCCTCAGCCCTCTGCCTGCCGACTATCCTCTGGACTTACAAGGTTCCCCCCCTGCTGATCAGAATCCTCTCTGAGCAGGTATTTATCCCCATCATCTGTAAACTGCAAGTTTCCTGGATAAACTCTAACTGCTCTGTCCTCCTCAGTGACTTCCCTCCCGTGACCAGTCTGAAGAACCAAGAACCAGAGCATTCATTTACTTGTGAACACTGTTTAATAAATCATTTAACTTTTTCCCTGTTTCAAAGAGTGATTTCTGCATGTGAGTTAGATGCCTAGAACCCAACATGACAAGAAGCAGACATACAGGAAGAAGCAGATCTAGTAAAGGCAACTGTTATCTGGCTCCACAGCTGGCCAGGAAAGACACAGTCAACCAGACAATCCTATATACAGTATCATTAGTAATATGGATGTAATATGATTAGGACATTTTACCACATTTTATTGTACTTTCTGACAGTAAAGAATGTTTTTGTGTGTCTTGGTTCTGTTAAGTTTTTCTTTTGAGTATTCACTTTCACTTTGATTCATGTTTTCCTTGTCTAGTTTTATTGGTTTAATTAAAACTGTTGTGTTTTCTGGATATATTTGAGTTCTTAGTTTTTTCTTCATTGTCCTGTTTTGTCGGTCTCTTTTTCCCTAGCTTTTCTAGAATCCTCTCTTCACACCAGCTCCCAATCAGCTCATTAGTCCTGTCTTTGTTCAGTCTCCCATATATACTCTCCCTGGGCAGTTCCTCAGTGCTGGTTTCTTGTCTTTTCCTGGCTCCTCACGTGAGCATTTTTCCCATGAAGTTGTCTTGTTTTTGGTTCCATGTATTTGGTATTTAACTCTTTGGTTTTTGGACTTTTGCCTCAGTTATTCAATTAAATTTTAATTTAACAAATGCATGGACTAAATTCAAAGAGTATGATTAAATACAACTACTGTGCACAGTTTGTTGATATAAATCTCAGTTTTTTATACAACTGCTGTCCTAAAGAAGCCTGTTTTAGATTTTTATATTTTACTGTTTTTTGTAATTGTGGTATATTTGATATGTGATGCAGTCACAGCCATACAGTTACTTGCAGGAGACTGAAACTGCAACAAGGGATGTTTTTTTTATCATGTCAGAAAAAAAAAAAAAACAGGCACTCATGACAAACAATATCCCTACTGTAGAGCTCGGTGGTGGAAGTATTATGCAATGGTGATTATTTTCGCAGCGGATACTGGGCGACTAGTCAGTATAAAGGTTAACATAGGCACATCTTGAAAGATTTTTCAGGAAAACCGTCTGCTGAGTGTTCTGACAGCAAAATCATTTTCCAACACATCAATGAGCAGAAACCAATAAAACCAAAGGGTGGGTTCAGGAACGTGCTTGATGGAACTGTGGCCCAAAACCATCTCCTCTTCTTGAACATTTCTGGAAAATAAACTAAAAATTATTGTCTAAAAGCTGATAGAGCCTGAGAGGATCTGCAAACGGGAGGAAAAAAACTCTTGAACAGGACAGCAAAGCTTGGAAAAATACATCTTGAAAAAGCACCAAAAGATTTTGACACTAGGAGTAAATATTATGAAATTCTGGCTAAATCTCTAATAAAAGCATACCTTCTTCTGTTTGATAAGTCATTATGTGATAAAATATGAAGATGGCAATATGCTTCTAATACATATATGGACTAATGAATTGTTCATTTATGTTGATCTCTGTTTCCATGGATCTTTCTTTCTTAAAAGTTCCTATAAAAGCAAATCTTTAGACATGCTGAATGTCTTTTATAGGCTTTGTAACATTTCTTACCATGAACCATTACCATGAACAGATGTCAGTGTGCTATTGCTGTCTTTTTCTTTTTTTGTACTTTAAAACTATTTTCCTGTGGGTGGAAGCCCTGGTCTTCCTATCAACATGGTGGGGTGAAGCCTTGGCCTCTGTCATGCCTGCTTCAGAGGGGCTCCAGGGGAGGGGGGGAATAATCAGATGCAGAAAAGTGTTTAATATTTCATAAACAGGGGAACCACCAAATGCACACAACTAACAATGTACCCCAAAGCAGATGTAGAGCGTTTTTAATTTATGGAGAACCAAGCTAAATGGGCAGATGGAGCAAGAGGAGGTGGAGGCATGCTAAGGGACTTTTCTCTCTTCTCACCTCACAAACAAGAAAAGCCTATAAGTGTGTGCCATACAGCTTGCACAAATACACTTCCACTTACCACTCAAAACACGACTGCACGCACAAATAGCGACCATCACCAACCCCCCAACTTTTTTACTAGAGTATGTCCCAAGGCCTTCATACTTTCCCCAACAAACACACAAAGTTTCCAGTACAGTCCTTCTACTTTCTGTAACCTACAACAAAACTTCAGCTGATGCATCCTTCTTCTAAACACCAGTAAAAAATAATTTCACCATCATCAGGCCTTCCCGAACATGCACACACACAGACAAACTCCTAGGGATTTCACTGGACCTGCCTGAAACGAGTCAGTAATGAACTGCCTGGTGGGCTCTGCAGTCTAGTAGACAGACTTCATTCTGCCTGGCCATATGTAGGTATGAATATGCATGGGAATCTGTCCTACAGACAAGAAGCAGCACATATATCCAATATATGATGCCAAAGGTCATGAGTGTGGGGAGAGCAAGTGGCCCTCTGTTGGACATGAAGCATATATTCAGAAGACGTGAGCTGACTGTTGAATCATGTCTGAATGCAGCTCTTGGTTCACTTTAGGATAACAGTGATTGACAGAAACGACCACCTGCTCTGATCTTTTCACTATACAAGTGTTTTTCAGCATATTAGAACAGCCACTAAAAGAACATGCATTTTAGCTATTTCATAACAAAGGTGATCCTCTTTCTTAGACAACTTACATATATTATATGACCAATTAATCGCCTAGAGAAGGATGATAAAAACTGCAAAATGGATATTCTAGTAAAAAACCCACAATGTGCATTTGTATTTAGACATCTTCCTTTGATACCCCTTAGTCATAGTGCAACTTATTGACGTGATATCACCTGTAATTTCCCTCTGCCCACAGAGAAACGTAAGCCAGTGTAAAGAAAGCTCTGAGAAATACAGGATAGAGTTACTGATGACATAGTGAAGCTAAATGTTTACCTGCGGTATTTAATGAGGCACTCTGCCTGATTGGTAAACCTTGAAGCAAAGACAACAAGCATTTCTTTTTTCTACATCAAGTCATTGAGGTTATTTTCAGACGGCAAGGGAAAAATTCACATTATGGTGTAAAAATGTTATGGTGGCTGTCAGGGAAGAAGTTGCGTCCGATGCTGTTTGCAGGGTAATTGCATATAATACATAAACATAAAGGGGAATATTTAAGCATGTTTTTATTATTGAATTCAATTCAGTTTCAGTTCACCCTCTTTACAGTGTATAGCACCAACTTAAAACACATAATCTAAAGACACTTTACAGAAAAAATTTAGTCTGTTCATACTGTAATCAGATTGGTTTAAAATGTTCTATCAAAGGAAATCCAGCTGTTTGCATTAAAGTATTGACTCCAGGATTCACCCCTCCTAGATGAACCTGTACACTCCCATTGCCACTGTACATATTCATGTAATTGCCTCTACAACAATCCTTCAAAAATCGCATGCATGTAGTGACAGTGGAAAGGAAAAATTCAATTTTAACAGAAGAAAACCTCTAACAAAACCAGGCTTTTTAAATGCTACAATTCCCCCTTGTTTCCAGAGATGGGAAGTAGCGAGTACAAATACTTAGTTACTGTACTCAAATAGATTTTTCTGATATTTTACTTTACTACTTATTTTTATGTGACTTTTACTTCTACTCCTTACATTTTTACACAAATATCTGTACTTTCTACTCCTTACATTTTAAAAAATTGGCTCGTTACTTTAGTTTTGAATCATTTCAATGGAGTTACCGTTATTATTTTCACGTCATCGATACCAAATTCAATCTAATTGGATGGGAATCTACGTTGCATTTGACGCACCACTACAAGATGAAGCGACAGATTCTGCGGTATTCGTTGGCGGCAAATCATTGCAGCTTGGTGGAGGTGTTAGCATAGTAGCTGGACTGACGAGATGATTGAGAAAATGGGCCCTGAGGAGATCTAGTCCTGATGGCAGACATCCATTTTAAAATGTAGGCAACGGCATGAAAGTGGTTTCTACTTTTTACTTTTATACTTTAGAGTAAATTTACAAGCCTGTACTTTTGTTACTTTTACTTGAGTAAGAGGTTTAATCAGTACATCCACTTTTACAGGTATCTTTAACATAGTATCTGTACTTTTTTTTTACTCCAGAGCGGAAAGTGAGTACTTTTTGCCATCTCTGCTTGTTTCCTTGTTGTTTGATAGTCAAACTAGCATAGTTAAGTAATTAATCACTAGAACCCTTTCCTGTCAGTTACGAGACGTAACATTGTCTCAAGAATTTCAGAAGTTTGATCCAGGCCATCCAAACTTCTTTTTTGGAGAATCATTCTGTTGAGTTGCGTAGCCTTGGTAAGTGCACCAGCACTGCATTGTGGCTAATGTGTAGACTTTGATATGAATGAATAAGGTTCCCTCTGGCCACCATATCTCAGGAAAAATCACAACTGCTGCTTTGGTAGTTGCTGTCAAGCTTCTTGGACTGATTGACAGGTAGAATTACTTTAATTCATTTAGAGAAAGTGGCTCATATTAAGTCTAGGAGGTCCAGAAACGAACAGTTAAGATCAAAGAGCAAAAGTTACTGGAAATCTTTCAACAGAACAAGCGTTCTATAAAAAAGGTTTTCAACAATTTTTGTCCTTCATTGAAGCCTGGATAGAAGAAAGTTTTGCTGAAAATGAAAGCCATGTGAAATTGCTTTTTAATTGGAGTTACTATGAAAATGGTGTCACATTGCACTGCCAGTACGGGGAAATAAAAATTACTAAAAATACAGAGGGCAGCATATGCGGCGGAGTATAGTGGAAGGACAATGACATTTGGAATCAAGAAGTATTTGGTAAATACAAAGACACTTGATGGGTCATACCGTAACACATCAGTTGACTATGTCTCTTATTTTCTCCTCAGATATGACGCTGCCACTGCTCCACAGAAAGCCATAATAATAGTTTAACTTTGTTCCACCTCTGCCTCCTTTTCCACGTTGTCGGCTATATCATCCGGGCAACTTTCACTGCTTAGCAACTTTAAATCAATCCATTGACACAGACGCCTGATGCAACTGAAATAAAAGGCCATATGAAATCACTGTTTAATTTAAAGCCAACTACAAACATGTGATGGGATGTTTTCTGGATGGATGTGAGCAAAACTGAACATTTTCACCTGATATAAAAATATATATATGTTATATAAAATATTTACTTTACATCCACCTGAGCACTGAGATGTCAGCCTCGTTAGACCATCCTGATCTCGCGAGCTTTCAAGGTTTCACAGATCAGTCTGGAGACTCTCCGTTAAAGAAAATTTGGAGCCGTTCACCAAACGAACGTCCAATCAGCGTTGGCTTTGAGGCGGGTTGAGGT
>JAGKQL010000009.1:35651509-35674009 GCA_018398635.1 Cyprinodon brontotheroides
GGATGGATGGATGATGGATGGATGGATGATGGTTGGATGGATGGATGGATGGATGGATGCATGGATGGATGGATGGATGGATGCATGGATGCATGGATGGATGGACGGATGGATGGATGGATGCATGGATGGATGGATGGATGGATGGATGGATGGATGCATGGATGGATGGATGGACGGACGGATGATGGATGGATGGATGCAGCATTTTGACAATAAATAATGAATTAGTTTGTCATCTTAAATATATTTTACTTTAATTCTCTAGCAAAATTACAACAATTTCCTGGCTGCACTGGGCTCTGATTCTCAGCCCCACAGTCGTAGAAAGGACTTTTAATAAGTAAGATCACATTTTATATGCTGTATTATAAGTCGAATCAGGCCTAATTACTCTGCAGTGTACACCTGGCACTTGCAAACACTTCCACATTCCTCTGTCTTTAAAGTCTTGGCCCTGGCATCAAAGCTGCCTGTTTTTGATGATATTTTGGCTCTGCTTTGTGTTGGCAGCAACATAAATGGGATTAGTGTTACAGATTCAAAAGACTCCTCTGCTCTTCATCTCACCAAAACAGGATATTAAAAGTATATTTCAGTGTCAAAGAAAAAGGTTTTCACAAACAGGCCAAAAAAACACCAGCGAGCAGTACTTTCTTTAAGTTAAAATGTTTTGCTCCAGCTGTTCTTATTCATGACGCTTGTGGCTGGATAAATTCAGGATTTACTTTTTAACAGATGAGTCTACTGACTTTCCAGCGAAGATCACCTCTTTGGACAGAGACCCACTTAATGCTGTCTAAATGCCAACATCATTACTAGCTAAATCATGTGCAGACATCGCCAGTCGGAACAACAGATGTCCTATTTGATTAAAAAGACTCTTTCCATATCACCTGGCAGTATGGACAGAACAGAGTAAAGAAAGATGAAGGCCAGAATTTAAATGGAACTTGGTATGCGCTTTTTCATAGATGCGTTCACACTGCTTTCTGATTGCCAGCTCAGTCTTTATACTGGTCTTAATTGATGGTTGTAAAAGCCTGGATGCTGCAACCAACCATGATCGGGTGTTTGCATGACTACTGAAGGAGTGTGAAATGATTAAGATACCTTATTCCTTAGAAATGGGATTTAAATCCACAGACTAAAGCACCACAGAGAATCAGTGTAGGAGATTTCTTTAGGTCATAAACTTTTCTTATAGTACCATATGCTCACTGTTCAGCCTAACCCGCAGGAATATTACCTTATTAATGTTTACATATGTGATGTGAGACTTTATAACATAAAGACATGCTTGTTTTTAGTAACTTATAGTATTCTCAAGGAACCCAGTATATTTTATTGGGATTTTATGAGATAAAATATCACTGCTTAATTGTGGATTTTTAATATGTCACCTGATACAAGGTGCCCCTTTAAGATCAGCGAAATAGCTTAAGCTTTTTTTTATGACATTAAAGTCTTCCTCCTGTTCATTCATTGAAGGGTTGTGAAAACAGCTTTTTTGCAGACATGTTACTGTAGATGTTAAAACAACAAAAGCATGTTTAAAGTCCATCACTGAGGCATAACAATGTAAATGTGACCCACATATTGGCTTAATTATAGCTATATTAAATCATTTTTCAGCATCACTGCTCTTTGTGGGCCTTCTCAAAAACGTACCTGTGTAACTTCCGATGGTTGGATCTGTCACTAAATGAGTCATGTGACACAGAGTGCCTATTTAGGACAACCTAAAAGATACAGGTCTAGCGCCCCTAGTGGCTAAAAGTTATACCATGTTGCTTAAACCTGATAGATACAGTAGTAGCCATTCAAAATTTCCCCACTTTCTTTGGTGGACCCTTGGCTGGTCCAAGAATAAAAAAGAAGAACACCCAGGAGAAGGTCAGTGGTTGGAAGTTGGAGGGGATTTTGGTTTCCAGATGGGTATGCTCCGCATGAAGTAATTTTGGGAAGCGAAATACTGGTTAACTAATTGCATATAATTGGTACGATGACGGTTATCGCCAATCAGATGCTTTCCCGGAAGCAACGTACTGGCGGCGAAGGAGCCGTTAATCAGATAAACTCGCCACGAAATTAATCCGGAGAAACTACATCGCCAAAGCCTCCCAGTGGGACACACACACACACTCTTCAATAATACTCTAAACTGATAAACACTCCAGCCAACCACGCTAATACTGAATTTCGCGCCGCTGGCTCATATTCACTGAACGCCAGCGCTTTGCGTTCGCGGCGGCTGGCGCTACAAACCAAGCTGATTTGGGCGATCAATTTTAGCGGAGGTCTCCCCGAACCCCAGTAAAACCTTGAAGCTCTGAGGATGAGGAGTAGGCTACCGGTTAGTTACTGGCACTGTAATGAGCGAAAACTTGGTTGTATGCACCAAGTTAACCCCGGAGTGGCTACCTTAATATAATATGCTGAGGTGGTAGAAGCAGTTGACGGTACGAAAGCCAAAGTGGAGGAGTTGAAGTTGAGCTTGTCCTTTCTCTCTAGAGTTTTATATAACAGAATTAGTTTACCAGTTTTATGGATTTTAGTGGTCTTACTAGTTTAACTCTAATGATAATTGGAGTTATTTAGCCTACTGAGACAATAATAGCTTGAAAAACAACAGGTGCTATTATGAAAACATCCCAATAATAAAGACACATATTCATAAATACTCATGCCACTGTTACACACTCACACACAGGAGTCACTACCTATCTAACAAGACATACATCAGGACCACCATGTGGACATCAAAGATCAAATTACACCTCCTGGTTAGAGACACATTGATAACCCCACCGTCAGAAGGAATCCAATCAAAATCTAAATTGTGCCCCTCTAAAACTGCCCTCTTGATTAGTTCTCCTATAAAATCCATTTCCTGCCCACGTGCCTATTTTAGACCGTTTATTTCCCCTGTGGCATCAAGCAATAGGTTCTACCAAGCCCTCCATCTCAGGATGCCTGGTGTGATGTCCGTCTGTCTGTCCTAGGTGCTTGATATTTCCATCCGCCTCTGACCCATTGTTTTTCAAGCCCTCCTTAGCTCTTGTTCTACCTTGTGTGGATTGGGGCCGAGATCGCCACTGAGGCCCCTGGCTCTCCTTCCTATGGCCAGCCTCCAATGACACAAAACTAATATGGGTGACATGATTCACTGACCTAATAAATGTAATACTTTCCCGCTACCGGGTCCAATTTAAAAAAAAAAAGTGGTCCCCAGTTAAAAGATTATATGTTAAACTTTATAAAAATGCAATGTTTTATACATTGAGTAATAATTTGCTTTGATGTCTTTTCAGTTTTTATTGCATTTGACTTCTAGTGTGTGAATTCTATTCCCTCTAGCAAGCCTTTGCTCTTTATTTCGAACATCGTATTATAAAAAGAAAATTATATTTTGAAAATCACCTCAGAGCATAGAGTTGATGCAGTCAGACTTTTTTTTTCAAAGGGTAAAACCATGATTTTGGGGGCTTTTGAAAAAGAAATAATTGAATGTTGTTACACGCAGCGTTGATTCTGCACCGTAGGCAATTTTAAGCTTTAAACCATTATGTGGAACACAACGCAGTCAGTTGTCAGCTCTCTGCAGGATAGGCTGCACGATAAAAGCTTACTGTTTGTACTTTCCTTGAAATCACATCCCTTTTTTTCATAGAATCAGATGGCCCATCAACACTCACCTCCACAAGAGCCTCTCTGAAGCAATTAAAAAGAGAAGCACTGCCTCATTATTACCTCAGTGACTATAACAGGGCTCAATCGAAGACATGGGACATAATGTTAGGCAAAAATGATATATCAAGAAGTTATAGTGAGGGGTTTGAAAAAGTGGGCACTTGTGGCTAGTTCATGTAACTGTATTCATATCCTCAGGTCCATATAAGTCTGCAGTATAAGATTCATTAGATAACTTACAATAGTGCCTTTCAAATGCACTCAGGCCCTGTGGTGCTGTGGATACTTTTTCATTATCACAAACTTACTGCGTTTAATTGGGAATATGCACAAATTATTGTATAAATGTGGATAAAAAGGAAAATGTTAAACATCTTGAAATACTTATCTGAGGAGTTTTATTCATCCCTAATTGGTTTGATTTTCAAAAGTAAAACTTTGTGCAGCCTTTAGGGCTTGACAGGGTATATGTTCTCACAGTGTCCAGGTAGTAGTCCCAATCTTTACCAGCTATAGGTATTTGTTTACATTCCTTGAGTAAATCAGGACACAGAAACTGGTGAAAAAAATGGCCCTTAGAGCGAAGCGATGGATTGTACCTATGTTAGCAGGGTCATGTCTTAAGGCTCATAGCGTCAAAATACAAACCCATTAAGATCAACAGCAGTATTTTTATGAGCATTTTGATTGCACAGAGGAATGTAATGGCTTTTTGTTGCCATTTTTCGAGATTTGACAAGCTTTCTTCATCTTCAGTTAAGTTCTTTTTTAAACCTGCAAATAATTTCAAACAGCCAAGTCTTTCAGGGATCTGGGACAACCCAAACGGTGTGATGATTTTGGCACTGATGTCTGGTCCGATTGCTCCTTTCACTTATCTCTGCCCTGTTCTGATGAAGCGCTCATCCTGCTTCAGCCTCTATTTAACCAGCCTTCAGACCATTCATCAGGGCCAGATTATTGGAGCCTTTGGCGAGAGTTCTTTAGCTTTCCTGATCGTTTTCTGATTGCCTGATCCTGACCCGTTCTGCCTCTTTACCTCTGAGCCTTCCTGTTCTTGTCTGATCTGTTTGCCTGACCTATCTTCTGACTCCTTCTGGATCTCTGGATGTCTGTGTAGCGTACCTGGGACTGTGATCCGCCTCCATCCTGGATTCTCCCTTGACACCTCACCTCATCTCTGACCTTTCAGCACTGACTACCAAGCATGTCACCAACATCTGGTTTGGCTTCGCCCTCTAGGTCCTTCCTACATGTAGCTGCTCGGTTCTGATCTCCTGCCTGTCCTCCGACCACCAATACATCAGCATCTAGGACTCTCAGTTCGGCGACCGCCGCACCACGTTGACGACAACCATCTGGAACCAATCTCACCCTTTGGGCTTGGACTAAACCATAAGACCAGGTTAGTGACACATTTATTATCATCCACTGTCAGAAAGACATGGTCACTAACCTGACGTCTCTGCAGAGGTTCCTGCCTTAGATGCAGCTTAAAGAGATGCTTCAGAAATCCTGTGTTTACCGTATACATTTATGTTTTCTCAAAATGTGTTCTTCCTAGTGCCTAATGCGTAATCTATAGTTCAACTACTTATAAGCAAAAAGTTTGTTTTACAGTTCAAGTTGTGTGATCCTGGGCTTGGACAAATAAAAGTCTCTCATGGGCCTCCAACTCCAGTCCTCAGGTCTAGTGCCCTGCATCTTTTGCATGCATCCCTGCTTTAACTTAGCTAAATCAAATGATCAGTTATCTATTGTTGATGATTAGATTATTTTTTATTTTATTTTATGTTATAAATAACTGCACATTTTTTCATGTCCTTTCACTTTGTGTTTGGGTCAGCTAGAATGACATTCCAATGCTGAAGGCTAAGATGACCCATGATGACCTCTAAGGTTTTTTTTTACCTTATACTCTGATCTTGGGGGAGATCCTGAGAGCAGTTATGCTGCATTGAGAGGCACATCCTGAGAAACAATGTAGCTTTGCGATTAGTAGATCAGAAACCCTAAGATCAGAGCCATTATGCTGTTCCCACGGATACGGTCAAGAAGGCAGACTTAAGACAAAGAAGGTAAAGACTTCCTCTGTAATTTGTTCTTATATCAATGATTTTGTTAAACATCACTGGAATAATTTCTGTTCATTCTAAAAGATGTTTTTTTTTTTTGTAAACCTTCTGGTAAACATTACTCCTCTGATTAGAACCTGGTGATCAAATAGATGATAGAACACTATTCTGCATGTCTTCAAGTTTTGTAAAGTCCTTGTATTGAGCCACTAATTTGAATCATGTTTATTGGAACAGGAATGAACCTGGGCAGTAATCTCAGGTAAAGTTACAGACCTCAGATACACACAGATGTACAACATGTTCTGTCATCTTTTTTTCCCCCTCTAATGCTCGAATACATTTTACTTAATTTCAGAATGCTGAGTTTGGGAGACAATGTAAAATTCTTTGTTTTTAAACAAAAATTAAGGGCAATAAATCTGAATCTGGACATTATCCTCTCTGGTTGATCTAGTTCTGGATCACCAATGGAAGCTTCTTTATTATCTTAACTCCAAAATTAAAAAACAACCTTAATAGAAACATTTCATATTATAGTGATGGGAGTAACGGTCAGTTGAAAAGTAACAGCAAGCTTACTAACGCCGTTACACTTGTTTTTAGTAACGAGTAATCAAATGATTACTCTATCGTGTATACTATAACGCAGTTACAACTCGCTTCACACCCGCTACTGCACGCTACTCCAGGTCGCACCACATTAACCTTTTTTCATGATAGGACTCCTGCGCGGCAAGGCCATGAGAGAGGGGAGGATGGAGAGTGAGGAGGACTCCAGCCGCAAAAACAGCGCCTCCAGCGTTTACGATGAGCTAAGCGCTTCCCCATCAGATCACGGTTTCCCCTGCATCTCAGCACAGCAGCGGCGACACTCCATTCACCACGCATAGTTTAACAGGAACGCACATGCTCGCTAAAGCTAGTAGCAACAGCCAGCCTCTGTGCTCGCACATCCAGGGGAACTACGAGAGCGTGAAATCCATCATTAGCCTATATGGAGAAAAGAGAGAATATGGATGGATGGATGGATGGATGGATGGATGGATGGATGGATGGATGGATGGATGGATGGATGGATGGATGGATGGATGGATGGATGGATATAGCTACATGTTGCAGTATCTATAATAACCCAAACACAGGATTTCAGAATTAGTTATTACTGTAATTTCATATACTCGCAAAAGTACCATAATAGTTACTTTTACTAGTAACTAGTTACTTTTATAGTAGAGTAACTCAGTTACTAACTCAGTTACTTTTTTGGGAGAAGTAACTAGTAACTATAACTAATTACTTTTTCAAAGTAACGTGCCCAACACTGATTATAAACTATTTATGTCTCATAAGAGAGCTATAATTATTTTATTCTGTTCAAATTAAATTAATTAAATGTATAAATGAGTCCTCTGTATTTTGATTCCACTGTTTATTGTAAAACTTAAACAGGATTAATTTACCTTATTGTCACTGTGTACTATGGTACTGTTTGGTAACAGGAAATATCTGCCATGTGACTTACATTTAACTACACACTGTGATGTTAATATTATATAAGAAGTCGTAGAGTAAATCATTCTAATTAATTTAATGATAATCTGAAATTGATTTTCAGACATTTGAAGCCTACAACATAAGTCTTGATTATTGACTGCTCTATTGAACATAACAAGTCACATTTATCACAGGTCACCTAAAAAATAAGTAATTTCACTCCTTCTTGGTAGGTAAGATAAAACTTTAATGAGGACAACTTCTGGAAAGGTCCTGAGGGATGCTGGGAAATCTTCGTACTCATTTGTAATGATGCCTGATTTAATTATTTTGTCATTCCTCATACATTTCCACACAACACTAATTTTAAAATGACTGATAGTCTATGGCCATCTATTGGCATTATTGGCAACTACGATTTTTCACTCGTAGTCTGGTTACCTAGGCTACATGTGGCAGAAAAAAAAAGGCATTCCAACAGTGAAACAAAGCAAGGCATTCACCATGATGGGAATGTTTAACACCAGAAGGAAAACTGGTCAGATTTTATTGAAAAACATGAAGCCAGTGAAAACAGATAAGTAGCCACCACAAAAACCCGGGTTATTATTTTTTATTTTTGTTATTTATAATTTTTGAAGGTATTGTATTGGAGTAGCCTCGTGAGACCATCCTGATCTCGCGAGCTTTCAAGGTTTTACTCGCAGATCAGTCTGGCTACTTTCCGTTAAAGAAAATTTGGAGCCGTTCACCAAAGCGAACGCCCAATCAGCGTTGGCTTTGAGGCTGGGCGGGTTGAGGTGTGACGCAACGCGAAGCGCGACAGTTTAGTCTAAAGAACATGGCGGCTTCAGCCGATGAAACTAGCGTTAGCGTGGCTATCGAGCAAGTTTTTTTCGAATTACAGAGTATTTCTTCACTGAAAGAGAGAGCAAAACACTGCTCTGGAGGCTTTTCTCAGAGGAAAAGATGTTTTTGCTCTTCTCCCGACTGGTTTCAGCAAGATTGGCCTGGCTGTTAGTACGTCATATGCTTCGTTGATCTAATTGGTTTATTTGGCCCGCCTATCACCAACATAGGCCAATCAGCTAACCAGTATTTTAAGCCCCTTCCCAAAATTACTTCAACGGAAGGTTTCCAAATCCATCTGGCGGAGTCAGGTTAGTATTGGAGTGCTCTCAAAAAAATGTTTCCTTTCAATTTGGTTCATTTTTCTTTTCTTTTCTCTTTTTTGTCACAATTAAATTATTTAGATCAGGATATCTTATGATCAGCCAAGCCTGAGGTCTCTAGAGGTAAATATGCTGGTGTGCTCTCAAACATTAGCTTGCTCCAAACCACACACGTTTTGAGGTCAACCAGATTCTATTTATTTATTTTTGGATTATTGTCATTTCAGTAGGTGTGGATGTAATCAGGTCTGGGTGTGACCATAACTTAACTTTGTTCTTAAAGACCAGTAAAAATCACCGCTAATTCATGATTTAACATTTCTTTATGGACAAAAGTTAAATTCAGTCTTTTTTCTGAAGGTTATGTTAAAGTGTGTGTAAGAGTCTAAAGCAAAAATAAACTTGAACATTTTAAAAATAGGTCTCTCACCTTTTCTCTTTATTTCGTTTAACAGTGTAGTTATTTGTCGACTTAATCACATCTTTTTAAAACCCCTTGTTAGTTTTATGGTTGGAAAAAAATATTGTCAATTGTTTTTAAAAAATCCCCACAGTTATATTTTACAACGTTTTAATTTACTATAACTAATTAATCACATGTGCATTTCTTTTAGTGTTTTTCTTTTAGTGTTTTTCAGGTGTAATCATTTATCACTCATTTGCATAAGGCTCCATCTGTTTTTCACTTTTCTAAGTCATTTTTGTAACACCTTTTAAAAAGTTTTTCACAAAATTTGTTTTCATTATTAATCGATCAAAACATTAGACTCAAAGTCAAAGTCCAGAAGTAAATCCAGTTAAGAATCTTTGACAGAATCTCAAATCTGATCCTATCTGATTAGCTTGTAAAGATGAACAGGCAAGAGTATAAGTGTGGAAGTCCCTGGATGTGCAAAGTGCTGCAGATTTCACCTGTTCCTTAAGCAAATACTCTTATCTCACGTATACACTCATGAATTATATTAATCTTTCTGACTGTTATCTCCCCTGATTTAGTTTAAGGTTAGCTTCTATTCATCTTCTATCTAGACAGAGGAGTAATTTATCTTTTGACATCACAAAAGGTGATTTGTTCACAATGAAATGTTTCTCTGAACAAACATGTTGTGGCCATGGCCAAATTCAATCTATCCTTGTCTAATAGCGGTGCCTGACAACCTGACATGCTGACATATGTATACGATTGTCTGTCACATATAAAAAGCTTTCTAAAATGGAAATTGACTGTTGTTGGATGTTTTACAGCAGAATTACCTCATTTACTTTATTGACTTTATTGACCTCTTTACAGCTGCGGAGGCGATTCTGGTGACCTCAACCCTTAAACACATTGGGGAAGATCAATACACCAAAGCCAGAGTTCAGCCAACTCCCCCTGCTAGGCTGATTGCAGAATAAACTCCATTAAAAGTTTCCAAACAGTCAAACGTCATTTGGCTCGGATGTCAGAAAGGATCTGCCAGAAACCTCAAGACACACAGAGTGATGCATTTTGTTTTGGGGGGCTTTAACTGCAGTTGCACTGGTGCCAATAATTCAAATCCTATGTAAAGGTAATTTGTTAAAGACAGCAACTACGTTTTAGATTAAATTTAAAGGACAAAACAGAACTGGGGCTTGTCTTACAAATAAATGAGCGGCTCAGGGAAATCTACCTCACAGCTGTCTAGATTTGATAAGAGAAAAAGATTCTGCAGTTCTGTGCTTTCAGGGTTTAGCTTATCTTACTAATCATGTTTTTAGAAAAAATGTTTAGGTAATAACTCCTAGATCTTGATCTTCAGAAGGATTTGCATCTCCTAAAACAGGTGCAAACATGTTTGTGCAAGCAGAGCAGATTTTCAAAGAAGATCTTAAGAGATTTGCTTCTGCAATATAGCATACACTGTGTGCAAACCTTTTTCAGTGCCTTCATCACTATGAATCCATTGGTGGAGAATATGGAAACAGATATGAGAGCAAAACCATTTTTCAAATTAGAAACTCAACTACAGGCAGCTTTTGCTTCTTTTTTATACTTCTGAAAGTGAGGTGCAAACTGTAAAAATATGTGGTCATTGTTTTGCCACAAAGAGGAATTTTCTGGTTGCATGTAAATTTTTTTGGACTTTTAGAAATAACAGTATTAAGATAATATAAACAAAGCAAAGATGTCTTTGCTGGATGGCGGTCAATCTTTATACAATTAATCCAAAACAAAAAAAGTGTTGCAAGTTTTTAAAATGTTGTCAGCAAGCTCGATATGTGACCTTTAAAAGCCTCCTGCCAAATAGCATGGGAAGTTTGCAACTTTCTTCTGTCTTACAACAAAAAAAGACACTGAGATCGAGTGTTATTCTTAAACCCATCGTCTGTGCCCTAAAAAAACAGCTTAGTGTCAAATTTCAATGAGAAGTTTTCAACTGATTCCTCACTTTGGCATGAAATCATGTGTTTTAATGTTGCAGCCTTGTTTCGTAGTCTGGACACCTGTCATGGACAATCTGTTTGTCCCTTGAATTTAGATGGCACTGAACGAAATTAGGCACAGAGTTGCCATTGCAGTGTTGGGTCAGTTCAGCTCCAGAATCAGGTGTTTAGTAATTTAATTTCCCTGATCGAGGACCCATACCTGGCAGTACAGTTGGCAGACACATGTCATGCCTATACCTCCTGATAATTGTGTTCCTGTGTGCTACTCACCTCTCTTCTCACTCCATGTTTTATTTCCTTTACCTCTCCTGTAGCTCCCACACTCTCCCTATCAGTCACCTCGCTCTTTTCATCCCCTTTTTTTGTGCTCCTCTGATGCTACTGCTGTCACCCCGGTCTGCAGCCAAGACTCACTTTCCCTTCTATTTGAGAAGATAAAGCTATAATGGCTCTCTTTGTGCTGCTGTTGCCCACTCAGTCATAGAAGCCCAGTCAACAGATAAATATTCCCTTTCTCTATTTTCCTTTATCACCAGCTGGGTTCAATTAGTGCAGGTTCCAGTTGTTTAATGAATGCCCTTTGTGGCCTCTGCTTTGCTGGCCTCTCTCTCTCTAAGGATTTAACTGTTTTACTGGTTTGAATGGTTTGCTCTCCATTGCATGTGGATGTGTGCGCTGGCGGAGCCCAGAATGCGGGTGTGACATGTTTTGTTTGCTGACTGATAAATGGCTGTATAATGCCAGTTGATAAAGGTTTAGAAAGGGTGAGGGGGTGCCGGAGCTGTATATACAGCTCCCCATTCCCTTTAGCTGTGCAAATCTGTGACGTTAGAGCAACACTCGTCGGTTTGCTTCTTAGTCTCAATCTCTGTTCCTCTTTCCCTCCCCCATTTTTCTGTGAATGGTTATTTTTTTATTCTGTGGCACCTTGGTGTAGATAGGCCATTGGGCTCCTGTCTTCTGGGGCAGCTGGCTGGGGGCTTGAAAAACGGATGAAGGATAACTAGATTCAATCGGGCGTTGCAAATCAACTTTTCCACCAGCATCCTGGGAGGACCTGATAATACAGGTTTCTAATATCTGACCTGTCTGCCAGAGAGGACGGGAGGGAAAAGGAGTGATGTGGGGAGAGAGAGAGGCAAAAAAAAAAGATGCAAGCAATGGAGGCAAGAGAGAGCAATGAACACATTGATTTGATACGGCTAATAGTTCTGCAGTTGATAAGCACCCTGGCGCCAGTCACAAAAATGAAAGGCTGGCAGCAGAGTGCAATAAATTGGGTCTTGCTTTTTTTTGTCTCATTCAGATCAGAGTTTGGAGATGTATCAGAGGAGTTTGGCAGACAGGGCATCAGCAAGGTTTTCTTGTTTGTGCCTCTCCACCTGTCATCTTTCATCCTCTCTCCAATCTGAATAGGATTTGAAAAGCTCAAACACATTTAGGGGCTGCACATCTGAGCCACAGTCAGGTCTTTGAAGGAGAGAAACAAGGCAGAGGAAGCATGGCGGTCAGAAAAAATGGGCTCTGCCTCAAACCGGGACTTACACTAAGTGTTTGCATCTGCAAGTATAAATACAATGTTTTACAAGAGTGTTTATACCGATTGAGCTTTTTATTTTTTAATCACATAGTGCAATGTATTTTATTAGGATTTCATACCATAGACCAACAAGGAGTACTACATATCTCTGAACCAGAAGGGTAACAATGCGTTTTTAACAGTTGTTGAGAACATTAAAGCAGGTTTACTTCTATAATGACCTACACTTTGACTATCTTGCTTTGTTTAGTCCCGCATCTGAACATGGAGAGAGAATGGACCAAACAGACCAACCAAGACATGACTGTGTTGTCACACTCAAGGCAAACCCCTCTCCTCAGACTGGGTTATAGCTCAAACCCACCAGGGTTTTAAGATCTCTAAACCTAGCGAGTATTACCCTGCTTAGAGCCCTATGAGATTATTTAATTGGATAGAAAAGATTCACCTTGTCTATACTCATCATCCCAATATCTTGGGCCACACCCTTTTTCAGAAGATAAGTCAGACAACCTAGTTGCCTGATGGCATTTGTTTACTGTTGACTGCATCTAGTGGTGGCCCCTATTCTCACACATTATGGTAAATGGCATGTACTTATATAGCTCCTTTATTCAAGTCTGGAGACTTGACCAAAGTTTCCTTTCTGTTGACACTCTGGCTCTGCTGGGATCACATTCGACACCATTCACAGCCACACTGATGGTGGCATTAGCTACAGCTGTAGCCACAGCTGCATAACCTGGGAGCCTCACTCTCAGTCAGAAGCTTGTGAGCTGGCCTCAGGATAGCTCACCAGCCACCTGCCTCTGGCTTGCCTCTGACCACCAGCCTGCAGCCTGCATGAGCTTTGCCTGGAAATGCCCAAGGACCACTGACCCGGGAAGAAGAGATCAATCTTGATCCCCTGCCAGCTTTCCTCAAGGAAGAGCGAAACCAAGCCAAGGTCTGAACTCACGCTGCAGCTTTCAGACACTTCAGCTGAGCTCTCTGAATCTACAGTTCTGACCCAATCAAAGCGGATCAGCCGAACCTTTCAAAGGCAATCTTAGCTAGACACTCCTTGACAAAACCATCGCCCACACAAACTATCCATGTTCAGATACACATTCCAGCACATGTACCAGAATGGCATACGCCACTCTGTTCCCTTCAATAAACTCTATAAACTTTACCACAGGTTCAAATGTGCGATAACAGGCAATCATGACACCTTAATGCCTTTCCAATTGTTTCTATGAAAGAGATGCAGAGACCCAAAAACTTGGGAAGGACAACATTTCAAAGTGAAAATAACAGGTCACACTCCAAAAACGTGGCACTTAAAATGGAAAGTTCTTGCAAGAACAGCAATAATTAAGCTGCAGTGATGGAAAGCGGAAAGTATCATGAACCAAATGTCTCACACTGTACGTCTGGCCATTGGTAAATCTAATCCATAGCCCAAGAAGGCATTAGATTTTTTTTTTTTATTTGCCAAACATGGTGAAGAAGACACTCAGATTATGTTTATCTTTTAGATTCATGTGAAATATCATAATAAAATCAACATTGCACGTTGTTCCTAACCCACCCTCTTAATTGTTAAACCCAGAGGTTGCAGCTTAATGTTGTGGGGAATGTTTTCCTCACCAAGGACAGCTATGCTGGTAAGAGGTGATAAAAATAAATGGAAAGGAATCATAAAAAAATCATGGAAAAAAATTCTTGTTAAGGCTGTCTAGGACTGAAAACTGCGATGGAGGCTTACAGTACCTACATTTAATCAGAAAAAAGAAATGACCCTGAACATGGGGAATAGTTTAAAGAGCCTACATCATTGCAAAAACCATTTTTTAAGCGTTATTGTGTTACCATAGTATTCCTTCCTTGATGTCCAAAGTGTTATTTTGCTCAATTTATGCAATTCTGCATAAATTGAGCAACCTTGAATGCACTTTACCTGCCCAGTATAACACATGCGCACTTTCTCTTAATAGGGAAGTTTCATAATTTCTAAATTCCCTTTTCCTAGTTAAGGCAAAGTGGTTCTTTTAGCACTTTATTTGTATGATGAAAGCAACTTTTTTTTTTTCTTTTTTAAAGCAAATGTCCAAATAAAAAAAAAAAAAAATCCTTTTCAGTCATTGGAGGCCCTGGACTTGTTCAGCAATCTTAAAAAGAGACCTAGTTGCCAGATGTGGCTTGGCATCATTCTACAGTGGCTCTGGGTCAAATGCAGGGAGAGTCTGCGTCAAAGTGAATGTAACTTTCTTTCTTTCAGGTTTGAAAAATAGCCCCATAAGCAACTCCATAACAATTCAATTCACATTAGTACCAGTGTCAACATTTCATCACCTATAGTTTATTTTTCAATCAAAATATATTCATAAAATTAAACTAGCCAGTTAATGTTTTGGCATTTTTCTTTAAGGGAATCTTGACACGGTTGGGTGAAGGCTTTGAGGACCCAAATGCAGAGATGTGTAGACGGAGATGAGTTTTGCTGATTTAATTAAGGGTTGACATGTGACTGAAGCAAAAATCCAGAAAAAATACCAAAATACTGAAAACAAAACAACAAAATCTACTAAACATTAGGGAAAATACACACAACAAAATGCAACAAAAGAACACAAAACCAACAAACAGGAACTGCAGAGGTGGTGTATATATGGGGAACAGAACAAAGGATAGTCTAATGAGCTGATATGGAGCAGGTGTGGATAGGACTAACTAGATAGGACTAACTAGATGGGAGCCAAGGGGAGGGAACAGACACAAGGGGGCAACAGAGAGTAACTAAAGAGATATCAAACTGACAGAAAACAACTACAAAGACACAGAATAACAAAGAAACTAGAAATAAACTTAAATAGAGGGCAGAACCCTGACAAATCTTTGGCAAAATTTAAAACCTGATGGACAAAACGGTTGAATGGGTTGAGTTTTGTATGAAAAAGAGATGAGGGTTTTGCTCTGCTGCAGCAAAGTTGGTAGAAACATACTACAAAAGTCCTAGCGGGTCCTAGCATGTATTTTTTCTTTTGGTGCATACCTGTGCTGTATTTTGCGCTTGCCTTTAAAATCAAATCCTTCCCAAAAACAAATAACGAGCAAAAAAATGCTCAAGTGGTATAGATACTATTGCAAGTGAAAGAGCATGCAACCCAGGTTGACTGAATGTATGATTTGCAAGTTTTGCACAACCAGGAAGATTAAAAAATTGTTTCTAAATTCCTCCAATTCATGACATTCCCGAGGAGAGAGCTGCAAATCAATAAGGGCTGCCAAGTAAGTTATATCTCTGAGCGGTGACACAGATTGCCCTAAAGCCTTTTTTCGTGTCATTTTATATAAGTTTGCCAGTTACATGGTAACAATCTCACACTCTAAGTAAACAGACCTGTTTACATCCAGCTGGGTTTGATATATTTTTAGTCTCTTAAAAGCTTGTGATCACTGGGGTGCAGGAACTACATGAAAAGAACCAGCTTACTGCATTGGTGCATTTATACAGTTGTGTGTCAGGCCCTGATGCCAACTACTACCAAATAATGAATAGTTTATTTAGTGTGCTATCCTGTGTTGTTGTTTTACATTTAAAATCTAAAAAAAACTTATGGATATTGGTAGATATCGGTTATTAAGGCTTTTCACTGCAACCCTTTCCAGAATGCTTTAAGTCAAAACTTTTATAGTATTTAAAAATTCTAACTATGGCATGATTTGTTTTTATAGTCTAAGGATCAAAACCAGATATAACTATTCAGCTAAAATTAATTCACAAAAAAATAAATACACACGTTCATTAAGGGTCTGCAAAATAATCGTCATGACGATACATCTCGATTCTAATTTTTGTGAGCTACTGCATTGATTCTTGAAGGCAAGAATCGATTCTTAATTTAAAAAAATGAACAAATAAAGTACATGAATGTTTACTTGGCGCCCATCAGCCAAACCAAGTGGAATACAACTTCCAGTCCAGCAGATGTCGCTGCGGATGTGTTGACGCTTTCGCTGCTTTGTAGTCCAAGGCAGACCCGGCCGTGGGATACTGCGACGAGTCATATGAAATAAAACATGGAGGACGCCATCCAAAATTCCACCCGATGGCTCCATCACATTTCAAGTCAGATGCTTGGATGCATTCTGGCTTTGCTGCTGCGCTCAAAGAAGGTAAAAACGAAATTGATATGATGCACGTCATTTGCAAAGGGGAAATATACATTTGAATGTTTTCGCTTAATTGGTTTAAAGGACCACTGAGGCCATGTAAACGGCACTGATTATCCTTATTTTGTTATTTTTAAGTTTGATGAATCCTAAGATCTTTTTGCCAGTGTGTCCGCAGTAGATAATAGTAATAATATTTGTGTCCAGTATTTGTTTCCATGGCAACACCTCCAAAAGTCGTTTCAATAAATACAGCTATGTATGAATTGCAGTTGTGGTGCCAGTTAATGTATCAGTTGAAGACACGATCCAGATCACACCCAGCCAGTGGCCAACTGTGTAACGAACTCAGACGCTGTATCTTTTTCTTACAGTGTTCAGTGAAAATATCGCGATGCATCGCTTAATATTTCAAGTATCAAGATGCATCGTAATAGAATCACATCATGACTTCTTTGCCAATACCCACCCCTAATGTTCATGTGTCTTTTTACACTTTATATCTGGAAAGTTCAATCTAAAATGATGTAAAATCTTAAATAAACTAGAAAGATAAATTCAACTACTTCAGCAAGTTACAGTTGATCTGAAAAGAAGGTGCCAATTTCCATCAGTCCTTTTGGACACTGTCAGAGTTTTAGTAA
The DNA here is from genome assembly GCA_018398635.1 of Cyprinodon brontotheroides. Lineage (NCBI taxonomy): Eukaryota > Metazoa > Chordata > Actinopteri > Cyprinodontiformes > Cyprinodontidae > Cyprinodon > Cyprinodon brontotheroides. Next base: position 35,668,701 of record JAGKQL010000009.1, read on the forward strand.
ACAAGTTAGAAGATCTCCAAGTCTGAGGATCCTGCCAGAACATCAGGAATGCAGTGGCATGTGTTTTACTGAAACTTGGCAAAAAGAATCTTATCTCTGACTCCAAATTCTCTCTGCCACACTTTCTGGCCACAACAGGAGACAGAGATATTAAACATGCTCAAGGGAGGAACTCCTGTAGGAACTTTGGAAATAACTACACCTACATAGAAGAATATTCATAGAACGAAGGAGATCATCTTTATATGACGGTTAAAAAATTACTCATTGCCGAATTATCTTCATTCCAGGGTTTCTGTAGACAAGGTGCACAAGACCGACTGCTACAGTAGATACTTCTTAACTACCTCTCATGTCATAAATAACGACTAATTGAATAAACCCACTATGAGTTACTACCACATATAATTTCCCTTTTTGATCAACAATGTAATTTTGAATTTAATTAAATTGAATAGAAAGCTGTCTCAGCCATCTAAAAGGAGTTCATTACCCCCGGCAAACAGAGAAAAAAAATCGAAATACAACAAAAATCTAAAACAAAGAAAGAAGCCAGTAAAAGCATGATAAAGCTTTCCCAGCCAGAAAAGTGTGCCATGTCTCCATGTGGAGACGCCACCCTGACCTTTCCTGATGCTAGCAGCTAAGACAGAACCAATGTGAGCACTAATGAGACAATGACATTAGTTGACAGCCAAGGGTGGCCTGCAATTATTTTGGTGGTGAGGTGGGGGTGGGGGGACGCAGGGGAGTGCTGGGCTACTGGATTCAGCTTGACAGCGTCTGTAAGAGAGTGAATTTCTGGAAAGCCAGTGAGAAACACTCAAAGAATCCAAACATGTCTCTCCATCTACTGCAAGTCCTTCTGTGGTGAACAACACTTTTCTCCCATCAATGATTGATGTGTTTAGATCTCTGAGGGGCAACACTGAATGATTTTAACACAGGTAAGCTTACTCATAAACTCCCTCAACACTTTTCTGTCCCATATTTTCACTGTAAAATGTTGGAGTCGGACACATTTTTAAAAAAATACTACATTTTTTATTGTTTTTCTAATTTTGGCCTAAAGACCTTTTAAACTTTTAACGTTTTTAATTTTGGATTTAAAGTCCCTGTTAAGATGAAGATGCAGCCATAGTTCAGATAAATGTGAGTTAGGAAGGTACACTACCTCCATCAAAGACTTATTTGTGCAAATCCAGAAGGATTCATGGATGAAATACGTATCTTGCTCTTTGCCAAGGATTATTATATTTAAAAATTTCTCTGATGCCAAAATACAAAGAAATTGTGTATTTTAACATTTTTTTAGGAAAAAAAATAGGGAATATAATCAAAACTGTGTGACACATTTCTTCTACCTGTAACTAAATAGCAATGTTGATAAATGTCATGTTCATGCTGGTGAAGAATTTCTGTCATCCAGGTCATAGTCATTCCAACAAAGTTATAAAACAAACCAATGGACTTGGTTTCCAAGTTTGAAGTCATTTTGCTTCTCATTCAAAAAGCTTTCTCATTTTAAAACGTCTGGAGTAGCGTTGAGCTCCATGCTCTATAGAGTAGCCAAACAAAAAGCCTTGTTATGACTTTTTGGTTCAATTTGCTTATTTCTCATAAAATGATGGGTTTTTTTTTATTTATATTTTTTTACTTTTTTGGAAAAATTGGATGCCAGGAACATAGATAATAAATGTGTGGTTTCTCCAATGGCAATGAGTTAGACTTCTGGAGGACATAGGGACCCCATTTCATCATTCTGCTTCATTCTATCTCTCGTTCAGTATTCTCCTACTCTGCAGAATCTGTTAGTTCAATCTCTAACGTTCTGCTCTCTCTCTGCTTTTTCTCATAGTAGCTTCATCTGGTCTGTTCCTGTTTGGCTGTGACTCCATCCTGGAGAAACATCAGCTGTGCTGCTGCCATCAACACCTTTGTTTATAGATGCTGGAGATCGGCCTGTTTTCCAGCGTAGTCCTGTTTCTCTGACCGTGACTAACTGGATTTGCTCTTCCGTCCCTCTGGCATAGAGCTGGCTCGGAGCTCGTCTGCCTGGCTGTGTGTTTCTGGACGGGGCCGCCTTTACAGCTGCTTTTTGTATCTATGCTTCTTTTCTATGTCTGCTTCTGTCTCCCTTGAACCCTAGTGGGTGGGCCTCAGCAGATGGCCGCCTCACACTGAGCCTGGTTCTGCTGGAGGTTTCTTCCTGTTAAAAGGGAGTTTTTCCTCTCTACTGTCGCTACAAGCATGCTTACTGTGAGGGATTGTATTTGAGTCAATGAGTCGATGCAATCAACTGGTTTTCCTTAGATAGAAAACTTTTAATCAATTTGACTGGATGATCTGGTTGAACTGTAAAGAAAGTGTCTTGAGATGACATGTGTTGTGAATTGACGGTATAGAAATAAATTGAATTGAATTGAAAAGCAAATCTGGCATTGGTTAATATTTTCAAGTATATTTAGTTACTTTAACATTATTGTTTTATGTCTTAAAAAGAGAACAGGAAAAGGTTGTATAGATATGACTGAAGACTAAAACTATTTGCATCTGTTTGGTCTAGATAAGAATCTGTAACTTATTTAACATCGTTTTATGTAATTTGAGTAGGTAACAATAAGTAGATACTGTGACATATTTGCCTTTCTGACATGTTCAGTTTAACGGTATTCAAACTGAATGAATGCATTTAGCTTTACTTGCAACAGCAGGTATCTTAAATTTGAAAATGTGTCATGGTTTTGTTTATGTTACTTTACTTTGCTCCTTGTTTTCTAGTTTTATTGGTTTAATTCCTATTTTGTTGTAGTTTCTAGATTTATTTTAGTTCTCTGGTTTTTCTGTTTTCTCCTCTGTTGCCCTCTTGTGTGTGTTCCTTTCCCCTTGGCTCCCTCGTTGTCTCCTCACAAGCTCGTTAGCCCTGCCATTGTCTCAGTCAGCATATATATACTCTTACTCTGCAGTCACTCCTTGTTGGTTCCTTGTTGTTGCTGGTCCAGTCATCGCTGTTATCGTCTCACCTCGTCTCTCCCTGGCTCCTTGTGCGTGTTTCCCCTTGATGTCTCCATGGTTCTGGTCTGTGTTACATTTTTAGTTGGATTTTTGGATTCCTGCCTTTGTTAACTTTTTCATTAAAAATACAAGAATTCACCTCAGCCTCCCTGCCTCTGCATTTGGGTCCTCTTAACCACAACCCAGACGTGACAAAATGAGTCACAAATTATTAATAACAAAAATAAAAAAATCTCTATGTTGTCTTGTTAACTAAGAGAGATAAGTGACTAGATGTTCAAACGTTTTTCATTGAATGAATACAATTCAATCAATTAATTTTCCAAAAATCATCTGTTCCTGTGGTCGGACAGAATAAGCTGTTGGTACAAATGGGTTGTATGCATTTTCTTTTTACCCATCTGCTGTCCACTAAACTTAAAATCTCAATAGGTAAACCTAAGCATGTCAGAACAGAATAGAAAATGTTGGTAGCAATATAGTTCTCACAACACTGGAGGCCTATTGTCTCTACAGTAGGTCAAGATTCAAGGTCTAACAGTTCTATCAGCAATTCATCAAAAACAGCAACAAGACACCTGATTGCATCAAATTCCATGCATCGTGTTTTAGCCAAAACTTCACTCCTGAGTTTAAATCGGTAAAAGAATTTTGGAAAGAAGTAAGTAACCAATTCACCAACATTGTAAATTGCTGCCAAAGGAAAACGTAGGTGAGCAACCAATGTGCACTACTGAATTAAGTAGACTCAAGTAGATTTCCAGTTTTGATCAGTATCCCTCAGCCAACATTATTTTTTATCAGCAATAAGATACAAACAGTATTTGGACTGAATTTAGAAAGCCCTTTACACTCGTACAGATAAAAGTGCTTTCTTCTGTAAGCACATTCATCCAAACCCTCTCACTGATGCGCACTAACACGACTTATTTTATTAAAGGATCAGTTCATTTCCATCTTGTATTTTACCAAAATTTATCAAACATAAAACATGCTGCGACAGTATTCTTATTATAAAGAGGAACTGAATCTTACATGACAGAGCTTTGGAAATAAAACCTTTGATGCATTTGGTACAAGCTTTTTGTAATGGTATCTCATCCGCAGGGTCATTGACCCCTCAAGTTCCACTCTAGCTACAGGTTGCTCATATGAAGGCCAGCGCATCGACTACAGCAATAATCGCAGACATCAAAAGAGTAAAAAGTCCAATCAGGATGTCAGGTCAGGACCTTGCTTTGCTGCCTGGACAATAAGAGAAGGATCAGAGCAAAGAACAAAGGAATTGCCATCCTGGACTTTGTAGTTCTAGCATCCAAATAATAACCAGACTGTGTTTCAGGACTGAAGCTGACAGAGGAAGGACTGAAGCTTTAGAATCAGAAATACTTTAATAATCCCAGAGGGAAATTACTTTTGTTACACGCTCCAGTTACAGTTTTATATACTATATACACACATCCAACTATACAATATAATAAACATAAAAAAAATAAGAATAAAAAGAGATAAAATATATACACATATAGCTCTTCTCTTTATCAGCATAGTCCATCTGAAAGCATTGAAAATCTGTTTATAAAAACTGCAATCAAAGAGAAAAATTATTATTCGCTTAAGCTCGCCTCATATGCTTTGATTACTAAACTCTCTGTGAATTAAGATAACAGTTGCGCCCAACGTCAACCACTTCAATCATCAAGTTTGTCTTTATGTCCCAACTTCCAAGGGCATAAATCAAAGAAATAAAAGGGAGTTGCTGCCGCTTTGTAGCAAAGGCCACTTGGCTGGGATTCATCACTGTCTGAGCTCACTGCGGTGTCTTAGAAGTCAAACGGGAAGGCGATGTTATTGATCTGTATGCATAAAGATTTAGCAGAATCGTTTCATAATTGTAAAGACTGACTGGAAACAAAGGCTGGTCATGCAACATTTATGTATCCCCAAACTGCAATGTGACATTTAACACCTTACACTGATTTTAGAAGTTTAACTGCTTTTCAGAAATATGTTACCTTAAATTGGTAACTTTATTCATTATTGTTTGGGAATTTATCAAACAGGCAATGCTTTGCCAGGACTGACTTGAAGCAGGATTGTTGTTTCTTTCGTCTGCTTGTGAGCTCTGTTCTGCCTCTCTCTGTGAGTTCAGTGGAATCCTAACGGTGATCAATTGGAATCACTATGACAAGAAAATAATGTATTTTTACCTCAGTCTATCAGAGAAATGACTTTGTAGGTAACAGGAGGAAAGAGCCTCTAGATCGATATTTTTCAGCCAGCTGTGAGTGTTT
>JAGKQL010000009.1:35681509-35713989 GCA_018398635.1 Cyprinodon brontotheroides
CCATAGCCTACTGTAGAACCACAGACAGAAAAACTCATGCTTTTTCTACCCAAGACAGGAGTTTAATATGTTAGGTCAACTGAAACACTAATGAGATATGATGTGTAACGTCGCCTGTAGACACACGGCAGCACATGTGTTGTTTCTCCAAGAATTGTAATTTTTTTATTCTTATTTTTAGGAAGAATGTGATTGTGAGAGATTTTATAATGCACATATTAAAAGCACCTTTGAATATATTACTTCATATGATGTGTAAGTAAACCAAGTTGATTCATATATTAAGAGTGTTAAACATCGTCAGCTTTATTTAATTTTATGACAAAAAGGAAAATATCATTGAAACATGTCTATCTATCTGTCTGTCCGTCCGTCCGTCCGTCCGTCCATCCATCTAAGAAAACAATTAAAGCTATTATTAGCTAATTTAAATTTGAGAAATAACTAATAATACTCAAAACACCACATGAGTAAAGCTGATTCCACATCTAGCAATTTTCAAGAGCTAAAACTAAACCTTTATGAACTATTTCTTGGTTTTGAGTCCCATTAAAAAATAAAATTTACTGTAGTCAATGCTAAGGACTAATTTTTGAAATAAATCAACGTTGCCAGGGGGAAAGCCTGACCTGAGGTCCAGCTTGTTGATGCCTTACTGTAGCTTTTACTGAACTAGCCTAGGTAATGGTGAAGTCTGTTTAAAATCAGCTGTTGGACTGACCTGCTAAGGTCCAAGGATGGAAGATGGCTGGGCTGTTTCCTCTACATTGTTCAATGTTTGTCTTTTTTCCAAACTTTGGATCAAAATGGAAAAAAAAAACTACTTATAAGAAGAGGAACGCCAAAAAAAGTCACTGAGAAAAACTGAGGACAACTTCAGACTGTTTAGAAAATATAACCTTAGACCATTTTCACCCAAACTTAACACAAAGTAGACAAAACAAAGGATGTGGAAAAGAGAACACTTTAAAACAGCATAACATAGGAAATGGACATTAACCTTTCTTTTAAAAACAGTGGAAAATCGTTCTGGTCAATCACGTTTTAGTCCTTTGACGCCATGAAAGCAGAGAAGTTCCTTTGTTTGGTCAATTTGTGTGGCACGATTGGATAAAACAATCACCTTGCTGGTTTTAAAAACTAACAAAAATAATTTCATGGCTTTTTCTGATGTTTAAAACCTAGTGCAGCAAACATAAAAAAATGTATGGACAATTAGCAGGACTAATTTAGGCAGTAAAATTTGCTAGCACTAGATAGGTACAAAGAAGGAAACAGGATATTTGAGGTCTGACTTGTGGCTGTCACAACCTTTATGGTAAGAGGTCGGATGTAGGTGGCTTGGATGTTGTTTTTTTACCTTCCACAAAGATGGAAGACAGTGGCGCTTGGCCTTTTTGGCACCAGGGTTGGATGTCTCAGTGTCTAGACAGACTTTGTAAATTAAAGTGAGAGTGCCTCTATAATTTGTTAGAAAATATATATATAATCTTTACAAAGAAATACAATGAGAAATAATATTCCTATCTGGCTGTAAATGATCAGTCAGAAAGAAAGAAACGTCAAGATTTTTCTTTTTTGCACCAGAGAGAGTTTTTCATGCCCATAAACCTTCAAAGAATAGTCTTCTGTTTTATTCCCAGACCACTACAGACATGAATCACAGTTTACTATGACTAAACCTATGGTCCACTGAGGCCTTTAGAAGGATCATCATAATTTAAAAGCTTCCATAAACATCTATAATCTTCAGCAGTGAGAGTTTGGAAGACAGAACGCCATAGAAGCAGAGAATCCATGAGACGGATTTGTTTGTAGTGGTGGGGGTTCATTTTTCTTTTTTTTTTGCAAGCTTTATGTCAGGTTTCTGCTTCGACCCATGAGGTACTTACTGAGTGGGCTCCAGCCATGCTTTTTCAAATGCTAATGACAAGCAGCCCTGAAAGCCTCAAATTGGGCAAGGCAATTCAGCCTGTGGTGTTTGGTGAGGCCCTATTCGTGTTGGAGACCATGGTTTTTGTCCCCCTTACCAATCTCTGCTCCCACCCCCTGCTCACAGTCTTTTGTGTCCTCCAGTAATAGGCACAGATGTTCCTCTTGCCTTACACAGGGCCACTTTTCCACTAATCGCCACCTTGTATGCGGACGGCTTGCACCTGCCTCAGCAGCTCTCTCCATAGTCCTCCCTCTGTCTTCTCATTTTTTCCCTCTTTTAGCATTTCTTTCCATCACTGTTTCAAACGCAAAAAATGTGCCCATCCATACTGACCCCCTTCAAACTCCAGGCTACTTCTCAAGCATCTGATTGTTTAAGCGTTAAATTATTCCAAATGAAAGGAGGGGAAAATATATGGAAGGATAGAGCATTAAAGGAAGCCAATGTTGTTTTTTGGGGATTTTTTTTAAACGGTAAAAACCTCACATTAACAAGCCAATTTTTCCACCAGCTGGAGAGAATTTGGAACCTGATGCTATTGTAGCACCTCAGCCAAACCTCAGTGCTGATGGAGCATTTAGGCTGCCTCCCTCTATTGGACTAGTGGGTTTTAGTGCACATAGAGGAGCTAGAGGGGTGGCGATTTCAGGCCTAAAAACTGGACCAAAGTGCAGCTTGCCTCAATGCTCCAGTGGCTGAGAGTGATTTACCATCATCTTCAAAAGGCGCTTTCAATCCGAGTGTGGAAATGGGTTAAAATGTGCCATCTGTTGGCACCCAGACGAAAAAAGAGCTCACATTCCTCCAACCTGATCATTTTCAAGCAAAGTAAATCTGATACCTTTCTTAGAAACCTTGAAAGGAGACCATGACAGGTGCCAGTGAAGCATAATAGAGTTTTCTGCTGTGTGTTAATTTTGGATTTGAATTTGGGAGACTTTTTGACTCAGTGTTCAATGAGAAGCAGAGGCAGAAACACACCATTACCACACAACGTCACATTTCATTAGAGTTCATACAATTTTTAAATTATTTTTTCAGTCAGAATCACAGTGATCATGCTATTTTTTTTATTTTTACAGAGTTTCTTTAAAGAATCTGCTGCTTACTTATTTTTCATGTAGGTACCTGACAGGATCAAGTTGTAGAAATGAGTGTGGAAGAACGACCCATGCCAATGTGAAGTATTTCTGCCTTGATTGACTGAAGATTCTGCTTAGATATTCTCATACTATTCTGATCAGCATCTTTTGATTACTTATGTCCACAAAAACAGTAATCCTGTTATCTAGATTTTCCAATCTCAATGCATTTCAATCAGATCGTGAAATTTTAGGTGTATGGACATAGCAAGTGCTGATGTGGCTGGAAACCTGTTATTGGTGCAGTCATTTAATGAAAAGAAGTTATACAGCTGCTGAAAAGCAACAATTAATAAGAAAGGGTTTGATTTTGAGTTAAAGCTGCTCATAAGTGACCTATCTATACTTTTCTTTTTTAAAGGTTGCTTTTTGACCACTTTATAAAGCCATTTTAAAAGAGTATTGCTTTTGTTAGGACCCACTGAGATTCGGAGATCTAAGCAGAAATTTTTGCAGATTGCTCTTTACAAAATACTCTGACCAGCTTCCATCTATGGTTATTTTTGTTTAAAATGTTTTATTTTAGTTAAATCCCTGATTAGACCTTTACTGTTAAAATCAAAGTCATTTAATTTCACCCAGACAAGTTATTTGTCCTACTCTGAAAAGGAGTTAATTAAAAAAAAGAAATTCTCACTTTTTCACATGACTAGGATCTAATTGGATCCAAAAATATTATGGGCTTTATTCATCAACTCGTCAACCATTATTAATGATTTTAATTTAGCTTCTATCTAGTTTTATTACTTAAAAAAGAATCTTCGTCACAGCTTAAAACTGAACCCTGTTCAGCCGTTGCCTTGTATCAAAAGTTTAGTGTAGTATCCTTTTCCTCATATTTAAATTATCCCCTACATGGCTTTTTGAAAACTGTATACAGGACTTCTTCTGACTTTCATTTCATCATGACTTTCCTCTTGCGACTCTTCCATAGACTAAATTTGAGGAATGGAAAACAGATAGTCAAAAGATTTTTGCACCTGAAGCCTGGATTCCTGCAGCTCCTCCTGCAGTTCTTGATTGTCTGCAGCTTTGTTTCTCTCTCCATGTTCAGAGGATGGAGCTCAGGAAGATGTTCAAAGCTTTGTATGTTTAGAACCTAACCCTGCATTAAACTTCTACACGTCTCTTCCTTTAACTCTCTTAGGCTACTTTCACACTACAGCCAGAAGTGACCCAAATCTGAGTTTTTTGCCCATATGCGACCTGGATCTGCTTTTCATGGCAGCCTGAACAACACAGATCAGGATTTTTTCCAATGCGACCCGGTCCACTTGTACTGGCCACATGTGGTCCCCTGAAAAAAAAAAACAACCTGATCTCTTCATATTCATCTGACCTTAGCGTCATTAAACCTCAACAAAGGTATTCGCTTATTTGGAGGAAGTCTTGCTAACGCGAGAAGCAGAAAGAAAAACAACCAGCCAGGAGGACATAATCGGTTAAGGTATTTTTAACCATCTTGAAAAATCGCGAGTTTTAAGGTTGGGAAAAGAATTCGGCTAGATTAAACCAGCACTACCCATCCATGTTTGCTAAAAAATTAAAACACAGAGCAGGCTGGCTCTTGATGTCATTGTCAAACTCACTACTGAACATTACATTAGTGAAATTAAAAGAAATATGCTTCTAGAATCCCATTGTAATCATAGTAACAATTCAAACCAAAAAGATCAAATTCTGACTTTTTTCCAATTTGAGATCCTTTAGATCTAAAAATTTTAACAATCAGTTAAATATTATTTTTTCCCAACCTCCATATCCTCTTCTGCAAACTTAAAAATCTGGTACTTCTTCCGATAACATATCTTACATATTTTCATATTCATCTGACCTTTACGTCATTAATACTCAACAAAGGCTGCTACTTGGCATCTTGCTACGCAGAAGCGGAAAGAAAAACAACAACCATGTAGGAGGATAATGCGTCTTTGTAGTATTTTTTTTAACCATCTTGAAAAGTAGTTCAGTTTTTTTTAGGTGATGGAAAAGATCGCTAGATGTATAGTGGCAGCTCTACCATCCATCTTTACTTCTGTACACATTTTGACAGTTTTATGGCTCAGTTGTGACCTCCACAGAGAGTCGTCTGCTGCACATGCGTGATCACATGTGTTGTGAATGGAAGTTAACGCAGGAGATCAGCATAGCATGAGTTGCATATCACTTGGAACAGGTGAAATGCAGTAAGAAAATCATCGGATTAAAATATTCTTTTCCTGATCAAACTGCACAGTTATGCGGGTTACTTTGAGCTAAATAAAAAAACTCTGAATAAAAAAATGATCTGTTTGTTTTTGTAATGTGACTCAAAACGAGTAAACTGTAGGACCAGCAAAAGTTCAATCATTTGTAAACTGATATATTCTCAGCTCCCTACATGTCATGTCAAAGGGAAAGCTTTTAACATATCCAGGGGTTATTGGAAAGAGGCTGCATGTTGCAGTGAAAAAATTTGGGCAGTCCATCGCAAGGCAGCACAGAGACACTCTGAGCAACGATGTTTGTCACTCGCAGACATCTGCATGGGACTTCTGTAGCTGAGTAACTCGCAGATAATAAACTCAGCAAAGTCTTATTATTATAAGGAAATATGTAATTATATAAATATAGTTTTGGCCGACCCACGATTGCCATGGGGCCTTGAGCTGAATTTGATTTCCTAGCCCCTCTTCCTGTTAAGATTATCTGCGTTATGGAGCTGTTTCGAGGTGTCTTGGCGAGTAAATCTGGGTTTAAAAAGCAATCACTAATGATGATGATGACAATTCCCTGAATATCATGCTAGAGGTTTTTTTATGAAAAAAAGCTTAAATTAAAAGATCTTATATGCTTTTTCAATCCCATTGTACAAGGATCTCAAATTAAACAAACGTCAGTGAATCAATTACTCTCTGAACGTTTACGACATTTGAGATCCTTTAGATCTTAAAATTCAAACAATGTAAAATATTATTTATTTTTGTTAAAACTGTCAAATAATATTTTTACTTCTTCAGTTAACAAATTTTAATATTTGAATTGTTGGTCATTACTGGGACAATTTTAACTGGTAGTAAAATAGCGAACCAGATGCTTAATTCACGTGTGTCTTCATACTCCGTCTTTGAGTATTTGATGCAATTTTCAAAGTCAGTTCAAGATCAAGCGGTGATTGCTTACAGGGGTGCATGTCTAGTGGCAGAAAATATCCAATAGTTTGTGACACATTTTGACAGTTTTATGGCTCAGCAGAGACAAATTCAGAGACTTTCTGCTGAGTGCAGCACACTGTAATCATAAGTTAACAGTGACCTTAGCACAGGCATTTAGGTCAGAAATTGGAAGATTGTTAGGCGATGAGTAAGACTATCAGGACATTTTTCTTTTCCTGATCAAACTTCCCGTTCCCGGGTTACATATAGCTTAAGTATCAGTTATTTTAGCTTTAAACTGTTTACTCACTCCTCTTAAAATGAAATGCCTACTGTACCATTTTAACTGATTATTTATCCCTACATGTCAACGCTACATTTACTTTTGGTGTTCTTCCGTTTGCAGTTCTGCCTAATGCATATATTTGGTAGTTACGATAATGGCTCTGTCTTGGACATATGTTTGTCCAAGCAACATCTTTAAGGAACTTCTATAGCTGAGTAACTTCGATTTATTCTGATATTTATTTTTTTGAAACTAAATTTTTTTCAAATAACAAATTCATTCTTAAAGATAAAATCTAAAATAAAAAATAATATATACTTTACTTATACACTTTACTCTGTATTTATCACTGTGTACTATTGATGACTCACTTCATTTGGATTTAGTTTTTACAATATATATATAAACAGAAGTGCTTTATGTCACTATGATATTTTATCTCTTTGGTAGTGGCATACTCTGCAAACATTTTTCATAGGGTAGATCTTGGATTATATTGGTATTTAGGTTGGATAGTGTGTATATATTATATAAAACTAGTAACTGGAGCCCAATGTAACAAAAGTAATTTACCCTCATGGGATTAGTTAAGAGTATTTCTGATTCTGATATATATATATATATATATATATATATATATATATATATATATATACATTTTAGGTTTGTATTCAACATTGCACCCATAAAAGCCTCTTCCATCATTCAGCACATTCTCTCGTAGATTTTAGGATAATTCATCAAATCTTTACCAGCTCCAATTTGGGACATATATATATAATTATTGCCACCTGATTATTGGCAAGACATTTACTGAGCTTAGAACTGTACAGTATGAGGTAGCTCTAACACAGCCAGGCCTTGGCCAGCACACTCACAGTGTGATTATTCAGCCTTTTGTCGACTGTTTGATTGCTTCTCTCAAAGGGCAGAGCCCTGCAGTAGTGTGCATGCAGGATAATTAGTGTTGTGATTGTACTCAATAACCACAGGCCTGTTTGCTGAAGCCCATAGGCCACTTTGGTCAGTTTGACTTGATGTGCACCAAAGGAACTTGCACTCACTGAGCCAATCAAGCGAATTATTGCAGGTTACAAGGGTTTTTGATGATGTTTTTTTTATGCAGCATGTGTATGACAAGACTGCTGATTCTTGTAATAGTAAAACAAAGTGCTCTGACTTCCATCTGGTGAGCAGCCTAATTTATATTCTATGGGGGCCAGAACCTACAGAGGGTCTAACACCAGGAATCGTCATCTGATCACTTTTCTCTCCACTTGTTAATTTGATATGCTGCTGTCAAAGTGAGGCAGTTTAATTTCAGTTCATTTAGTATGACCGAACTGGAGAAAAACATTGATTATTCTAGGAGCATGTTTGCAGTTTTGGGATTTTCATGAAAATATACCCTAGTCTGTTTTCTCCTCTGCTTTTCTTCTTTCACATGCTGATCAAATATATGTCAAAATTTAATCTGGTTTATTTTTAAGTAGAAAATAAATGTTATATTTTTAGCATGCATGACTAATTTCTAACATATTTTCTATTATATTTAGGTAAAAACATAAGACATGTATTTTACTTTTATTTGTATTGATAACATAATGTTTGAATAGTCTTTAAAATGTTATTTTTATGAAGCTTTTATGTTTAGTTAACGTTACTGTAAGGTCTACTTGTAAATACTTAGCGCTGATATTCAGTTTGAATGTCAGCAAACATGAGCTGAGTTGGCCCAATATATAGATAAGACTGATGCTTAGCAGGGAAGTTACAACATATAGCTAGAAACAAACCAGTGAAACATAGTGGTGGCATCCATGATGCTTCGGGAACACTTGCTGATCAGAATTGGTGAAAACTATCACTGTAAGAAAAACCTGCTTTTAGGTGTCTGCAGAAGCCTTAAAACTGTGGGTAATGTTAACCTACCAGCCTAAACATACAGTAGGCGGCAACAACTAAGTGGTTTTGATCAGGAGCATATGTATGTATTAGAACGGCCCAGTCAAAGTCCAGGTGAAAATCCAGTTTAGAATCTATTGAAAGCTGAATCCCCTGCTGTTTTCCATTGAACCCAACTGAGCTTGAGAGATTTTGAATCCTAAAAGACCTGCAGGAAGAAAATAATTGTGCAAATTTCTGCTTCTGTAACGCTAGATGGAAATGCATGCCACACTTTTCAGCTGGTTTTATATTCATGCTTTAAACTTCTCTATAACCCTTTCCCTGACCTGTCTACTGTGGCCCATGGTCTTCATAAGGTCTTATTTTACTGATATCATTTTATCTACAATTCCCATTCTTCTGGTGGTTTTGAAAAAAAAAAAAAAAAAACTTTAAATGTCCTGACTAAAAGTAGCAAAATTAAAGCAAAATAAATTCCTTTTTAAATATTAAATCTCCAATGTATTTTTTTCACAGGTTCATTTCAGGATTTAATTCAATTTTTTTTTACAAAATGATTTTTATTTTCTTTCTATTTACAAAACTTACTTGCTTGCAACAATACTGGAACAATTTTTACCCCATAAAGGACTTACTTTATTGTCACATGCATTATTTTCCAGAGTCCGTTCTCGTTCATAGGGACGTGTTAGCTTTGTATGATCACGGCGCATTTTTCTCCAAGATCTTTTTTTCTGGATGCATGTTTCCAAAGTCTTTGCAGACCCTAATGAATATTGAGTGCTCTATCTCTTCTGTCTTCCCATTAATGAATAGATGTTGGTAATTATTTGACCAATGCCTCTCTCCCATGACATGTCCCATATCCATCACTAAGTTAAAATTAAATTAAAATCAATACATCTGGCAGACTCCCAGGACAGAGTCAGTGGTTTCTATATATGGGGGGACCCCTGCAGGTCTGAATAACAGCTATTGATCCCTCTTGGGGAATATTCTTTTTTATCACCCCCCCAAATTGCACATACATTATAAAAACAGAAGATAAGTACCCCTCACCTTTTTTTCCCTCATAGTAACATGCATTAGCAACCACCGATAAAACCATGTTTACTTCTATCGTTCCATCCAACGATATGGAAAGAAAAAGCCCCGGAAAGAAGAGCTGTTTCTTAGAATATTGTGATTTATATTTTTATAAACTGCAATGCTAACCTTGGTGTTACTGCTTCTTAAAAAGAATGAAAACAAATAGCTTTGTAAATCATTGTAAAAAGCAGTGGCAGCTTGATGTGAACGGAGGGAGAGAAGTGGACTAAAGATAAGGTGTGTCAGCAAACACTGACTGGGTTTTATCACAATAAGGTTTCTGTGTCGGAGGAGGCGTAGGAGGCCGGCCACCGAATGCTCCTCCACAGAGAGCGCACATTCCTGCAGGTCAGGGCTCAGGGTTATGATTGTGTTTGTGTGTGTAAGTGTGCAGAAAGATTTAGCGTATGTTTACACTATGAATGGTTGGAGAGCTCTAAAAAAGCTGCACTTTTTGGGGGTGATTTTTCCACTCTTTCCTCCCCTATTCACCATCACAGACTCTGTTTGCTCTGACCTGTGATAAGCTGGACGGAAAAACTGTGTTTGCAGTTATAACTATAATCATTATTTGTTTACCCCATTCCAAACCTTGTGATGAATCTCAGGTGAAAAAGCAACATCTGGTGTTGGAAGGAAACGAGCAAAGCTATCTTGTTCTTTGTTTTCTTCTAACAGAAGAGGTCAAAATTAGCTGCTAAGGAGCAGGCGAGGGTTTAGCGCTCATGAACAGAGCAGGGAATTAAGTTTCACACAAGCATGATGGGTTGTAGTCTTTTAGCAAATGACATGGGAGCTGAGAGACACACTAAGACATTCAGAGTGATTCTGCCTCAGCTGTGAGGTTAGCCTCAGGCATCTCTTTCTTTTTTCCTTCTATTCAGAACTTGGTACCCATTGGCCTCATGTTGATTGAGTGTTTTCTCCTCGGTTCTTCTATGGGAGTAATGTTTTTACTCTGCCTTCTGGTCCTTTTAGATCAACCAGCCTGCAGTTCCTAATCCCTGCCAACAGATGTCAGCCTTTCCAGATTATTGTCTGTGAACTGTGGCGTAAATAAGCAGCAAGACTATTCAAATCCTGTGCCTCATTTTTCTGCTCTGAGACACGATTAGCAATGCAAAAGACATGCTGATCCAAGATTTACTTTGATACAAATCATGTATGTTAATTTAATTCTTTATTGATCCCCCATGGAAAAGCCTTTTTGGGTCACCTCCCCCTGGGGAGGTCAGACCGTGGGGCCACATTTAGCAAAACCCCCCTCCACCTCTCCAGCACCAAGAGGAGACCTTGGCGTCTCGTTTCGTGACATGCTGTCAGAGATCTTACTGTCAGCTGTTAGTTGTACACTCATAGTTTTCTATAAGTCACATAAAGGACAGCAGCAGACAGGGGGAGCATCATTTACCAGGGAAAAGGAAAGTTGGTCAGAGCTTTTAAGGGCTAAATATAGGGCAGTCATTTCCAAGAAGGTCAAAAAAACCTAAATAAACAGCCAGAGCTTCAATTGAACCAATTAGATTAAACTACATCATATCCTAGATTGGCCAAGTCAAAGTAAAGACGTAAATTACATTGAGAATACATTGCAATATTTGATCATCTTTGTTTCCATGCTTTATATTCGATGTGATTAAATTTCAGCTATTTTGTAAATAAGAATTGGTCTTTTAGAAAGGTAGCCCAAAGGATTTACTGCTGAAACTATGATAAAAAGTCCTTCTAAAGAGTATTAACTCAGGTGGGATGAAAAGGTCTCTCTTAAAATTTACAATCATACACTCGATTGTGTTGGTCTATCACATTAAACCCCAATAAAATCATAGGTCAGCTTTTTAACTTGACGAAAAGCAAAGAAGGTCAGAGGGAGTGAATACTTCTACGAGGCATTGTAGCAGTGGCTAGAAATGTGGAACGACTCTGTTCTACTCATAAAAATAACAATTCACTCTTTACATTTCATAATGCCAAGGGCTTAATCCTGTTTATCTGCAGCGCCTGTGATAACTCCTGGTAATCACAGGCATTGTTATCGGATTTATCCAGCAATGACAGATCAGAGGGTGTTAAATGCACTTCACATACTGTTGACATTTCCTGGATTTGAGAATTTTGTTTTTTTTTTGTTTTAGACTGATGTGTTTTTTTGTTAGTTTTTTTTTTGTCCAAAGAAAACGAAAAAAAAAATCCCTTATATTTCTGCATTCAGGAATGGCAGATTTCTTGCCCTTAACACAAAGTGTATTTCCACTGTTTAAGTGCCTGTGAAGAATTAAAACAAACCAGAATGCCATGTCATAATGTTAAGCAGATATTTTGTCAAATAAACATGAACATATTTGAGTGGTTTGCATGGCAGCTGTTGGTTTTGTTTCCAGCGTACAGCTGGGCCTTTGATTTTTGCTAAGAAAAAACAGTCGTTGGGATACCGCTCCTAAACACAAACCAGGCTCTGTAAGTAGCTGAGAGTGAAGGGTAAGTCTCTTCCTTCCAGGCAAGAGCTTGTCTGAGAATCTCAGCGGCAGGAAGGCACAAGGTGGAGACCTCTTCAGATCTGGCTGCTATTAACAGTCTTGTGATCTCCTCATGTTTACCTACTCTCACAACTCTATTACTCGGGGCTGTGCTGAGCACGGGATGCGGGGCCCAGCCTCTTTGAAGTCACGTTGATCCCTGAGACTACACTCTTGGTAATTGTGCTGTCTTTTTTCTTCTCCTGCGCTCTGTCCTCTTTGACCCGGTCCTATTACCTTCTCAGTTTGTTTCTTTTTTGTTGTTGTTTCATTTTCTTCTTCACCAGATGAGACTTTAAAGATGCAGATGGGGATTTTCTTTGTAACTGTGTGCGTCATCTTGTCTAGTCTGATGTAGCAACAATAACAGAAAAAAAAGCCAAGGTTGATGTGCAAAATATAATTGTGTTACCTTCAAATACTTCTTGCCTTAGTACAGAAATGTCCTTTTATTTTCTCACTTGAAAACCAGAAATGTATTTGACTGAGATTTTACGTGGCAGCGCAACACAAGTAATGCGTTATTGTGACACAGGAGGATAATGATAAATGCCTTGTTAAACACAAGAAAATAATGAAAATAAACTCTTGAAAAGCAAAGCATGTATTTAATTTTGTGTATAAAAAACATGCGAGCAATGTCTGTGATATTTTACAGACATTGTCCAGAAACTAACCTGGCCAGATTTTAATGTGTAGAACTCAACTGAGTTCTACGTTATCAATGTGGGATGGCTGCCATTCAGTCTGCGCATGAAAAGAAGAGACGTTTAGAACAATACTTCAAGCTGATTAGGTGACGTGCCGGCTAGAACTCGCCTTCCATAATATGCTTTCAGCCAATCTGAGCAGCAAATCGTGACGTTGAGTGTTTTCACAAATAGCGGAGTAAGCTGTTAAATCAAACTTTTTCCAAATCCTGATGGAAGAAAAGCACAGACATATTTCCCATTAACAAATGCACAAAGTGCTTGTCTTTGCTTCTTTTTAAACAAGAAACTGTCGCTTTTTTAGCTAAAGCCGAGTAGATTGCCGAATCGACAGGTGAGTCCTCCAGCGTAGCCATGTTTGTAACCAACCGGCAAGGCCCTTCTGACTCTCTTCATTTATACAAGTCCCGCCCTAAAAAACACTGCTGGCATTTCATTGGTCTGACTGGCTAGTTGTTACGAGACGGATATATTAGCGGGAGTCTTTCAAGATGGATTGGTTATGAGACTGAAAAGTCTGCTGTCGAGACAATACAGCTTGCAGCGGAATGTTATCCAGAAACAGCAATTTATGACTTTTTCTAAAAGTTATACTTTTGTCTGAACTTTGACTACAGTATTTGAATACAAGAAGATGCTTTGATCTAAAGCATTCAGTTATAGCTGTTGCTTTTTGTATTTTTTCTGTTGTCTTTCTACATGCAGAAGGTCAACAGTTACTTATATTGAAATAAGGCTTAGAGGGTAGGAACCAGTATTCAGGAGATACAGACAGTGGGATAAATCAAAGTGTTTTATTAAAACGAAGAATACAGGAGCGGGCTATGGATCAGTAGCGGCTATGTGGGGACACCGCCAATCACTGGAAACTCTGGTTAGAGAAAAACACAGGTCCACCTCCATAGAATGCGGTAGGATCCAGCCGGAGGGCTCCTAATCAGATGCAGCGGGCATCGCCCAGAGGGAACCAGATGCTGCAATCTCAGAGGGCAAGAATGAATCCGAGCCAGGTCAGTAAAACAGATCAGAATAGAAAGGCTCAGAAATCCAGGAGTCTGTAGCCCGGTCAGGGGTTCCAATAAGAACAGGAACAGGCTGGTCCCTTCTTCCAGGAGTCCAACAGAGAGTTCAGGCACAGCGTTCAGATGGGAACAGACAAGCTCAGTTGGAAAGAGGCGGAATACGGCAGGGTATCAAGTACGCTAAAAACTCGCTCTCTCCACTGATCCAGACTAAACATGATAAAGAAAACAGGAACACAACAAAACACTAAAAAACCCTCTCTCACCACTGGCCTCCTGAGAACAAGAACATGAACTATGGCATCAGCATTGATCTCCAACTCAAACTCAATGATCTGGCCCCAATAGATGGGACTAAGCCGTATATAAAGAAGCAGAAGCAGGTGGATTAGATGATTGGCAATTGGAAACTGGGCAGACTTAGGCAGGTGAAAGAAATATGCAATTAGTCCAGCTCTCAGAGCCATGATCATGACATATATATCAGCTGGGACAAACACCCTGTGAAAACAGTACAAAGCATATAGAGTATTATTTGCCAGGAAAGTCCTCACTGGGAGGTGTCTGTCTAGTGTGAAATAGAATAAACTTAAAGCTTATCCATATGTATATGTTGTACCAAGTTAACTGGCAGCTTGTGTAAGAATGTCACATCTGAGAGGTCAGATAACTCCCTATGACTTGTTTTGTGTTTCCTCATTTTAATGTAATAGTCCAATTTGTAGTGTGCATGACAAACACTAAGATTGAATGACATCTTTCAGCCTATTTCTATGTTCAGAGGACGTATCAGGCTAAACATTTTGAAAATATCAAAGAATAGGATAATTTTTTGTCACCTAACCTTGCCTTAAACCTCCCTAACTTTCTCCTTGATCTTTCTGCAGGGTTCCTTGGGTTTTCATGATACTGTTTGTTCTCTAAAAAAGACAAACAAACTCAGATCTGGGCATTTTTCTTTCTATTTTTTTTTAAACAATTTGGGTGACTTGTGAAGGCAGATTGCTGTACCAGATTTTGTTTAAGGGAATGAGAGTACAGTGGCTAAGCAAATTACACACCATAGTCTTCATATATATAGATATATAGACAGACGCACATACATAGGTATGAACGGATGGACGAACAGATAGAATAATAACATAAATGTGTACTTTTTCCCTGCTTTATATTTATTATGAGGGAAAATAGAAGCAAAAGGGAAAGGGAATCCACATGTGAGATGTCCACATTTATACCAGATGTCAACAACTGCTGTTTCTGCAGCCATGCCTGTTGATAAAGAAGCTGTAATTACTTTTGATTTGGATTAATTTCTTTTTTCCATTTTTTTCCTGTTTTTCTTTCTTTTTTTTGGTTTGTTTCTGATCACTGATGAGATCCATGTTCAGTGATGTGTACCATGGAACACCTGTGTTTTGTTATAATTACTTTGATTACACCTACTATGCGATTTGACAGCGGTGTGAGGAGAGGGTCCAAAATAACTGGCAGAGAATTTCAATTTCTTCTAAAAGGCTGAGAAAATTTGCTCTTTTGAAGATCCTATCAGCAGAGGGATATTCATATGGCTACTTGCTGGGATTTTTGAGTGTAATAAGCAACAGGGAGGCACGCTGGACTGCGTAGTTCAAAGTTCCCACTTTCTTTTGCTTTTGATCAGTTTGGCGTGATGGGTATTGGTCTGCATCCAGACATATGACAGTCCAGGGGGCCTTGTTGGTGAAGTCGGCTCTCCTGAAAGACTTCAGGTGCCTGATTCGGAACAAATGCTCACAAACAGAAACACAAGCACACCAGAGAGATGACGTGTGTGTGTGTGAGGATGTGTGTGTGTTTTTCTCTCTTTAAGTAGGAGAAGGATGAGGGTGACAGGTAGTGAGCTGCGTTGAAGTAGAACACGCAGTCATGGGCATCTCCTGGTTTATGATGCTAGTCAGAAAACTGACAAGCCAAAGCAGCTTTTGCTTTTTATGCTGCAGCTCCCAATGTAAATGGAGCTTCCAGCTTCCCCTCATGCAATCACCCCAGACCCACTAACTAGGCGGCAGTGGTTTGGTTTCCCTCTAATCCTTCTGCACATTCTCGTTTTCCATCTGTCTCTCTGTAAACTTTGGGGTTTCTCTCTCCCTTTTGTCTTTCCCTTATTGCTCCCTCTTGTCAAGTTACAGAGCAGATGTATCATTCTCTCCAGACGACAGGAACCTATATTTTATGAGTACGAGGGGAATGGTTTCCAAAAGCGATAAATGCTGCCTATATACTGTATATATAACGTTATAGCAGCCACTAACATCCTTTAGAAACCTACAGAATCCTGTTTGTGATGTCCTACGTGGCACTTTAGAGCTACTTGTCTACTCAGGGTGTTTCCCTTAAGTTTTGTTTTTTTCTCTTTTTAAAGATTCACTTTACAGTGCAGAGCAACAGAGTGATTTAAATAGAACTACTATTTGTTTTTTTGCAAGCTTTAAAAACTTTCATTTGGAGACAAAGAACAGTTCTTTAAAATTACAAATTCTCCACAACAACTCAAAAATATTTCTTCAAATAAGCATTGCTTTAAGTCTCTTTTGCATGTTTTCTTTTTTTTTTTGTCCCGGTCAGTTGGTGCAAACACACCTGTGATTAGTTTAACAAAATTGCAGACAAATAAATTGAACAAGCAAAAGCGCAGAACTACAGATGACTGCACTTTGAGATGTCTGGAAGCAGTTTCTGGTGCCTCCAGTGGGCTGCAGCGTGCCTGTCATACTAGCCGGCTCTCTACCAGCAGAGTGGTAAAATGGCACAGATGTTGAGGGTTAGAGGGGCCTCTCTGGGATGCTGAGAATGATACTTTGACAAGGAGTGAAGGACAACGAAAGGAGACGGAGAGGCCATGGCTCTTCTTCCAGAACACCTGAAACACGCTCACCTTTATCTGCAAAGAAATGAAGGTGCCCTTTGTTATGCCCAACATTAATTTACATTTACAGCCGGGACTCTGAAGAAGCCTTCCAGAATGTGCTTGCGGAAACCTTTGGAACCAAAGAGGAATGGGTCTGAGTCATTCGACAGGGTGTTGCATAGACTAGCATTGCCTGAAAGGGTGGAGAGCTTCAAAGTGAGAGGAAACATAAAAGAGCACTCTGAAGTGTCCAGTTATCAATTCCCAATGCATTGAGGGATTGGATCAATAACTCTCCACCTGAATTTCAGGACATGTCTTTGAAGTGAGGGGAGCAGCAGATGTATCATACAGTATTTTATCTTTTCGTGAAACAGATTCTTTGCAGATATATGTATCAAAATGTGCAACATTTTACATCCTACACATTTGAGGATATGATAAACTAAACAAATGCTGCCTTTGTTGTTCATTTTAGGCTTAAATGTCAAAAGTGCATACAAATAAAAATGTATAACAGTTTTTTTTTTCTTTTTACAGGAAAAAATATGTTTTTAAATATGTTTTTTCCCCAAGATACATTTTCCTGTTATCAAGGCATAATTGTAGGCTGCAGCTGACAGAGGTGGCAGACCATCCCCTGGTTTTACATTTCACGAGTGTTTACATGCGCCATGTTTCACAGAGTGGAAAATTGTTTTCAGCATGATGCCAACAGGTGGACTCATCAGAGAGTCAACATAATTATAGCAATCATTCCTCTCTGCAATTAGTAATATTGATCATTTGCATATTATCCTAAACTTACGGTTGAACATAGACTTTTATCTTTTGTCTCTAATGTTTCCCAAAACATTTGGGACTGCACAAGAAGTGACAGATTCTGTTTAACAACATTTTCCAAGATGCCAATGATTATAAAACTTAAAAAAAAAAAGCAATTTAACTACAAAAAATTGATTGAAAAAGAGATTTAGTCAGGCCTGGCCAAAGACACAAGGATATTTAAAAGCTACTAAGGGCCCTAGGGCAACTATAATATTATTATCATTTTTTTTTTATTTTTTGCATACGGAAAGATTTTTTTATGTTAACAGTAACAAAAACACAAAATGTCATAGATATTGTGCGTTGTTTTACATTAATATACTTCTCTATAATTTAAACAACAGGACTTACAAAAAAAAAATATTTATATATATGCATATAAATACATAGCAATGATGAGAGTATAGATATACTATACCTCTGATCACTGCTGCACTTTTACATTAAGCGATGTTTATTTACTCCAACTGCAATATCATTACACTGCCTGTTGTAATACTGTTAGCTCTAGTTATGTATATATATATATATATATATATATATATATATATATATATATATAGATAGATATATATGTTGTATATATATATATCTAAAGAAGAAACTGACCTCAGCAGTCCTGTACTCCTTGGCCAGAGGTGGGTTGTTCCATCATCTCAAGCTTGGGTCCTCTACCAGGGGCCAAGGAGGTTGGAAGTTCATTCTAAGTATCTGAGCTCTTCCTAAAACTACACAATTCTGGACTGAAGATCTGTAGAAGAATGTTTCTCCAGGTATCTATCAGCCATTTCTCCAATGTATGGGTTGCTACCCCCAGTGCTCCCATGACAATGGGCACTACCATTGCCTTCACCTTCCAGGCTCTTTGTAGTTCTTCCCTGAGGTTTTGGTATTTTCCCAATTTCCCATGTTCTTTTTTCAGATGTTTCCATCATTTGGGATGGCCACTCTACAGCTGTCCTCTGTTACTGATCAATGATCACAACGTCTGTTTTTTTTTGCCTCAGCTATTTTGCCTGAAGTCCCGCAGATCTTAGGTCTGTCATTCCTGCCAGTATTCTGGTGTAAGATGGATTGTTTCTTGGGCCTCTTTTCATTGCCTTCACCTGGGATCTTGCTTGGAATGGGAGATCTGGGCCTCTATTATTCCAGTACCGAAGGCCCGCTATTCTGCTACCATGATTAGTGCTTCTGTGCTGTCCTTCAGTCCGGCCCTTCTATAACCATTGGTAGGATTTAGTCATATCAGCTATTCGTCAGTGCTACACCGCATACAGGGGTTTTCCTCCCATGATGGTTCCTCCGCCTCTTTCATTTCTAGCTTCCTCTGTCTTTCAAGTTTTAATATCAGGGGCCTGAGTTTCCTCCTTATTATCCCAGAAGAGTATTATTGGCAAGGCGAAGCCGTTGATTGGCTGGACCTTTTTCTTGCCATTTAGATGACTTCTCAGAACTTGCCTTACTCGTTGCAGGTATTTGGCTGTTGCTGATTTCCTTGCAAACTCTTCATTTTTGCCATTATCATGTGGTGTTGCAAGGTACTTAAAGTTCTCTTCTACATCTGCTATTATTCATTTCTGTGAGGGCTGGAGGAGGTCTGGTTTGGGGACCAATGGACTTCGTCTCTGCTTTTTGCAGATAATGTGGTTCTGCTCTTTCCTTCCTGCTAGGTCTACAGTATAGACTATGGAAATTCACAGCCGAGTGTGAAGTGATTGGGATGAGGATCAGCTCCTCAAAGCCTCAGGGTATTTTTCTTGATAGGAATAAGGAGGCTTTTCCCCTTCAGGTTGGAGGAGAGTTCCTGCCTCAAGTAGATGAGTTCAAGTATATCGAGGACCTGTACATGAATATGGTTGCTGCCGTAATGTGGATGCTGTACTGGTCTGCTGTGGTGAAGAGGGTGCTGAGTCAAAAGGTAAAACTCTTTTTTTTCATAACCTCACCTATGGTCATAAAATTTGGACAATGACTTTGAAGGAATTAGATTCTAGATACAAGCGGCCACAGCTTGGCCGCCTAGGATAGGTCCGGAGTAGAGACACTTCTTCTCCGCATCAAAAGGAGTTAGCTGAGGTGGCTTTGACTTTTCTCTGCTGATCTGGAAGAGGTGTCCTGCTGAGACTGTTGCCCCACAACCCAGTCACGGGTAAACTGAAGAAGAGTATGAGAGTACAGATCATTTTATCTGATTAAATTCAGATTGGGTATTCAAATTTATAGTGTTTACATGTCTTTTTCTCCACAGATGCCAACATGAACAAATGTCACAGCAGATGAACCTACCAATACACTGGAAAAACGATCTAGAAATAATCAAAAATGTCTTAAATTAAGTGTATTTTCCTTAATTTGAGAAGGTAAATGAGATAGTTTGCCAAAAGAATTATAATTTTTACTTTAAAAATAAGATCATTAGATAATATGCACTTGGAAATAAGACAAATGCAATAGTATGTTTTCTTTATTTTTAATGTGTAAATTGTCTCTGTTCTATTGGCAAAAATGTCTCCTTTTACCTCCCCTCAATCCAACAACAAATGCACTTATTTTAAAGAAAAAAACGATTTCATGTAGATTTTAGATTCCAGTGTACGAAATCTGCACAAGATTATTTTTTAAATCTTTGTTCCAGCGATCTAAAAAGGACAAATACATAGAGTAGGCCATGTTTGTGTACACTTCACTGTAATCACAAACAATACTCTACTTCATGCTTTAGGAAGGACATTTTTCAAAAACAAATTAGCCATATGTGTCAGATGAGTGGACAGTTATCTTTCTTGGTTGATTTAAGTGATGATCAGTAGGCAGCAAGACAATTTCTTCCTATCTGTTGTTTTAAACACAGAAGACAGACGTGCATTTAAATAAATCAAACCTTACAGATGGTTGGACAAACCAACTGGCTAAATATACTCAATGTTTGGCTGCTCTGTTTAATTGACTGGAGCAGTTATAATTAGAATATTTGGTTTTGTTTTAATTAATTTTGGATTCTTGGAGAGGTAAATGACTCTACATGTTGAACAGCACGACGTGGCCCTTTGTCCCTGGTCCTGTACTAAAAACACTTAGATGTTCATAACACTAAAGAACTGCAGCATTCTTTCCCCATTATTTTTAAAAGTAAGTTCCTCAGTTGATGAAACATTAATTAATTAAACATATCTTGAGTGTCCTGGACAAAAGCATCTATAAGGCCATTTAGAAGAGTTAAGTGGGAAGCCTTGCTCTCTGCTTTTAATATGCCTCGCTAAGGCTTAAAGAAAGAGGGAATGCAGTACAGATATGATGTACCCTTTTGCTCCCCTTCATTAATCATAATAAAACGATTGACCCCTAAATAGCCTATTCCTTGCCTGGACCATTAGGCTGGATGACCAAGACTTCAAATATTAATTAGGCTCTTTACAATTGTTCAGTGAAGAACAGTACACCCCAGGGTATTTTTTTACTTTTCACTGTGTTGTTGAAATAAATATGTTTTTATTAGGCAAAATAAAACTTTTAAGCAGAATTATTTTAAATATTTATCTTCACTAAAATTACATTAAGAAAACATACCTACCGAAGCCTCAACAGCTTTTCCATTCATTTCTGTTTATGTGGGACAAACGACACACACTTTTTAAAAGAACTGTTTTTTTTTTTTTTATTGTTTTTTTGCTGGTGACTTTAAATGGCCCTTGATGATCAAATATTTTGCCAAAACAATGTATTTTTTTGTTGCCATAGATCCCAAGTCAGCCTGTACATGAAGTCCTTCTGATAGAAGATAATTGGACTTCCTATCTACTAACTTCTATTTACGCAGATGGATTCTAAACATGAGAAGGCTGCAACTTTTCTGGGTGTTTATTATCTGATGGTCTTTATGTAAAAGTTCCCATGATAAGCTGCAGGGAAGTGGGCTGGCGTTTGACTGGGAAGGGCCATTTTGAATGGCTGCTACTGTGAGACAACTTGCAGAGGGAATAAAATGACATAATTATGTTTAAAATAACAATAATAAAAAAATCTCTATTATATTATTAAAAGTGCATAATAGTTACCTAATCTAAGTGCAAAAATAGCCTACTAAATTCTTTGACACATCAGTTTTTTTACATGCTCACATTAAGGCAACCTTTATAAAAATATTTTTACTTTTCAATATCCGTCTTTAAAGTTTAATTCTAAATCAATTTCTTTGATGATATGCGATTAATGGAAAACTGAAATTGTTTTGTCCCTTGAACAAATTTAATACTTTTCCCCAGACAATTGGCATGTGGTGTCGAGTATAGGTTAAATTGTGTGAATGTCACAAAACCTTTTCAGTTTGAATGGGAGTGAGTTGAAAGTGATTAAAACTTAGAAATCACAAAAGGTAATGACGATGAGGAGGACAAAACAGCCGAAAAGGGAAGAGTGGAGCAAAGAGCTCTGGTTTTTATCTAAGACTCTTTGCAGTAAGCATTGGGATCAAAACTTTTTCTCATATATATTTTTAAAAAGTAACACTGACTGAAAGATGCTTCACTGTCACCTTAAACAGTAATTATCTTCCAATTTGATTTGGATTTCATGTTAGCTTCTGGCCTAACTGTAATGGTGTTAGCTCTAGCTAATATGGTAAACAGCAGATCAAAACTCAATCACATTTCTTTGTTTCATCAAATTATTGTCTAAATTTACTCCAGATGAATAAAACGCAATTAGAAAAATCAATGTTGGTAATGTTAGCCTTGCTGTTTTCACTCTGTCGGCCTCAGTGAAGTAAGACCTATATGGGAGAATTATCCTGCCATAATGTAAGAGCACGTCATTTCAATTCGAAAGAAAAAGAATTTCATCTTCTGTTTCCTCAAAATTTATAATGCTCTCACACTCAAAACATGCGCGCTCTCTCTCAAATATTTTCTCTTCTCCTCTCAAATCTTTTGTTTCTTCTCTCAGATTTAATGCTTCTTGCACAGATATTTTCTCCTCCTCACTTGCCTTCCCTTCTCTTCGCAAGAGACAAACCACTTCTCTGCTCGAGTCTCAGATATGCTCGCAAACCTCAGAGAGGGCTCTGCTTGCAGATTTTTGTTGCTCTCTCTCGGATTGCAATCGGATCGTTGCTCAGCAACCTTTCCAGTCAATAGAACGACAGCTTCAGAAAGAGTGCGCTTGTCTACCTCTACTGAGTGTGCCTGTGATAAACCTTACCCACAATAAAATATAAACTTTTTGTTTTATATATATATATTGTGATGTTATCGTTTAATAACATGTATTAAAATGTATTCTTTAAGTTGTTTTTTTTTGATTGTGATGTTATTGGTTAATAAACTGCATTAAAACTTTTTATAATATCTGCCAATAAGTGGCCTGCCATCGGAGAGGCCGTTGGTGCCTGCTGCGGGCCGAGGCCACTTTACGGGTTTGCGAAGCGTATCTGAGACTCGAGCAGAGCGCCAGTTTGGGGACGCAAGTAGTAAGCAAGCCGAGAGGAGAAAATATCTTGTGCAAAAGCATTAAATCTGAGAGAAGAAACAAAGATTTGAGAGAGAAGAGAAAATATTTGAGAGAGAGCGCATGTTATGTTTTGAGTGTGAGCATTATAAGTTTTGAGTGCAAGAAGATGAAATTCTTTTTCTCAAATTGAAATTATGTGCCTCTTGCATTATGGCAGGATAATTCTCCCATAGACCTAACCACGTCATATACCTAGCTTGGTGACCTCATTGAGTGGAAAATAATAAAAAAATCTTATTTTAAAAGTACAAATGAGTTTTTATATATAACAAACAACAGGTTCCACTAGTTGTGGATCCCTTTAAGTTAATTTCACATTATTCAAAGTCACCTATAAACTCAGATGTTCCCTTGTCATGGCTTGTAAGTGACTAATGCAAGCATCAGTCGCTAGGTGCAAACATGCTATGCGATGGCTTTTTTTAATCTTGCACAATTTTCCCCTTTGCCCCTTTAAACTACTGCAGCATTGTTCTTTTCACCCCACAATATACAGTGATTTGTCTCTGATTAAAATTTCTGCTGAGCTTTGAAGCCCATACCAGTGTTCTCTGCTGAACTGGTCTTCCTTGGTAAAAATTGAAAGCCTTTTCATCTCAAAGGGCTTGAAGGGTCAAAGGAACACCAAATAACCCTCCCTGTTGTGTTTCAGTTTTTTTTTTTTCCCTTACTCACTACTTTGTAACAAACTGCGCCTTTGTCGGACGCAGCTCCTGTCATGCCGGGGCTTGGGGGGGACTGCCCTCAGGTTCAAGCTTTGAGACCGTTTCGTCTTAAAAACGGGGTCTGCTTTATTTCACCTCCTGACCTAAGGCCTAAAAAGAGCCACTCAGGAAAAACAGAGATATACGATACATCAAGACCTAGTGGAAGTCCGTGGCCGGGAAATGAGGGAGCAGCAAACTGCAGAGTGAGCGAAAAATAAAGGAGCTTATTGAAGAGGGATTTTTTTAAACCCCACAATTCTTGTTAGGCAGCGAAAGTCAAGATTCTGGACGGTGACAGCGAAGGCTTGAAGGTGAATGTCACTATTTTTTTTAAAGGAAACCAACCTCTAAATGCAAACAGCTCCCAACGTTTATTGTTCATAAATGTATAAATAGATAATCCTGAAGTTGATCAAATTCTGCTTTAAGCCATCCAAATGAACTTAAAAGATAACAAAATGTACCATATAACAATCCCTGTTTCAATTTTCAACTGAGATTGAAGAAACCATTAGATGTATACATTTATCCATTTCAACCACAAAATGAGATTTGCTGTTAGATTTCCAAGTTTGACCCATCTGGTTTAAATTAATTAAATTGATTGACTTGAAGGGTTGCTGCATAGAGAATCAATCTGAAGAGGGACAACCCAGGGGGCATCTGTGTAGATGTAGGGAGGAAGGGCCTCCTATTGTTCAGTGGCATGGTTTTAGCCAACACTTGACCTTGGGGCAGCCCTGGCCTCCACATTCTGTGCCTCAGTGACAATACCAAGACAAGAGCTTGGATGCTCAATACAGGGAAAAACCCAAGGTTTAAGCTTAGGGTCAGAAAAGGTCGGCATGGAAGCTTACGAGTATTAATGATTGACCTCCAAATAAAGGTGGAAGCAAACATGCAGACTGAAAAAAAGAACTGGAAATAGGTTTGGGTGGTGTGAGTGTCAGAGAAAATCAGAAAGCCCTCAGAGAATAGAGTCTGAGTCCTGTTTCGCAAAGATAACAGAGATTGGCCAATAAAAATGCATCCATCACAAGGCCACTAAGCCGAAGCCTTCTTTTGTGTATCCATGCAGCTAAGAGCAGGAGCTAGGAAGAGTGGCGGGTGGAGGGAAGAGAGGGGGCTCAATCTGTGGAGATGGGAAAGAGGGGTTGGGTGGGGTAGCATAGGAGGTATGCTCAGGCCAGCCTGGCGTGGACAAGTGAAGTGGGAACGCTCCATTGCTTATTCAGTAGGGAAGAGATCCCTGAGAAGATAGAGGCCCACCAATCTTTTGAGCGGTGCGTTGGTGGGGGTTGGAAGAACTGCTGCTACTTTAAAGGAGATTTCTAATTATAATGGTGAAGCCTGGATTTAGGGGAGTGACAGACTAGTCTGAATATACAGTATGGAAAAAAGTGGGGGGAAGAAACTGTCGGTGAAAACACGTCCACAGTTACATTTTGGCAGGAAGAGCTTTTAGATATTTTTCCATTTAAGCCATCAAAGAGGCTTGACTATTCGTTTGACCTATTGGTATTATTTGTTCTTTTGTTTTTGGTCAGGAGAACCATCCGTTCTGTAGATTCATATGAAAGATGTACAAAAGGTGCTGATGTTACAGACCAGGAGCATGGTCCAACTTGAAAGATCCCTTTCAGTTAAAAAAATGTGCTTTAAATACTTACACAAGCCAATGAAAGGTCAAATTAGATTAATTCATGTCAGCATTCACAAACAAGTAACATTACTTTTAGTATATCTTAAACCAAACAGTTTTCACACATGCACTTTCTACTATTTTTTTATTACCGTACCTTCACCACACTGGAAAAACGATCTTAATTTCTCAAATTAAGTGCATTTACCCTTAATCTGAGTGTGTAAATGAGATGGTTTGCCAATGGAATGAGTATTTTTACTCTTAAAATAAGATATTTAGATAAAATGGACTTGAAATAAGACAATTGAATTTTTTTTTTTTAGGTATAGATAATAATCCATAGATTATTCCTAGCTGACCTGACTTTAAAGAATAGCATGTGTTAAATGATGCCTGACCAATCGGGTTTAGTCTCAACTTGCTGATCAATCAAATAAGAAAGCAGAGTGAAGAAGGGGAGAGTAGAACATGTGAAAAACGATCCAGATCATCAACGAGTTTTAGCTATAGGTGTAAAGTCACAATATGGGACAAGATTTGTTGCTGCACTCTCCAAATGCTTTTCTAGTTAGTTTTAGTTTAGGTTACCTGTTTAAACATGTTTTGTTTTTTTAGAGTGCAGATTGTTTCACATTATGATGCGTCTCCTTCTCCCTCTGTTCGGAAGATTAATTCTGTGTGCCGGACTGCAGGAACGTCATTGTCTGTTTTATCTGTACCTATATTTCCCTCCTGTCACCTGCTGTGCTCTCTAGAGTTTCCTTGAAAACATCCTCCCCACAGTCGGCGCGTCACCCTGCGTTTCACTTCCTAATGTGAAGAGCAGGTTGACATAGATGAGCAACAGAGGGGAGATAAGTGAGTATGGGGTGATGAGCTCTCTGCTCGTGCTGATGACTTCTGCTCTGCATTGGAAGTGGCACATTGATGCGTTCAAATTGATGCGTCTGCCTTTCAACTCGTCCCGTTTTTTTTTTTTCTCCATTCTCTGTTCCTTCTTTACCCTCAGGCTTTTTTAATTTTCATCGCTCCTTCTCGTAGTCGGAGTCCATCCTGGGGACACATGCACCATAGGCACTTTAATGCACTGTAATGTTTACATTATTCATATCACTTCACAAAAGGTGCTCATTAAACTTTACATGGCCAGTTCAGTAGGCAGAGATAGATTGAAAGTGTTGTCCATATAGAAAATGTCAGAGTGGATTAACTGATTCTTGAATGGAATTTTGGAGCCATTTGTTAGCAGCTCTCTTTACTCTCAAGGACTCAGGAAATGGATCTTTGGATACTTAAAGATAATTACGAGTAAATATACAGAGGTTTGGTACAAATTGTAATTTATTACACTGTGAAATGAAATAACCTATTTTCTTGTACTAGACTTGATAAATTGTTTTAAAATTAAACAAAAAAAATTTTCAGAGTGTAAAACATAAACAAGATGTAAACTAGAAATTTAAATCACATCTTTATCTTTTTTCTGTTATGTTCAATCACTGTTTCAACACCATCAAATGCCTAACATATTTAAATATAGTGATATACTAAACAATATTTACAGTAGTATTCTAAGTAAACAATTAAGATTGAAAGAAAATCCTTGCATTTATGACTGATGAGTCACTGAGTCTTCTGGAGTTTAAAGAACAATTATACCAAAATCAGAATCAGAAATACTAAAAATCCCAGAGGGAAATTACTTTTGTTACACGCTTCAGTTACAGTTTTATATATACATATATATACACACACATCCAACTATACAAGATAATAAAGATAAAAATAAAAAAAATAAAATATATACACATATAGCTCTTCAACCCCACATAAAATATACAATTTTAGCTTTACTTTAAAAGCTTTTTACTATGCTATAATCATCTAATAGGAGTCAGTATAGGCAGAGTGTTGTTTTTAACAGCCATCTTAGATTTCATCTTCAGGACTTAGTCGCATTTTAGTCATTACTATATGTGATAGTTTTAGTCAGTTTTAGTTGACTAAAACTCAAAAAGGTTTTAGTCTTCTTTTTGTCAGATTTTTGTTACACTTCATAAAACAGCTAACCTTTACAGTTTTGAATAACAAGCAGATTCTTGACCAAACTGACAGCTTTTGGCTAGATGCTGCAATTGCTGGAGATGCAATGCTGCAGTGGAGGTCATCATTGCTGTCGGGCAAAAACCTGATTTCTAGAATTTAAATAAAAAAAATAAATAAATAAATAGATAGAAACAAGAACTATGAATGAGAAATATTCAAAGATCTATGTACCTTATCATTTGGCTCCTTATCCAAAAATAAACAGCATGCAATGAAACATTTGCTTTGTATATAATTTAGGGATTCCTTTTGATAGAAATTAAAAAAGGTTTTGCATAACCTCTTGTGAGCTGGAAGAAATAAAGTCTTGATAGTCAGACAAAATAATTTTATATGCTTGGCAAAGGATGATCAGCCACATATAGTTTATTAAGTAGTGAGAGGAGGAGCCATACTAAGGAGAGCGAACCATCAGTGTGGAGCAAAAAGCGCAGACTTGGAGCACAAAGACACATTTCTGCACAAGCACATCTAGAAGTGCAGAGTCTGTCAGAGCTGAGCATGCAGTACTGGACCATTCCGGCTTATTTTCACTTCTGCTGTCATGGTCTATCTGTGGTCATGCAGAATGTGCACCGCTGCACGCCATGTGGGTCGTGTGACCAAACAGGACGCAGTAGCACGGCTGATGCTGCTTAGCTTGTCTAACAGATTACAGCACAGAGATGCATTTTACGAGTCTGTCAGACCACATGCTAACATTTTCATTTAGTCTCGTCTCATCAATGAAAACTCATACCCATGAATCGTCATGTTTTCGTTATCAAAGATTCATGTTTAGCTCCTCAGTTCTCGTTATCACCTTTGCTTTTCAAACTCTTTTTTTTAATCCAAACCAAAACAATTTTTAAGCTCCAAATGTGATATTCCTTCCTCTAAAACTCCCTAAAGTTAAAGAAATACTTTTCCATTTTGTCTGACAAAACCTAATTTAATAAAATGTTAATGTAGAGTGTACAGTGAAACTAAAACATCGCTCTGCAGATCAGAATACACAGATTACACCTTGTTTGTTGTTTGTGTTTATTGGGCTCGGTACTGCCCCCTGTCAGTTAATACTTTTTGCATCACCCTTTCAATTTTCCCATTGTGCATTTATGGCAAATAAGAAGGATTGAATATTTAACACACATTCTTTAATATGAAGGGGAGATGATGGATCACCAGTATGTTTAAGCTCAACAATTGTCCATATACACTATATCAATTCTCTTCCATGTATTTTAATTGCTAACACAAATATTCACACAGAAAGCAATTTCATAGAAAATTCAAATAAACACATTTTTTTTTTCTCTCATCTTTGAATATCAGATATGATGATAGGTGACCACGAGTCACTGATTTGCATGTTCTCCGCTTGGATTTGTGGTGTCTCTCCAGGTACTCTAGCTTCCTCCCACAGTACAACAACATGGCTGAATATTGTCTTTTATTTCCCTCTTGGGGAGTGTGTGTGCTAATGGCCCTTTGTCCTGTGTGTCTAAGGTGTAAACCACCTTTATCCCTAAAGGTTGCAGGAGATAGGCACCAGCCCCTGGTGTTGGATGGACAAGAAGATGGATAGATGGAATAGACCTTCAGGGTGCACCAAACTTCCATGAACATAAGTGATGAACATCTGATCATCAGTTCTACAATTAACTAAACAGTCCCACTGTCCCCCTTTTTGAATCTAAACTTTGTAAGTTAGGCCCCGCGAAGTCGAACACGCGAAAACGCCGATATTTTCCAAAACGTTTTGCGCAAAGACGGAGACGTAAAATAAATGTGATCATCCACATCTAATGCATGAAAACGCTGCAAAATGTATGCTGCCTGTAAGTGGCGCTTGCCGTAGGCAAAAATAGGCAATTAAATGTTGGGCATGCAGTGGCATATTTATTATGGTTACAAACCCCCATGGAATTTTCGTAGTTAAGTCAAATTCAGGTGCTGAACTATGTGGATATTGCTCTGTTCTTCCTGGAGATATTCCAGAAGAAGAAGATTCTGTTGTAAGCCCCGACAGCAGGGTGAGTAGCATTAGCAACAACGGCGCCATTGTTGTTGTGGTGATACTGGTGATGCGTATTTAGAGGCGATGCTATGACGCGCATCGCGTAAAAAAAAATATGCGGTTAGGGCGGAAACATGGAAATGGACTCCAAACCCGGCGCTTCTAAATCTTCCCTCCACTCTGAAGGCTGAATAAAAAAAAGGTCTAACGACCCCCGAAACGGCTTCGTGTGGATGAGAGGCTGGTTTGGTGAAAAATTTGTGCAGGTTTAGGCCAGGGTTTGTCTTCGTGTGGACGGGGCCTTAGTTGAGTTCATTTTTTTTTAGCAACAATCCACAGTAAGATCTTCCAAACAGGCTAAAAAGTGAATCCCTTGATAGTAAGAAACACCCTTCTGCCATCACAGAGGTGTGAAAACGTTGACAACCCAAAAATGCCCCTATGTGTCAGAAACTCATATCCTCCCTTGTTCAGTTCTTTTTTAACCTTCTCCATGGAAAACATGGCGGCCACCCGCAAATCTCACAGTGCTCTTTTCTATCCAAATCCAAGTCAAAAGCCCCCTTCTCCTTAGCATTTACCCTTTCCATATCATCTAACCGTTTTTAATAACTTTTTGAAATTTCAGAACTTCTTTTATTCCTACATTTTAGCCAAATTACAGCTTAAACCCTTCATATATTTAATCAGTTTTTTTAATAAAGATAAAACTGATTAAGTTTAGCCACTGTCCAAATGCTTTTGTATCTTCCTGAATAGATTGATGTATAACCACCACATCTTGTGAAACATTGTCTAAACATTTACCTTCTCACAACCTACCATGGATGTCCCTTTGGGCAGGACTCTTTACTTGTCTTTTGCATGTCTCAGTAGAGCATTCATCCCTTCAAAATACAACATTTAACCCCCCTGTACTGTCCATAAAAAGGCTTTGCTGGCAGGTACAGTAAACTGGCTGGACTAACAAAATCTTTGCACAGAGCTGAGAAAAAACATCCACACGGAAGTGAGCTGTCATTACAGTAGTGAGGCAAGTCACTGCACATATGCATCTTCTATTTCTGCTACCCTCAAGGTCCTCTTCCCCTCATAAATACGTAATTACACCCACTGCCTGGAACAACAATTTCTGTTTTCATCAGCTGTCAGAAATGACCTGAATTACCCATCACTGTTTGACCCAAATACAGCCGTTGGATATGTTAATCACAGCTTACATAACTACTCAACCCTCTTCTTCCACTGACTTGAACTGCATGCACACATGTGGCTGCAACCACTTAAAATAACACCTATCATCAACACAACAATCTAAAGGGAAAAAAGCCATTTGAAAATGCATTTTGCATCCATAAATTAAGGTCCACTTTGACTTCTCACTGCAGGAGGCTTGCTGAGCTGCATCTTCATGAATGTTGAACATGACAGAGAAGACAGAAACAAAATAAAAGCTTGATGTCCCTGAAACCAGTGACCTAAACTCATTCAATATGCAGAATAAATTGGAAAACAAGGTAATTCTATATTGTCTGTTCCTTTTACGTTTCTGCCTTTTAAAAAACATTTTGACAGGAGTAATACATATTTATTTATGTAAATACTGTAAAGAAGAGTTTGAAGAGTGTAAAGAGTTCTCTATTCACCATTACAATCTGTTTCAGATTGAAGGTTTTTGGAGTCTGATTCATGTCTTTACCCTTTATAGTAAGCTGGGATGAACCCGTCGGGCATCTATAACCTTGCAGCCTTAGTTCTGCAAGGTGTACACTGGAAAAAGGAAATAGAAATAAGTAAAAATTTCTTAAATTAAGTGTTTCTACCCTTAATTTGAGTAGTTAACTGAGGTAGTTTGCCAATGGAATGAGTAATTTTACTCTTAAAATAAGATAATTAGACAACATGCACTTGAAATAAGACAATGCAATTGTGTTTTCTTATTTTAAATGTAAATTGTCTTGGTCCATTGGCAAAATGTCTTTTTCCCCCCCTAAATCCAAGAACAAATGCATTTATTTTAAGTATCGGTGTTAATTATATTCTACAACTACTAAGGGGTGGAATTACCATTGGGCACAACTAGGTGGTGTTTAGGGCCCCAAGTTCCCCATAAAAGTCCACATATATACACTGCAAAAATGGAAATCTAAATAAGTCATTTTTCTTAAACTAAGTGCATTTGTTCTTGAAAAATATGGAGGTAAGTGAGATACTTTTGCCAATGGAACAAGACAATTTACATTTAAAATAAGAAATAGCAACCGTGATTGTCTTATTTCAAGTGCATATTATCTAATAATCTTATTTTAAGAGTAAAATACTCATTCCATTGGCAAATCATCCCATTTACCTACTAAAATGAAGGGTAAATATGCTTGATTTAAGACATTTTTACTTATTTCTAGACCATTTTGCAGTGTCATATGGATTACTAATTTGTGTACATTAATTATGTTGTTGATTAAAATGTGGCATAGTTAATTTCTAGTGTTAAATGTGCAGCATTGAGTTTTTTAAGTTATTACAACACCAACTGAAGTAAGATATACACTATATAGAGAGTTAATTTAACACTAATTCAGAGTGAGACCAAATGCACTTGGACTGGTGTTAAATTTAACTCTTAAAGTGTTACTTTAAAACTGCAAAATTTACTGTGTGCATGCAAGGACCCAGGCTGGATTCAATTCCACAAACCTCCAGGTGAAAGTAATATGCACTGGCCAGTCACCTTAAGAGACAACATCCTGGCCAAAAAGCCAGGGCGCATAATAAGTCGGAGACATGGTGACAGGTCCAAACTCACGCAGCTTTCCCTCTTTTTCACAAGTAAAGGCTGCCAGAACCATTTATGGATCCATAGAACGTTGACCGGTCTTGCACATGGATCCTGCCACCATTGCCAGATTGTGGCAAGGTATACCACAGAGAGCCCGGACGGGATATCCCTTTTTGGACTGGTCAGTCTGTTGTCATAGACATTTTTGACGAGTCTGTTGTCATAAAAACGTGTGATCTTTCTCCACCACATTGGATCAGTCCATCTTACTGAGCAGG
>JAGKQL010000009.1:35715989-35745354 GCA_018398635.1 Cyprinodon brontotheroides
TGCAAAAAGGATCCAGATAGAAAGTAATGGGAAAATATGAAAACAAACAGGAAGAAGCAAAAAAAAAAAGAGAGAAGAGAAAGAGAAGATAAAAGTGGTTCTGTAGAGACAGAGAAAAGAAGAAAGCTCCCCTCCAAGTTAACAAAAGAGACTAGCTTTCTAGCTGCAGCAGCAGCTAGCAGCAACGAGCAGCGGCACCCCATGACCTACAGCAAGCTTAACAATAATGGACAAGAAATACATTTTGTGGTTTGTTTTTTCTTGTTGAATTTCTGGGGAAAACCTCAAGCTTTAGGGGTGTTTTCTCAGGAATTCTTAAGTCAGTGAGCATGGATGTCATTGCAAGATTTGCTGAGGCAAAAACTTTCAAATAAGGACCCATGCCTACCTTCGCCTTGGACACCACATTTTCTAAACCCACCACTGCAACTATATGTTGGCTACAAGGCAGCACAGTTTATCAATTAGCATAAACTACCTCTCTCAATTGGATTACAAGTTGATCCTGATCCTGCTGAATCCCAGATGTTCTGATTGGGATGTTTGCATGAGATATTTTTAGTCTTATCGGCTGTTTATTATGCCTACTTATGTCCATAACTGGCATATGCAATTATCTGCGTTTCTTCAGATATAAAACATTTAATGAATGTGTCTGTTTGATTTGAATGAATTCAAACTGCAAACTGCTTCGGCAAGTCTGCTGCAACTGTGTGATGCTGATATGGACATGAGAAATATTTCTGGCACTCGCTTCATCTGCCTTGCGAAGAATCAAGATACTTCCCAGATGGTTACCAGGCAATGTGGTAGCCAATGTAGAGAGTAATACAATTGAAATGTCTTTTAAATGTAACCTAATGTAATCTATTTTATCTGTGCCAGATTCACATAAATAATTTTAACTCACGCATTTGGCATTTGCATCAGTACATAAAAACTGTGTTTTTTAACCTCTGTAAATGAACGGTTATGAAGATAATTGAGAAAGGTGTTTGTAAAGTCTGACAAACTTTGCAAAATGCCAGGTGTTCACATTTTTCATTATCTGGCTCATAATTACACAAAAACTTAGCAGCAGATCAAGAGTAAGTGAGGAGTGTTGCCGTCAACGCAAAGCATCAAAGCAACAAGTTGTACACAAGGCTTTGTGCAGTCTTATCTCATTAGCTGTAATTACAACAGATTTCATAGTGTATTATTGTGCGAGCCGACATATCCTGCAGCTAAAGTCCTTCCCCAGTCTGTTTCCACATACCAGTGGTGATATTTTGCTCTGCCATCTTTTCTTTGCATAAACAGAGCCTGCAGTCAGAGTCTGCTCTGATCAAAGGGACAAATCTATCCAGGAGCAATCAGGTTGCTGTGCTAGCCTCGGCTGCTGACAACTCCAGGCTCTTTGATCAGAAATACATCATCTTAGGCAGACTGCGTGCTTGGATGGCTTTGTCTGGGGCCAGGAAATAAGGGAAGTGATAGCTCCCTTTTGGTGCTCTTCTCCACTGCTACGCCTTTTGGCAGGCAAGATGAAAGCTACCCCAGTTATAAGGGAAAATACCCCCAATGAACTGAGCAGAGCTTCTTGGGTACAGCGAAAGCAACCAGCCCTATATCATCCCTAAATCTCTATACTCCGTCTGTGCATAATGGTACAAAAGATATTGTCAATTTCTCTTTTCTCTGCCCCTGTCCTTCTTGGTGAAATGAGACTTTGGCTGAGATTGTGTGTCGGTGCAATTGAGGTCACCTCCAAAAGCATCCATCTCTCCTCCCTATTCAGTAACCGCAGCTCTAATAACATGGTCTTACCGGCTATGAAAAGAAAAGTGAATGTCTGGGCCTTAGAGCACACCTCCTCCATCCTCTCGCCTGCTTTCAAGCCCTTCACTGGGAGCTAAAGGGATTTTATTATGTTTTTTCCTCACCCAGTTTGAGGAGGTAGAACAGAAGATGCCGAATGATGGACAGGTGTGCAGGCGTGCTGTTCTGCTCTGCACTGAAGAGATCATTGATTTGAATTAGAGTCTCACACAGAAAGCAGAGCCACCCCCATCTGCATCTCGCTGTTCCACCCGTATGATCGCGACATCTCCCACTGTGCAGCTCACTCCCGATCTGGGGGTGAGTGTTTATCTCAGTTCCTGTATTTTATAGGGGTGTTATCAGTGTTCCTTGAGCTGACCTGGGGAGAAAAGGTAACATTTCTGTTTGGGTTTTATATGTCCCAAACAATGATTTCAAATCGACCATACCTCCGAGAAAATATAGATCTACTTCTTGTAAAAAATGAATATAGCTGTGGATCTCAAATGCCTGCAATCATTCCGAAGCAATTCAAACCAGTTTCATTTATGAACCATCCTGTCTCATTTTTAAGCCAAGTTGTGTGGAAAAAAAAAGAAGCAACGACACCTTGTGCTGCTTAAAGGTGTAATCCCCTCCGTCAGCAGCCTCAGAAGAATATCAGGTGTCTGTAAGCTCATCCACCTGTCAGTGAGCTTTCCAGCAATTACACATCTGTCAAGTGTCACCTATCTCAGCTCTCACTGACAGGGGTTATGTCAAGCAGTCAGCCTTTACAGCAGCCCAAAAGGAGTCAGCATTGTTTAGAGCCAGCAGGAAGTGACTGTGGCATGGAAGACTGAACATTGGTCTCCACAGTGTGACTGGAAAGCCAAGCCAATGTTTGGGTTCTGAGATGGGGGGAGGGTTTGTCCAAATGGTGTCCCCTTATTTCTTATAGCTGGAATAGCATCAAAGTTAATGTTACTTTGTTTTTAAAGCCAAGCTTTGAGATTTATCTGCTAACCAGGCTAACAGTGTAGGTATACACATGGCCAATTTAACCTGAATTTACACAGTAAAGATATTTATGCAATAAATGAATGCAGGAAGAATGTTAAATGTAGCCTTGTGAGTTTTCAGTGAGTTAGTCTCGAACAAATCACAACTAATTACCTTTTTATGGAGTGAATTTGTATCCATTATCTGGCAAGCACATTTTGTAAAGTGAAAGTTGAGAAAAAAATAAATAAATCCATAAATTTTCCTTTTTTTTCATGTCATTTTTTAAAGATTTATGAAAAAAAAATGTTTTCATGAATTATTTGTTTTCAAAATTATTTCTTTTACAGATTTTATGTAAACATTTTTTCTCTCCAAATTTCTGATTTTCGGATAGCTTATCTAAACATTAGATAGATAAGCCGATGAAAATTAAAAGAAAAAGGAATAACAGGTTCTATTAATTTGGGTCTCTGTTAAACCCATAAAGCTACTTAAAATTCACTACTCTTCCTACCTTATAAAGACCTTTGAATTTTCAAGCTCCATCATATAATAGTGACATGATTGCTCCGTATATATACAAAGCACTTTCCTTTCAGGTTGCAGGTTTAATGGTGGGTCCAAACATTACTTTAGAATGGAAGCTGATCCTTCGGTTACATCTTCTGCAGTACCAGGTTCAATTTATTGTCTATAATATTTATATCCACAGTTCTCCCGGTATCTGATTGGTGCCATTGGCTGAGCTATTACTGACAACAACTATTATTTTTACTTAAATGATATAATTTGCTCAGCCTCAAAGTGTTAAAATACTCTTAGTCCTGCATTTTGACAGGATATACGTACAAAAACACAGATGAAGCAGAAAATTACTGGGCACATGCATGGTCAAAATAATGCAAAGGCAGGTTGTCGATTCACAAGAACGCGAGCGTGGAGCGCTGTCCTCACCAAGTATGTTGTTGACAAGAACACAGGAAGTATGGACTCAGTGAGAACGGGAGCTCATCGAACAAAACTGTGTGGGATGGAACAGAAGCGTATTCTGTTCTGATGATATCACTACATGCAAAGTTCACCAAGACCTGTGTTTCACCTCATGTTATTGATATGTCTATAGATGATAATTTATTATTATTACTTGGATTTTCACTTTATTTGGATTTAGTTTTTACATAGCATAGATATCGTACATATATATATACAGAAGAGACTATATGTGTATATATTTGATCTCTTTTTATTCTTATTTTTAACACTTTATTATATTGTATAGTTGGATATTGTATATGTTATATATTTTATACTATTTTTCTAGCGTGTAAGTAATGGTATTTCGCTTCTGGGATTATTCATAGTTTTTCTTAACACTGAAGTTACTTATAAATTATGGGCTTATCAACTAATGAATTATTACTACTAAATATATTGACAAATTTTCTTTTTCTTATTCTCGATATACTGAATATTGATATTTGCCGCAAAAACACATTTTGAAGTACAAAACGCTATTTGTTTTACTCTTATCTGTTATTTTTATACACTTTTCTAAGGTCCACATGGTGGACCTTAGAAAAGCGGCTGTAACGGCTGTAACACCACAATTTCCCCATGGTGGGACAATAAAGGGGTTTTAGCATTCTAATTCGCGTATATTATTCATTTATTAGTAATTGCAAAGTTATTCTATTCTAAATAAACCGCAAGAATCAGTTTGACAGAACCTCTATTCATGAATCCTGATAAAGCTTTAGAGCAAGATCATTATAGACAGTAAACGACAATCATTTATTTTAGTACGCATACATTGATGACATATCTATATTACAGGGTCTGCAATTAATTATTTTGGGACAGTCATAGGATTTCAGTTGGTCTTCCTGCATTGAGGTTTGCTTCTGTGGTTCAACTCCAAACAAGGACCAACATGCCTACTGATGGTTTTCAGAGTTAATTTGGCGCATACCTCTGTAAAAATGAAGAGGTTCTCTCAGAGACCCAGGGCTGCTCTCGGCAATGTAGTCTTGACACCATCAACGTTAATCAATGAGTGCGGGGACTGAAGGTAGTGTAATGACGTGTTACGAGCACATGAGAAAGCACAAGCATGCATACTGAGATATGCTGCTAGTTCTGTAAAATATATTGTGTTCAACTAGCATTTTAATCAAACTCGCGTATATTATGACATAAATTATTAGTAATTGCAAAGTTAACTTTTTAAATAAACCGCAAGAATCAGTTTGACAGAACCTTGATTCAGTTGAAGCCATGATGTTATTCAAGCTTAAATATCCCAGGGGACCAACGCCTGTGATGCTGCTGGTGCTGTCAAGATAAAAGGGGAATCATTACTT
The DNA here is from genome assembly GCA_018398635.1 of Cyprinodon brontotheroides. NCBI lineage: Eukaryota > Metazoa > Chordata > Actinopteri > Cyprinodontiformes > Cyprinodontidae > Cyprinodon > Cyprinodon brontotheroides. Next base: position 35,721,137 of record JAGKQL010000009.1, read on the forward strand.
TTGTATTGCGCTGTATTGTAGAAAATAAACTCCCTCATAGGTGTGGCTTTTGCCCAGCTACAGAGCAGCCGACATAGTTTATGAATTTAAAGTTGGGTGAAAAAATCACATAAACCCTTTATAGTATCTAGGGGTCAGCTTTGCGTAATGTGCTGTAATTGTTTTTTATGTGGGCACAGTTTTCTCAATGTGTTTGATTTACTTACATTTTCAAGCGGGTAATCCTAAACTATTTGATCAGCTCAACTGACTTTTTGCTTACATGCAGCTTAAAGGACTTGTATCAGCAAGACATGATTGTCATGTTGAATTTTCTACTTTCACCGTATGCTGAAGGTAAAGTCTTGGAGTACTTTTTTTGGAGCTACCTCAAATGCATCCAACATCCTGGGAGGTTCTTTATGTCTGCTGACCAGTAATCTGAGGTCTATAGGTGAGACAGAAGAGCCTTTGAGATCCACAAAGCATTTAGAAATATTCCCACCATACAACTGGAGTCAATGTAATCCAATGAGTGGGTACGCATCCATGTATCTTCTACTGAAGCAGGGGAAGTCATGTAAAAGCGTTTTCGGAGCATCGTCAGTAGTGACTCATGGGCTTTCTAAGTACAGGCCACGTTACAATTTTTAATTCGTTGTTTAATTGACGGCCAACCAGCGCAGTTCAGCTTTCGACTAAGAACTCATGCTCTTCCACCCAACACTGAAGTTGCAGACTTTTTTCTTTTCGCTTGTTTCTTCGCTTTGAGAAACAGCAAGTGAGCGCCAGCTGGGGGCATTATTAGGAAATCCTAGGCGTACACTACTGGGCACTTTATTCGTTTTTGATCTAAATTACTTCGCTTCGAATAAATTGGCTGATGCTAAGAGCTGACGGGACATCTCTGGACTACATTGTACGAGCAGTCTGGAAGAACATTTATAATTGCAAAAGTCTGTGCATGCTGCAACATTATGATCAGCAGTTGCACAGACATAGATTTTGTGTTTAAATGTCTGCAGTGGACCAACGCATGTGATGCTGGCTGAGCAAAAAAATGTGAATGCAAAAGGTTCATTTTCTCAGTTCTAGTATGTATTAAAATAATTATTAAAATTAAGCCAATAAAGTGTACTCGCTCTCATAGATGTGTGTCAGTCAGGAGGATTATGGGGTTGAAAGAAACTCTTAACTATCAAAATGCTTCTTTTAGTAGATGATGTGAATATGATGCATTCTTTTTAACTGATCTTTTGTGCTTCTTGTGGTTCCCTGGCAACCTTCTTCTTAGTCCCACTTCTTTTTTTACATATCGTTGTACAGCAGAAAAAAACTCAGACTTCTCGTTTATCACATTAAAACTGTTCAGTATGGAATAATTTACACTTGCTTGAAAATAATTTGACACTGCCATGAAAGGTAAAGCTGTTTAAAAGTTCACCGCAGAGATTTTTCATGGTTCTCAGCCCTCAATTGTCTTGAATATTACAGTGTATATTGTCTAAGAGGCTAATGTCTTTTCTGAGTGGTCTGTTGTACAGGCTGTTAACATTCTCTTTGTTGCTTTCTGGGATAAATTTTCTATCTCAGGTGCAACCGCTGTGTGTTGAAAGCACACAAGCAGACCAAGGAGAGAGTGAATCTGGGTCACTTTAATGGGCTCCTCCGTCACAGTGCTACATCTCCTCAAGCCTGAGACATGGGGCATGTTGTCAAGTATTAATGAAGAAAATGTCCCTGCAGGGGCAGTGTTTGTCAAGCCAAATTACATACATTCAGTTGGAAAGGTGAGGATTTATCTTTTAAATCTCTTTTGAATGTGTAGGATGCACTGCAGGATCCAACGTGGAAAATATCCCTCCCCACATTAATGTAGATTGACTGAGAAGAATTTTTTTCATACATGCATTCACTGATTATTTACATATTTAATAGATATGTACTTTTATTTGTTGCTGCTGGGAATAAGTATAACACTTTTGAACTGTATACCCACTAGAGACTGACATTTTTTGACCGGAATTCCCGTGGGATGGGAGTCAGTATTAGTAACGATCACGTGATTGGGACGGTACAGGATTAAACATTAATGGGAGCAGACGGGAGCGGGAGCAAACCAATAGTAACTAAAAAAACTATAGGATTGATGCCAAAAAATAAAATAAAATAGAAAGAAAAAAAATCCAGTACTGGCGCCGCCATTTTGTAGTTTTTTTCCTTGAAGCCTACACTATAATGCGAGTCAAAAAAACTACACGACCCAAAACCAACAGTGCTTCGGCTCTGAGTTTTTCACCCAGCTCAAGAAAACAACAATGGAGGGACCAACAGTTACTACAGTTAGAAACAGGAACTTAACTGACCCTTCATAGAAATTCAGATTCAATGTATTGGCAGAAATCTTATTGAAGACAACAAGAATGGGAGGTGGTGCAGGAGGCGGGAGTCATTCTGAATAGGGGCGGGGGATGGGAGTGGGAGTAATTTCACCAGGAGTGGGGCGGGACAGGATTTAGATTTCTACTCCTAGCCGAGGATAGGAGCAGACATGAATTTTTTTTTGTGGGAGTGGGACAGGAGTGAAAAATCACTCCTGTGAACAGTCTACTCAACATGCCACCTACCTAAACATGCTACTCGACTATTACTACAAACTTCAATGAGACTAAGATGGATCATTTCTGATGGCCTCTGCACTTCAGCTACTTTGTTTTACATAATTTGCATGTTTTCCTAAGCCAAAACAAGGCTTTATTTTTGGTCCACTCTATAAAGCCTTAGAAGTCAACACTATTTCTGACATTTTGAATTGAAAAAGAGTCCTGGATGGGGAGGAGAAGCGTCCTCAAACTTGGAAACAAGGTCCAGTGGATTATCTTTTTTTTTAAACTTTTTTGGAATACATAATTTGGGACTTCAATCCCACTCTAAATCAAGACCTATTTGTACCTAAGTTTTTAAGATACTATTTAAATGTCATGTCTAACATGCCTCATTTTAATCTAATCTCATGATGTCACCTGTTTTGTATACGTGCATTAGCCCTTCATGCTGCAAAACTCGTCCACAACATTAGGCTGCAACTGGTACTTCTGATGATGTGTAATATATTGCTCACCATTACTGCTAAACATTTAACCCTTTTACATCAACCGTATTATGTTTGATAGAGAAGTCTTTTTAGATTTGTTCCTGAAAAACCTTACACGATTAGACATGTGCAGTTTACAGAAAATCAATAATAAAGTGCTCAAAAATGCCTAATTTATTACAAATTTTACAAAAACCTTTTAGTCCATGTAAATACAAGAGTGAATTCACTTTGGATGATGATACGCTATTAAATTTACAAACTCCAGCCACCATCTTTTTAGAAGGTCATTTACATTTGGACTTACATGTTCACCTGGAAAAAGTTATATAAGACATTTTTCTTTATTAGGTATTATTATGAAAGTTGGGCCATAGTCATTATTTTATCATTAAAATGCTCATGACATCTGACAAAGAATCCATGATTGAGTTGTGACTTATTAATTTACCACAAACAAGCCCTAGATTAGCTCTCAAATATCTGAAGCTTTACAGAAAGCTATAGCATCATAGTCTGAGCTTTTCCAGTAGTTTTTTAAACCACGGTAAGCTCTGTGTGGATGTGTGTAAAACAACAAAAATGTAAAAAAGACATGCATGAACGTCCTTGTTTAAAATGGCAGTCTCAGGGAAGATAAGAAAAAAATCCTTAGACAGAAAAGGTTAATTCTGTTTTAAAAATATTATTTATTCAAGCCTAACACAAGTCATGTTTCAGACATGAATGAGATTAAAGATCTTATAATCATATTCATTGAAGTTAACAGTAAAAAAGTGAGTATTATTGCGATAAACTGAGGTTCACACTGAAAAAACCCAACGAAAAACAGCAAGTTAAACTGAATCTTTTGAGTTTTGAGTCACATCTACAATCGCAAATCCTTCCAAAATCTGGCGCTTGGTTAAACAGATATAATGTTGGCCTAATAGTTTATGGGCAGCTTAAAATAGTAAGACAAAAATAAAGAACCTGCATGACAATAATGTCTCTCTTTACAGCAACAGCAAGCTCTGTTGTAGAGGCTTGGAACATATGCAGATGTCTCTTTCATGTTTATTATAATCTCATATACAAAAGGCCTCTAAAAAATCCTGAAAACTGCTCCGTCAAATCTGCTCATTTAAAACAACCAGATAAAGAAGTTGGCAGACGTGTGTATGTCGCTCACCTCATATCTTCCAAATAAAATTGCCTTTTTTCCACCAACAGCTCTGCAGAGGTGATTGGTGCTTCATTCCCACGTGGTGGCATTATTTAGACGCACAGAGCAAAAATAATTCTCAGTCAATTAAACAGCATTGATAATACTAAGACCAGCTGCTGTGAGAATGGCAATGCAATCCACATTCTCTCTCATTTATGGTTGGGATTTGTTGTGCCATGGGAAAGAAACAGTGGAGGTGGATATGCAGGATTCTTCCTCCTCCATCGCTTCTGCTAGTGTCTTGCTGAGATTTAAATAAGCCTAAAGATTACTTGAGGGTCTTTAAATGCAAATTTTTGTGAGAATGTAAAGCCTCTCCTGTAAACTGCAGCCTTATCGTTTGGCTCCCAGATTAGGGGCTGTCTAAGATGGGAACCTGGCTCCAGGCCGCCCAATAGGCAGCAGGCCAGGGGCCATTCTTATTAGAGGAGGGGAGAAATGGATGGACCAGGATGGAGCCTGCTATGGAAATGTGTGCTGAGGTCAGTGGTGGCAGTGTTACAGAACACATGAGGTTTCAGAAGACTTACATCAAGGTTTGCTTCTTTCTCTCTCTTTTTGTTTGCCACCTGCTTTAGTCACAAGAACTTAAATGTTTAACAGGTTCGGAAATAATCATTTAATAAGAAAAACTAAGCCCAACACTCAACAGTAGGTCATGTAAATAAGTGCCTACTTTGGTGTGCAGCTGTAAAAATCATCCCAGTGTTAAACAGATGTTGGAAACAGCTTTGAAAGGCACATTAGCTGTGAGAAAAAAAAGAAAGAGACTCTGTATGGTTTCAAACATGAAAGGATTCTTGCTTGTGGATGCATTTATATTTGAATGACACCCTTTTCATTACTTAATAATTTGAAAAGGCTTTAAGAGAGCTAAGTCTGAGCCAAGAAACTCATGACCCTGCTGACTCAATGTGTTCAGTTAGCATCAGGCACCGCTTCAGGCAGCCATCGTCTTAGAAGTTCTTTTGTTTTTTTCACGACTGCTAAAAATCAGTTCCACGAGGATAAAATATGTCGAGTTATAAAAGAAATATAACATGCTCTTGCCAATAACTGATATCCCTGCAGTACAAACACTTTTACTTATAAAAAAAGATCAAAAACAATATTTTACTTTGCTAAAGTAATCCCACTCTTCAAATCTGGAAATAAGAATACTTTCACCAACTTTCGTCCGGTTTCACTCTTGCCACAGTTTTCTAAAATCTTAGAAAAATTATTTGATTGTCGGCTTCGCAGATTTATAGAACAAAACAAATTGTTAACCGAAAGCCAGTATGGGTTCAGACAAAATAGATCCACATCACTTGCATTAATTTATTTAATTGAAAGCATTACAGATGGCATTGATAAATGTAAATTTGTTTTGGGAATTTTTATTGATTTACAGAAGGCATTCGACACCATCGATCACAGTGTACTATTAAAAAAGATGGAAAGGTATGGCATTAGAGGGTTAACTAACGAGTGGTTACAGAGTTATTTGGAGGATAGAAAGCAAATTGTACAGTTTGGACAACATAAATCTGCGCTCAGGGGCATAACGTGTGGAGTACCGCAGGGCTCCATTTTGGGTCCAACGTTATTTATTACATACATAAATGATATCTGCAATGTGTCTTCTGTTATGAAGTTTGTACTTTTCGCAGATGACACTAACATTGTATGCACTGGAGACAACTTGGAGCAACTTTTGGCGCAAGTAACAATCGAAATGAACAAGTTAAAGAAATGGTTCAACAACAATAAATTATCATTAAATTTGAAAAAGACTAAACTAATGTTATTTGGTAAACGGAAAACTAATGTCCCAATCGAAATTATTATTGATAATGTTAGTATAGAGAGGGTTAAACAAAATACTTTTTTGGGTGTGATTATAGATGAGACATTGTCCTGGAAAGATCACATTAATTATTTGCGCACAAAAGTTGCTAAATGTGTGGGAGTGATGAACAGAGCACGTCACTTCCTCAACCAAAGTGCATTTGTTCCTTGTGTATCGCTCACTTGTCATGTCGTATTTGAATTATTGTATTGAAGTTTGGGGAAACAATTTTAAGACCAATCTTCAGCCCCTGGTTTACGCTGCAAAAAAGAGCCATTCCCCGGAATTGTTCCATAAAGTAAATTATTTACATCCCACAAATGTATTGTTTTTATAATCCTGCAATTTAAAATTGTTTGATCTTTGTGGAACTTAAGAACCGCGCAAATAATGTTCAGAGCATCAACTGGCTCTCTTCCAGAAAAATCTGTGAAAAACTCTTTTCAGGAGCGGGACGCACTTCGGCTGACTTCTTATATAATCTTAGAGGCGAAAAATCGATTATACCAACTAAAGTAAGTAAGAACTACCTTAAAGTCCAATGTGCATCTTCAAGTCATGGTGTCACCCTCGGAAACAGTTTAGCCGGAGGAACACAAGTGTTGTGAAAATATAAACCGGCTTCAAAAAAATATTTAAGCGGGATGTCCTGGTTAGAAAATACCTGTAAGAGAGTGAGTGATATTCTGGATGAGGCGTGGGGGTGATGTAGGGAGGGGGTTGCAGGGACGGGGAGCGCTGCGCCAGTGTGTTGTCTTGTATGCATGAGTGTGGATGAGTTGTTTGTCTTGTCTTTGTCTTTTCGTTTGCAGGAGTGTCCTTGGGATGAGCGGGAGGGGATTGGACATGTATAAGCTTTTGCTTCTTCCATCCCCTTTTCAAGCCATGCATGTATTGTTTGCCATTATATGTATTGTAAAATGTGTGCAGGTTTGAAATAAACTTTTTGAAATGAAAATGAAAAAAATGTAGGAATTTTTAATTCATTTTTACTTTTTCACTTAGGTGTTATTTGAACTACTAGTTTCAAATGATCACTTTCTTTAATGAGAATTTCAAGCACAATTGTAACATTTTTCTTTGTCTTTGCAATTAATACTGATGGTATATTATATAGAGTCAACATAGAGATTCCTGTTGAAACATGACAGATTTGGAAGTATAATTTTTTTTCAACAAACTGTAATTTTATCTAAGGTTTTATGCATTCTTTTTAACATTTAATGTGTGAAAGATACCAAATGTTGATAAAAGAGTTGAAGAAAAGATGATTTCCATTAAGCCTGTTTAGTGACAATGGAAGGTTGTACTGCTCTGACAATAAGGATTATTATCAACTCAAAAGGAGTGGTGTTATTTCCTCACTTCCACTGTTTCTGCTGCCAGGAAGAGGTTGCAACTGCTTTGAAGATCATTGTCTCGCTGGCTTGGCTCAAATGTTATGAAAACACACATTCTTAGGTGTCGAATTAATTATTGAAACCCAACGAGGAACATTTGGTGAACACTCCTGATTTCAAACTTCATGAAGAAACCTGTAAAATATGTTAAAATAAATGCATTCATTTTAAACTTCTCCAGTATTAAGACTCACTTTGAATTATACTTTTATAAAATTAATTTTGGAACAGTGAAATTAAAAATGTTACAATGACATCAATCCAGTGACTAAACCTGCTTCTTGTGACAATGAGCCATTGTTACCAGAGATGGGAAGTAACGAAGTACAAATACTTCGTTACTGTACTCAAGTAGATTTTTCTGATATTTTTACTTTACTTTTACTGCAGTAATTTATTTTAAGTATGACTTTTTACTTCTACTCCTTACATTTTTACACAAATATCTGTACTTTCTACCCTTACATTTAAATTTAATTGGCTTGTTACTTTAGTTTCCAGCATTTCAATGGAGTTACCGTTATTATTTTTCACGGGAGATCAATACCAAATTCACCCAGACTGATGGGAATCTCACGCTTGCATTTGACGTTAATTTACCACAAGCATGAATCGACAGATTCGTGGTATTCATAGGCGGCAACCATTGCAGCTTGGTGGCGGTATGCTAGCATAGTAGCATGGACTTATCTAGATGATTGAAAATGAACACAACGAGATCTAGTCCTATTGGCAGACATCCATTTAAAAATGTAGGCAACACAGCATGAAAAAAAAGTGGTTTCTACTTTACTTTTATACTTTAAGTAAATTTCTACAAGCCTGTACTTTTGTTACTTTTACTACTTGAGTATAGAAGTTTAATCAGTACTTCCACTTTTGCCTTCCAGAGTATTTTTTAACACAAGTATCTGTACTTTTACTCAAGCACGGAAAGTGAGTACTTTTGCCATCTCTGATTGTTACCTGTATATTGGCCAAAGTAGCAGCTAAACACAGCATCTGGTTTTCTACATTGGTTTATTTTTGTTGTTTTTTTGGGTGAAGTGGATTTGTTTGGGTTGTGAAGTTCTTTGGTTGGCCACATCTTGTTTTCATTTTTATAAAAAGGTAAATTGATTTCAATCTGGAAAAACTCGCAATACAGAGAAAAAGATAATTAAGAAGGATTTTATTGATAAGAAAGTATAGTCTTTGGCTCTCAGGCCTGGCTTAGGAACATTAATGAACAATCATGCTGAATTATGCTTTAACATGCATAAGTAGATGAATGAGAATAGGGATGACACCTATTGGCCTGGAAACTGGTGGTGGAGTTTAGTTCAAGCTGGTTAACGAGGTGATCTGCTTGAGCTGTATTATGGAGATCCAGAAACTACGGGGAGCTGGCGCGGGAACTCTTTCAGAGACTCAGAATGTAGAAGTCTTGCTTGGTGATGCGCGGTACCATAAGGCATGCGCTGGTGAGCAGAAGCATGAAGGCGTAAGTGGAGAGGAAAAACTCCCCTTTGGGAAGAAACCTCTGGCAGAACCGACTCAACATGGCTAGCGTTAGCGTGGCTATCGAGCAAGTTTCATCGGAATTACAGAGTATTTCTTCACTGAAAGAAGAGCAAAAACACTGCTCTGGGAGGCTTTTCTTCAGAGGAAAAGATGCTTTTGCTCTTCTCTCCGTAGACTGGTTTGTGGTTGTGTTTTCGCCCGTCGCCTGTTAGTATCGGTCATATGCTTCGCTGATCTGATTTGGTTTATTTGGCCCTCGCCTATCACCAAACATAGGCCAATCAGCTAACCAGTATTTTCGCCTCTTCCCAAAAATTACTTCACCGGAAAGTTTTAGGATGGATTTGCTCCGCAAATCCATCTGGCGGAGTCAGGTTACACAGCCTCACCTTTTGACCAAATTTTATTCCCGTTGTAAATGTAATGCCAAAAAACAAGCCATTTCTTAGCTTTATCATAGAGCTGGGATCTGAGTTTGTGTGACTTTAACCTACTTTTTCCATTGGTGCAGAATCCTTTCTTGTCAACTTTGGCATAGAAGTAAATATGCATATATTATGGAATAAAAAAATATTTTTTTTTCAGAAAAATTAAAATTTTATTTGGCACCACCTTACATCACCTGTGGATGTGTTTTTTTATTTTTATTATTAATTGTTTTGATGAAAAAGTTCTGGCTGATCTTTAATATGCACTCGTAGAAATAGAACTCATGAATTTAAAATCAAGGATAGTTACTATGAAAATACAAGTAAGTCATCTCTGTTTTTTTTATAAATCAAAAAGTCTAAATTAAAAAAAATGTAAATCAGAAAAAGGTGCATGCGTGCTACCAATGTAGAAATGGGTGTGGCCTTCTCAAACAAACATGCCTTTTCACTGAGGGTCCTTTTGTGTAAAGTGGTCCCCAGGTTTTCTTACAGAATGATGCCAGTTAAACAAAGGAAAATAATGCATTTCTCTAAGAATATTCAGGGAACTCTCTTGATCTATATCCTGCTGAATGCATTTAGTAATTAGATGCAAGTCTTCTTTAAGATTAGGCCATAGATACCCTTTGTGATGTGACGTTCACCACATGGAGCAACGCTTATTATGAAGCTGAGGCATTCATATTAGAGTAGGAACCACTTTGTATGCCTAAGAAGTGAAACAGGACTTGCTAACTTTGTAATATAAAAGCATTTTTATGCTTTTCCTATTAAGTTGAGTAAAACCTAAAACAGACCTGCCTCAGAGTGTTCCTTTGCCATTTATAAGCGGAAGTGTAGCTTTGAGCAATTCTGCACAGATTTCAGTGCCAAAGCCATAACCTTAGTGTAACGCAGTGGTTCTCAAACTTTTAATGTCATTCCCCACTTTGGACAAGGCGGAATTTTCAAGCCCCGCCAGTCCTTCCGTATCGCCCAACACAATGCTAATGAAATATGAAACAATCTTAAACTATTCCAATTCTTATTAGTAACAAGTAGTATCTAAATACAAACTATTTTAGCTACATCAGATAACAGCAAGCTCAAAAATACAGAAAATAAAACATGCACCTGTGTCTTAAAATAGTATGCAGCTCAAAAAATAGAAAAAATTCAAGTGCCACTCTGCAATCTGTTAATAAAAGAAAAGAAGTGAAACTTTTCGGCAAGACAGGTCTATTTATCCTTGCTTAGTGGCTGCATGAGCCTGTTTTGCATTGCAATGTGTTTATCAAAACGGGGTTGCAGGCTGATACTGCCACTCTCAAGCTGTCTTTTGTTTTCAGTGAAGCATCAGCTGAAAAGCCCATCTCACAGAGATATGATGTGGCAAAGGGAAGAAGAATGTACACAGCTCTCGGCTGGATGAGTGGATACTCCCTCTCCACTCCAAACCAGAAACATGAACATGTGGCTGTGTGAATCAAACGCCGCTATCTACTTAAGATAAAATATTTCAAATTCAGTTATGTATGATCAACCTGCGCCGCATTCCCAGCGCATGCCCGCTTTTATTTGCAGTCTGGACGCTGAGGGTAAACATGCTGTGTCTCTGACTGCAGCCGCTTGGAGTGGACTCCTATGTAAGAAGCGGGGAGAATGGGTTGGGAGGGAGGAGGCGCCCCACCGCAGCACCCGCCGCTGGAGGACAAGAACGATACATGCTTTTAAGAGTCTCCAAAGTCGCTAGGATTTGTCGCTAGTCGCTTTTTGAAAAGAGTCGCTGGAGGGGTTCGGAATATAGCTTACGTGCCGCCAGAGCGCGTTACCAGCGCCGAAAAGTTTATTCGCTGGTTAAATAATATGCTGACGCCACGCCAATCATTATTTTGGCACTTCAGTTCCAGGTGAAATTTTTCTCATATCTAATGTTCTTTTAATTAGACTGCATGTAGGCTAGTAAAGATTACTTCTGTGGGTTTGATTGGTCTAAAAAGCTGCAACATACAGCTATAAGGACAGTTTCCTCTCTCACAAGTTCTACTTTTATAGTCACACAAAACACACACACACACACACCGGAACTTGGCGCGCCTCTACCTGTTACGTCTCAATTCCCCACCAGTGGGTCGCGCCACACACTTTGAGAACCGCTGGAACTGAACGACATGTCGCCAAGCAGAATGACTCAAACTGTTGTTCCTGCTCAAGGGATCTGCTGCTGCAGTTGTTTGTGGATCTGCATTTGCTTTCCGACCACTGATGTTTCCATAGCCCGACATTTTATGCCCCGACTTCTCTAACCTCAGCACAGAGCTATTTGTTTTGTCACATTTTACAAAGCTTTTTACCACTGAGGCATTGCTTCACCTCCGTGTTCTCGTTCAGTGTAGCTTGGCATGTTATTTCAGCCTTTTGTGTCCTACAGTCTGTATCTTTGATATAACATGTAGGTACAGCTGGCATAGTTGGTACATAAGGGTCAGTTGGGTAAACCACATTGTTAGTAAACCACACCGTTAGTCATAACGGATCTTGTGGTTGCCAGGACTCTTTCAGAAAGTCACCCGCATCACATTCATACCAGCTGTCATTTTTCTCCCTTTTTTTTCAGTGTGTGCTTGTGTCATACAGGAGCCTCCCAGCCCCTCATCTTTCTCCCAGGTGCTGTCCTAAATGATGTGGATTAAGTCGAGGCCATGACGTCCTTGTAGTGGAGGAACAGATGTCACTGCGCTCTGGGACAAAGGTTGTGCGTAGTGGGTGGTCTGATCAGCAGGTAGCTTGAGCTGATAGAAAGGTATAAATCTGCAGTGTTTCAAGAGGCGAAATTAAAACGATATAGAGACCTGCAGTTTGAGAGGAAAGTGCTATGTTCTAACGAGTCAAGTATTTAAATAGCTCTTGAAAGCAGATGAACTTTTGTTCTTTTGTTCTTAGGAAGTACTGCAGGTTAAATCTTTGACAGTAGGGTATTGCCATTTCCTACATCCCCCAATAATATGGGTGTAGATAGATGATCAGAGAATAAAAGATTTTCAAATCACAAGATCTTTGCGCTGACATCTCAGGATGAAAATACTGATACATCAATTCTTCGGTCCATTTTGTAAATCAATTATTTAAGCACTTTGTTTTCCCCCCACCAAAAAAAATGTAAATGGATCCCCTCCTACCATAAAAAACCTTGCAGCAGTGATGAAAAACTAAAGCTAGCATTTCTATTTCTAGTATAGTCTATAGGATTTCCCATTGAAAATCTGACTAAACAGGAAATCATATGTCTTTCATTTACCAAATCACCGTCATTGGTCCAACTAATGGATAGCTTTAAGTTACAGACAGCATTATAGATGTATCAATGTTTAACGATCATGGCCAAAGAATGGCTTAGCTCCTTAAACTCTGAGATCAAAGTTCTTTCTTAAAGGTGCGTTTCATAGTTTAAAAGGTTAATTATTGTGTTTTTTTGTCTTTTACGTACATGCAATTAAATTACTTGAAATATATATTGAACCTTCCTCTATTTGCAGCAGTTGCCTCCTCAAGCTCCATTAGTCAATTAATGAAAGAGTTCTTGCACATGGGTTAAACGCTACACACTGGTTTACTGGGCTACTTTGCTGAGTCTCCGTCACAGCAAACGGACAGGGGTTACGGTTTGTGAATATGGAGCACAAAAAACAACATCTGCACCTCAAACCCCATAACAGACTCCACAACAGAGAAGGAAAATAAAACTTTTGTTTCTTTAAACGTCTTTAGATCTGATGCAAGATAAACTGCTACAGGAGATTCTTTCTCCCAACAGCTATGAACGTCTACAAAAACACACTAAAAAAAACTTAAGTTAGATCAACATTTAATTTCCGTTTTGCCCTAAGGTATTACCTTAGTTGCATTTAAATGAATACAAATGGAAGCGGGTAGCACTACTGCCTTGCAGCAAGAAGGTTCCAGGTTTGATTCCCGGCCTGGGGTCTTTCTGCATGGAGTTTGTATGTTCTCCCTGAGCATGTGTGGGTTCTCTCCGGGTACTCCAGTTTCCTCCCACAGTCCAAAAAAAAAAAAAAAATGTTAGGTTAAATGGCTTCTCTAAATTCTCCTTAGGTGTGAATGGTTGTTTGTCTCTATGTTGCCCTGCGATGGACTGGCGACCTGTCCAGGCTGGACCCCGCCTCTCGCCCTTAGACACCTGGAGATAGGCACCAGCACCCCTTGCGACCCCGCTTGGGATTAAGCGTGTAAGAAAATGGATGGATGAATACAAATGGCTCTTTTTTTTTTGCTAAAAAGGTAAGATGCTCTGTTCAGAATAATCACAATGTTAATAACTTTCTTACTCCAGATGACAGTACACTTGTTGTTTTTTTCAAGCTTTTATTGTTGTTACACTGTCACAAGTACAGAGCATCGAAATTAACCCTCTGCATTTAACCCATCCGCTTTGGGGGGCAGTGGGCTGCCATTGTGCGGCACCCGGGGCTGCAGTGTGGGGTTAAGGGTCTTAGCTCAGGGACCTAGAGTTGCAGTCTGTCAGAGTTGAGCTCGAATTCAGAACCTCTGGATTCCAAGCTCTATGCCCTAACGACTAGGCTGCCATTCCACCAATTTCTAACAACTTCTATAAAAAGACATGTCTGTTGCAGTGGAACTTTGCAGTGCTTTTTTTCTTCTCCTGTGCATGAACACCAAAAATTACAATATTTCAACAATATTTCAGATTGTGGCCAGAGGTGGCACATGTCTACAAAAACTCTGGAACTTGTACAATGCTACTCTAAAGTAAAAGGTTAATGCAATATTAGCAATCAGACTTTACAGATATGTTGTGATTCAAACCATCCCTCTCACTACAGCCGGCTCCTGGTAAGCATATTCTCAGATTAAGAACAGTTCCTAAATCTAAAATAAAAAATTCAAGGCCATTGCATCAAATTTATGGAACCTAGTTTATGCAGGTAAAACTGTGTGTATTGACTAAGCTAGTTGTCTGAAACAGTCTCAAAGGTTCAAATGGCCTTTTAGTGTAAAGGTGACTTCACTCTGAGGACTGTTCTGTGTGTCTCCGTTATGTGAGAGAACCCATGGCATGTGTTGACAATTATGCCTCAGAGAAACCAGTAAGCAGGATGGAAAGTGTATTTGAACATATGTTACATAAGTCTACAATCAGGGGTTATGGTAGTGATTCAAACTACCGTAAACACTCTGGCATGAACTAATCAGGGAGCCTTTCATCTTGTAGTGTCGCAGGCAGTTTATTCATCATCCTGGCACACTGCCGGGTTGTGTTGAGGTATAGGTCTTGATTTTGTGTTTATATGGGAAGGGGGTAGGGGTGAAAGGGTTTAAAGATGAACAAACATCTTTTCTCATACCTAAGCATTAAAGCCCTCAGTTCTTTTTTATCCACTTAAAACAACTAATACCGACAAATTCATGGTTAATATTGATAAGATGGACAAAGTTGCACTAGAAAGTCCATCATTTTTATGCATGAGTTGCATCCTTCTCAATCGATGGTCTGTGCTGTATGTATTGCATATTTAACTTTCAGTAACGCTATGTTTGGTCGCATTTCATGCACAGCCTCGATGTTTACCTCTAGCTTCAAAATATGGGACTGTTTTGACTGTCGCTGCAGTTTATTCTTGTGGACTATGGGGTGCCATGTTACTGTTCTATAAACAGAAAAGAAGCAACTTAAAAAGTCAGTGGAGGGCCACTGTAAAAGAGCTCCACAGGATATTGAAATAATGGCTGTTGTTTGGAAAAACAAGATGTCCTAAGTCAAATGATTTCCTCGTGTATTTGTCCTGAATGGCTATAAAGTCTTCCCAGAACACTCAAAGTTGTCTGCAGTCTGCAAATCCAATATAGAAGGGGGCACATGGAAAAGAAACATTACCTCTAACTACTTAGTTATTTGGCTGGATCTGCCAAGTGGCCTGAATCTGCTCAGATTTTTGGTCTATCAGTCTGGAGAGCGAGGGTACAGGCAGTGAATTAATGGTCAGGAGATTTATTTGTTTGGTGTAATAAGGACTGTAAAACAGTAAGAGCTCTGTGCAGCCTTGCAGGCCCCCTGCCCCGTGGGTACAATCAAATGCTGCCAGTAAATCAATAGAGCTGGAAGAGGTTTTTATAACCCGAGTTTAACACTAGGCTCTAAGTGCTCCAGGTGGCAGGTCATTTGTTCATTATCCCAACTTATCACAATAAACAATAGCAACCCTGATTGGACTACTGCACTCTGCAACTATGGGGGGAATAAAAGAGAAGAAGACAAGAAAATCTCAGGTGGGCAAAGTGTTGCTAATAAGGGAGGCACAAAATGGGCAGGAGGCAGGGGAGAAGCAGAAGATTAACCACTGTAATTACATACAGGAGCGCAGAGGTGGACTGGGACAGCAGAAGAAACAGATAATGTTGGAGCAACGGTGTCAGCCTAGACTGATAATTCTTCTGAAGGGAGGGCAATAACTGTGCCTCTCTAAGTGCCACCAACAAGGCTGGGCCTTTATTATAACAAATATATGTTGCATGCTCATTTCATTATTTTTTTTTTTCTGTGGGGGGGGTCCCATAAATAAGCTTGGGATCCCCAAGGTGAAATGGCAAAAAGGCACAAGGAAGAACAACATAACCCTATTTGAGTCTATTCATTGAGCTATCAGACACCCGGCTTGTATAACAGCATTGCAAAACTAGGAGATAGAGCCCAGTGGTACTGTATCACGACACACAACCTCCTCCCGATGCACTGTTTTTTTCTCTAAAGGTCCAACAACCCGAAACTATATGCCAAACAGCATGACAGAGGATAAAAAGTGAATTTCTCCAATGTGAGATCAATAAAGTTTTATTCTATTCTAAAACTGGAGAGCATCAGAACTACTAAAGTCCAGACTTATACAGGAAATATCCTGGAGTGTATCAGAAGGACATGCCCTGATGGAAGAGTGCTTAATGATTATCTCAGGCTCCCAAGGTGAAGGAGACACCTTCAGACAAATAGACACTCAGTTCAAGAGTCTTGGATAATCTTTGTCATCAGGATCCATCACGTAGTACTTGCAAAGATGGTGTTGAAACAGACCATTAAATATTAACATGGATTAAAAATATTCAACCCACATTTAGTTATTGTCTGAAACAATGTGTCACACCCTCAAACTTTTATACACCATTGGGTGGAACATTGGTTTAATTTTATATACTTAAATCTTTGAAGCAATAACCTCAAAGCTGGAGCTGCAATGAAGACTGAACAGACCTGGAAACTTTTTTCTTAAAATTGTGTCAATTTTTGTGAATTATGCATCTGTTCATATTCAGCTCATGGCCATAATGGCATCTGCATGCTTGTTCTTGTCTGGTCACAGACTCTAGGCAGGATCAGGCTTGGTGGGCCCATGAATGGGAGACTGCATTGGAACAGCAAGTGCTATGAACGCTGGTTTTCTTGCCCTGAGATTGTCTGGTCACCTGTCAAGGTTGTAGATAGATGGGACTTGGAGATGGTACCAGCCTTGGTACCAGCCTCACCTTGACCCCGGATGGATGGACGGACGGATGGATAGATAGATGGATTCTCAGAGTCTGCCTGGCTGTGTGTTTCCTCCCTTTTAACTCCCATTAAAAGGGAGTTTTTCCTCTCCACAGTGAATTCTTAGCTGTCAGAACTGAAACCTGTTGTCTTTCACTGCTGTAGCGCATCTACTTTAAGCTATGTTGAGTTGTCCAAACAATAGACAGAGTATCAGTATATCAGTTTTCAATTTTGATATTTTGAGATTTAGACATCAACTCTCATCCCAATGTAAGGTGGGATTTTCTTGCAACCAATTCTTCATCTTGGCCTAAGATCCTTATCTTCTGAACTTCTAATCATTTTCATTTGTTCACCCTAGTTTTCTCTGTTCTGCAAACCGGGTCATAAACCACAGCTCTGCAAAACTGTATCTCATAAACTTTCCAATAGATGCATACCCACTTCCCTGCAGCTCCCAGCAAAATCCCCTCCAACTTCCAGCCACTGACCTTCTCCTGGGCCTGCATTTTTTTTTTTTTACTCTGACTCCATGCTTTCACTCAATTACAGGATCTGACCAGGAGATGACACTTCTCCTTAGATCTTAATGTCCACAAATCATGACAGAAAGAATATTTTAGTACACATATCGATGTTTAAAGTTATTGTAGGGGACCAGCAGAGGACCTAAGCTGACTCCGCCAGTGGGATTTCGTTCAAGATATCCATCTGGAGATAACTTCTAGTGACTGTACACGGAGTGGGATTTTCACTCCTGTCCCATCCCACCCCACAGAAAATGGTGTCCTATGTTGGTGATCAGACCGGCCAAATAAACCAAATCCTGTCCAGCCCCACCCTGTACAAATGACTCACCCCATCCCGCCCTCCGACTTAAACACAACCACAAGCCAGGCTACTCTTTGCCGACCACCAATCGGGAGAAGGGCAAAAACATCTTTTCCTCTGAGAAAGCTCTTCCAGAGCAGTAAGTTTCTGCCCCTCTTCAGAGAAGGAATATCGTACCCATTGGTCCTGCTCGGCGAAGCCACGCCGCCGGTTTATCGGCTGAGCCGCCAAGTTCTTTAGGACTGAATTATCGCTATCGCTATGTACACACCTCAACCCGCCAAAGCCAACGCTGATTGACGTTCGTTTGGTACGGCTCCAAATTTCTTTAACGGAGACTCCTTAGACTGATACTAGCGAGTGAAATCTTGAAAGCTCAAGAGATCGATGGTCTCCACGCGGCCGCGTGGATAATCAGCCAGGAAAGTGGGGAAACTTTGAATGGCTACAAGTGCAATTAAGCTAGAGGGTCTAAACTAACCTGCTATGGTCGGTCTTCTTTAACTGGACCAGAGTTTGTTTCCTTCATGGTCCAGACATTTTGTACAGCTGTGGATATACTCAACATGAACTGGTCCAGATCAAACAATTGGACTGAGAAACACTTTTAAGTGCGGTTCTGAGAACACAACTGGCCTTGGAAAAAAGGCGGTGGCGTAGATACTTATAGCACAGGAGTGTTCATAGTCAGTGTCTGCAGGATTTAGCTGTGTCCCTGCTTTAACACCTCTGATTCAGAGGATTGCAGTTCAGCAATCACCTGTTAATCATCCTTTAAAGGAAACCAGGTGTGATGAATGAGGGAAACATAGATCCTGCAGGGCACCACACCTCCAGAATAGATTTTGGACATCCTTGGTTTAACAGATGTGTAATTGGGATCCACCTCAGTCTGTTTGTGCTTTAGGATTAACAATTTCAGTCAGCATTTCAAACTAAAGTGCTGATGTCCTTTTTAGCATGGTTTTAATTCTTGTCTTGTCACTAAACTTTCAGTGATACACACACACACTCTGTGAAGTTTAAAATAAAATGGGAATCTTTGAGGTTATGTAAGGAACACATTTTTCTCTCCATTTGAGACAGCTGTAATTTTTGAAAATGCATGGCTCTAAAATGTAGATGGAAAAACCCGTGGAAGGAGTTAAAAGAAAGAAGTGGCAGAGATCCCATCTGCTCTTTTCAAGCAAGCTTCAAAGTTATCTTTTCTGCAGCTTCACAGAGTTGCAGACTCATTCTTTCTCAGAACACATGAACTAAACCCAGACACTCATTTAAGGGCATTTTCACAGAAGGTAACTGTGAAATACCTTAATAAACACTGACCTCATTTTGTGTCTGCTTTGGACCTTTGCTGGGCCTAAACAGGGTCAGAACAGCTCATTCAGCCCCTATTCAGTGTTCATACGCAGGTCATGCTGGTGATAAATCTGTGCAAGTTGGCCTTGGTAATGGACTCCAGAAGGGTCCTGAGAGCTAAGCAGTGATGAGCAATGGAAACTGTGGTCAGAGAGAGAGAGCGAGAGCAGCTGTATCCCTCAAACAGGCGTGGACAAGATGAGAGGAAGGAAACAGCCAAACATTCTGAGGCCCAGAGATTGGTCTATTTTAGGAGAAAGCTGGAGGCGAGCCCGGCCAAGCAACACTAGAGCAGCACATGTGTATTTGCTGCAGGCTGACTGGTTGGATTGGTGCAGGCTCAGCAGGAGAACATGAGCTGAAGATGAAGTGCTTGTAGGGAGTCTCTGTTAACTCCACCAGCTCGATGTTAATGCAGGGTGTGCCTTGAGAGTTTGTGTGAATGCGAAGCGTAAGTGAAGCTACAAAAGTATAGCCCTGGAAAAAAAGACATGTGGTAAACCACCGTTGCATAATCCTCCAGAGACGTGGTTAGAAGCTATGAAAGGAAAAAAAAAAAAAAGCTTATAAAGACAGAACAGAGAGGAAGAAGGGGGGTTGGGTGCAGCCTGCTGATTTTCTGTCATTAAAATTTTCCTTTTTGGTCTGCCTTCTCATTCTGACCTCTGACCTGAGAATGATCCTCTTTTAATGCCATTGGTTGAACACAACTGCTGCATTGTGAACATGCAAAAGAAATGCCTAACAAATTGATGTGTGCATTAGTCTTTACGAGCTTGGTCTCCTGTGGAATATTTACTGACAAGCATTTGCTGCCACCTAGAATTATTGCCTGAATAATTGATTTAATTGATCAAACCCGAAGAAAATAAGCTAAATGGCTTTTTTAATGGGTGATTTTTAGAAATCCATACGGATTATGACTCTAAGGGTTTAGATGCTTATTTAAGGATCATACATCAGTTTACTTTAAATGTTTATATTTTAATCTGTCTGTTATTTATGTTTTGACTTCCAAACATTCCTGCCATACGGCTGCAATCGCCTCATCTGGCTTTTGTCCCAAAAAGAAAATAAATGATTTGGTACCCGCACCAGTCGAGTTGGAATGTCAAAGGTCGCAGGGTCAGAGGCTGAAAGCAAATTAAGTTTGAGGGCAGCAATGCTGAGTTTGTCTCAATCTGATTACTGGATACGTGTGTGCCTTGAGAACATGGACAAACAAACACAACTCCCTCTCAAGCTCCAGCAAGAGCTGGGAATATTTAGGTAGTGATTCTGTTAACTTTAGCATGAACTTTTCCGCTGACCATCATGTTTCATAAGGTTGAAAGAAGGCTAAGATTGGAAAAAAGGAACCATACTGAGATAGAGAGGTCAAGGGCTTGTCTGTTTTCTCTATCAAAGGCAGGAAAGGATCACTATAAGCCAGTTTCTTGTTTTAAACTTTTTTTCCTTGCAGTTTGCCATTTTCGTTCTGTGCAGTGAACAGCTGAAGCTAACAGATCTAATTTCAAATATTAAAGACTCTTTGGAGACTCTTAAAGTCAATAAAAATGATTGATTCGGATTACACTACTGAAAAAACTTTGGAATGACTGGAATGAAATGTGATCCATGTCTTAATGTTCTTACAAGTTTCCGTATTTTTTCGCATACAGGCCACTTTGTTAGGAAAAGTTCATCCACATTTTAACACAGAATAATTAGCAACAACTTAATGGACTAAACCATTCAGATGTAATGGGGAGGATTTCCTGAAGTTTAAAGAGAGAAATAAACAAAATGTGTTTATCACTGAGTGTGGAACACTGTTGCTTTTGCTGCATTTGTTGGTCTGTGTTTTATTTTTAGAAAGTGCTGCTAAGATTTTCCTAAAATTTTCTTTTGGGTTTAAAAAGAAAAGTCCACAAAAGAAAAAAGTATCCAGATCCAAAGAAGGTGTGATAAAAGGACATCAGTAGATCAAATAACTCTGCAGGATATCGGCTCCCAATTCAAAACACATTGGATCCACATTGTCAAAATCCAACAGGAACCTGCCTGTTGTGAACTTTTCAATATCTTGTATATGTGTGGATTGCATTGGATGGGGGGGAGGGGTTCCTTGGTTAACTTTTAGCTTTGTAAAACACATCGTTTCTGACAGCATCCAACCTTCTGCACGTGTGTACTCTATTTTTCTAAAATCAAGTTCCATCAGGATGACGCTGCATCACAAAGCTGAAGCTATCTCTGTCTGCTTTCTTTAACATGCCATTAACTTCCCATTAATCCATACCCTCAAAGTCACCAGATCTTTACCAACAGAGCCCCTTCAGGATATGGAGACTTACTTGAGAAATGAGTAGTGGACAAATCTCGAGTGATTGTATCATCTTATCCATATCTTATCTTATATTAATGTTTCTGAGATTCCATAGGATTGCTCGAAAGGTTTGGATTAGATTAGGTTTTTTTCCCTCCTGAAATTAAACTTCCTTATAAGACCTAAATAGTGTGATTATATGAGTAAGTTGATTTTGTTTTAGCTTTTTTAGAGATCTTTATTGAGTTGCACCAACAGTTTTTAGATTGTTCAACTTGCTATGCAACAAATTGTAAGTCTTGTTTTAGACTTGCTGTGGCTGAGAGACGTCTTATTGGTTTGATTGTTCGGGTGTTGGCCTGCCCTTATATATATTCCCAAATTTACTTTATTCCTTTCTTTTCTTTTTTTTTTTTAAATACATTTCTAAATGATTGATCGGAATAACAGTGTAGCTCAACTGAGATCTTTCAAAACGAGCTACATAAATGAAGGATGATGCAAGAAAATAGGAATCAAGTGGTAAAAAAATGTGTTTGACATGATCAAATCTGCCAATAGACTTAAGCACACTGCGAAAGAAAACCTGTAGATTTCGTCAATTTAAATCTCATTCTAAACATTTGAGCGAATCATTTTCTCCTGCTGGGTTTGGCTGAATAAACAGTGATGCCTCGGTACTAAACAGACGCCTGAACTGAATGAGCTGCCAGCATCTCTGTGCTTACAAGATAGAAAGCCGGCAGCCGAGGAGACTCTGCTGGAAATAATGAATACAAACTCATGCATTATAGATTTACAGGTGAATTTATTTATTCTCCTCCAAAAGTCGGAAATGTAAGCCAGACCAATCAATGCAAAGGAGTTCATCTCTGTCCGACTAATCATTGGCTAATAGCCTCTATCAATTGTTTGCCCACGCTTCTGCAAGTCTACCTATCTTGCAATAAAGTCAACAAACACATACTGTACTGTCGATTAAAAGTGCTTTAGCATGGGATTCCAGGTAGATGTATTGATTGGTCTCCTGCAAGGTAATGGAATTTATTCAGCATCAGTCTTGTTTATTTATCTCTAATCAACTGCAGTTCATCAAAAAATAACGCAGGTGTTGGTAAAAATCAACTTTAAAGCTTTTCTGGTACAACATGACTTCTTGATGCAACAAACAGGTACAAATCTTTATAGATGGAGTAAAGAAAGCATAACAGGCTTAATGTGCAGAGCTGCATTATCTTGTGGTTGTATAGTTGTAATGTCACACAGACTTAACAACAGCCTGCACTTTTTCATCATGTTATTTATTTATTTGCTTGCGAGCCAGGCCCTGCACCCACATCCCTGTGCTTCTGCCAGCATTGACAAATACAATGCAATACAAAGGAGGGCTTGCTTTTGGAGTGTACTCATTTATTCATGATGCCCTGCAGTGTGCCTGTCCATTCCACACATTATTTTAATGTTTCTGTTTCACTGTTTCTTGACAGCGACACTGGCCCAACTGCACATCCAGATTACACAAAGGAGCTGCTGGTGTTTGTGTGTTAGGTAGGGGGGGAAAGGAGAGCCATGTGTACCTGAGAGGTATCTGCTGACTTCTGCAGTAATGTCCTCATGCAACCTTGTTGTGTTGCTGTGTGATTCAATCCCTGCAACGAGATTTCCGAGTCCTTCCTTCCATCCATTAACTGCCTTACATTATGACAAGGGGTGCAGCTATTGGTCAGCCTAGATTTCCTTATAAGTTACAATAATTTAATAGGAAGATGATAATTGGGATTTCAGTGTTTTCTACATCTGTAAAATATACTGTCAATTCTGTGAACATTGCATTTATTTTTGTTTGCACTACCTAATGTACAGTTTAAAAAAAGTTTTATTTTTCTATGGGTATAGTTGAGTGCTTTCCCGTGAGGTAATATTGAATGATTGAAGGTTTAAAGTGATCTAATAACAACTGACAGTGTGAGTTCTGATAGCTCCAAGAATTTTTAAAAATAAAATGGGAGGCAGATTTTTAGGTCGTTTACACACCTGATAGTCTGGTAGACTCGGATTGATTTGGGACCAAAATTGCTACGTTGTTACTATATTCATCTGGCTTGCATTTGCAAGGCACTTTGTCAAACCGAAACAAACATCTTTACCCACGTGTTCATCCCCTCGCCTTGGCACTGCACCAAGAACCAATGTAGAAAGACAACACAAATCTGCTTCCTTGTCTACAAAAATAGAAACATACAGGAATGGCTACAGATTCCTAACCTGACTCCGCCATATGGATTTGCTC
Organism: Cyprinodon brontotheroides; assembly: GCA_018398635.1. Classification (NCBI taxonomy): domain Eukaryota; kingdom Metazoa; phylum Chordata; class Actinopteri; order Cyprinodontiformes; family Cyprinodontidae; genus Cyprinodon; species Cyprinodon brontotheroides. Next base: position 35,744,907 of record JAGKQL010000009.1, read on the forward strand.
CGCATGTCCATCTGGAAACCTTCCGTAGAAGTAATTTTGGGAAGGGGCGAAAATACTGGTTAGCTGATTGGCCTATGTTGGTGATAGACGGGCCAAATAAACCAATCAGATCAACGAAGCATATGACGTAAATGGCATGTACTTATATAGCGCCTTTATTAAAACCAGGAGACTTGACCAAAGCACTTTACACTACATTCATTCACACACAAACTCACACACTGATGGTGGCAAACTACATTGTAGCCACAGCTGTCCTGGGGCTCACTGACAGAAGCGGGGCTGTGAAGTGTCTTGCCCAAGGACACAACGACACTGAAAGTGGGAGTCGGGGCTTGAACCGTCAATCCTTGAATTTCAGGGCAAACTCCTGCATCCAACGCCACTGTCGCCCTACGATGTAACAGAGCGACGACGAAGAGGAGCCAATTGATAGATCAAACTCTTG
>JAGKQL010000009.1:35745487-35765250 GCA_018398635.1 Cyprinodon brontotheroides
CTGGAAACCAGTGGAGAAAGAGCAAAAACATCTTTTCCTCTGAAAAGCCTCCCAGAGTAGTGTTTTGCTCTTCTTTCCAGTGAAAAATACTCTGTAATTCCGATAAAACTTGCTCGATAGCCGCATAGCGCTAGTTTCATCGGCTGAAACCGCCATGTTCTTTGGAGCCTGAACTGTAAGCCTCTCATTTAAATCACACCTCAACCGCCCCTCAAAGCCAAGCGCTGGTTGGCGTTAAGTTTGGTGGAAACGGCTCCAAATTTTCTTCTTAGGTCTCCAGACTGATTAGCGAGTGATGAAATCTTGAAAGCTCACGCGAGATCAGGATGGTCTCCGCGAAGCTAACAGATTCCAGCAGTGTCATTGCAATGATGTCTTTTTTAGCCAGTTTGCCAGATAAGTAGCTTTCAATAATGGGCTTGGCATGAAAGAAAAACAAGGCTCTTAATGAGGCAGAATATTTAACTTCATTGCACTGACATCAATACTGCACAGACATCCAGCAAGGTATTTTTATGATCTGAATAGTTTAATTCTTTATTATTACAGCATTACAGCTTTTGGGGCGGTCTGCAATCAACAGCATCTCTTCTTGTTGGACAGTGCCAGAGTAACCTCAACAGCTCCGAGGCCTAGATTTTGAGGCTGAACTGAGTTTGCTGTTTTTTTAGTTTGCATCAGGATTCGATTGGAAATTCATACATTCCCTAAACAAACCAAACTTTCTGGCCAAACGAACTATGATCAATGAAACCGCGCAAAACAGGGCCCTCTCCTATGATACCAACTCCCTGGGGCAGAAACCTTGCCTACTATTAGCATAAGGCTTAAAATGTTCCTTTTTGACCAAAGTTTATGGTTAGAGTTGGTCCTGTAATCCTGAGCTATCCCTGTAGTTTAGCTGACATAGGCTTAGGCTGCTGGACGACTTAGCAACGGCTTTTTTTCATTCTGCTTCATTCTACTTCTATTCTCCAAATCTGCATTATTTGTTAGTTCAACCTCTAAGTTTAAATTCCCTCTTCTTTTTCTTTTGTGGGAGCAGTATACATTAATGATATGGATCTGTTTCTCAGTGTTTAGTCCTGTTTCTCACCTACAAAACTGTGGGCTCAGCTTTTACTGTGACTAAATGTATGTGCTTTTTTTTCTAATCCCTAATCACATAAAAACTGTCTCAGAGGTTGTCTGCTTAATTTTCTTTTTCCTGGAACAGACAACCACTGGAACTGGTTTGTTGTTACTTTTGTTTGCTTCCGTCTACTTGAACCCCCAGTAAACCTCTGTAGAAGTTCCAGTCACACCCAGCCTGGTTATGCTGGAGGTTCCTTCCTGTTTAAAAATCTCCACTAACACTGTATTCATTCTTGGTCTGAAGGATTTCTGTAAAGTAAAAGAGACAATGCAAGTAAATATCCATTGTTGCCCCATGGTCATCAAGAGGAACAAATCCTGCATAGTCAATGAATCATTGGAATCTGCTGGTTTTCCTTAGATAGAAAACTTTTAATAATCTGAATGTATGATCTGGTTGAAGTGTCTCTCTAAAGTGCCATGAGATGACATATGTTGTGAATTGGTACTATATAAACATGAACTCACCCAAAACCTTATTTGGCCAGTGGCATCTACCATTAACACTTTAACTGCCTGGTCAACCTCCAAACTGCATTTCAGTGAGCAAATGGTCAACCATTTGTTTGACCAGGAAGTTAAAAAATCCTTCTAGTTTGCCTGACTTGAATCTTATGAGAATATCTGCCTTCAACTTGATCATGCCCCCCCCCCCCCGCTTAACATTGCTGACACATCTATGGATCTCTGTTGACAAGATCACCTATAGATTCTATCTGAGCACCACATTTCAGACCTAAGGAAACCACCTAACTTTGATGCGGATGAGCATCTCATAAATTGCATCCTTTTTAGTATTGACATGCCCTGTCGCTACTGGAGACCGCCAGGCATGTGATTCCCTCTGATGGTATAAACTGAGGGGCTGGAGTCCGAGGAAAACCAGCTCAGTGTCACAGGTGTCAACACAGCTGCTCCTTATTGACTATAAGGCTCCTCTAGACCCCTGAAATGAAATCGGAGATGACAAGACCCTGCCTTTGATGCTGAGCTTACCCCTCATCTTTGAAATGTGTAATTATTTTCCCTTCAGGGAATTTATTTTTTATTGAGACGTAAAAAAAGACAAAGTCAATGAGAAATGTGTTTTTATAGAGGGTTATAGAAAAATCAGAACAGTGTGAGTGCAGTGACCCACGATAACGCAAGAATGAGTCTGGGAGAAGTAGGCTACTCAGATATCTTGAGGTATTTGATCATTTAGGCATTTTGAAACCTGGACTTTTTCAGTATATTTTTGGAAATTTTTTTTTTGTAAAAAAAAAAAAAAGATGATAAGGGAGTTTGTGATTAGAAATATGCTTTCACCCCACTTTACTTTCAGCCTAAATGCCTTCAGAACTCACCTATATTTTGTCTACCTGTGTATAATAAAAAGACATGCTCTGAAAGGCTCTGCTGTTTACTTTTTTAGGAATATCTGGGAACAGATAGCAACATAATGTCCAGGGAAGACATGAAATGTAAATCCCTTTATTGTCCCAAAATTGGGAAATTCATTCCCATTTTGATCCATTTTGACCCATCCCCTTGGGGAGCAGTGGGCTGCCATTGTGTGGCGCCCGAGGAGGAATCAGGGTTTAAGAGTTTTGCTCAGGAACCCAGAGTGAAGGCTCAGGTACTTGCAACCTTCCTAGAGCAAAAGTGCACTGCTCTAACCCACTAAACCAACACTCCCCTACATTAGGCGGGTCAGGGAATAGCATGTGGAGACATTTTTTAGACAATACTCCAAACTTTGAACATTTCTCCGAGCTGTGTTCATCCATTATCTAAACATGAAAAGAGGAAGGACCAACTGCAGATCATTAAAAGGAAGGTCCATCTAGCTTAGAAAAAAATTAGCCAGTGAAAAAGCCAAGATGAGCCTCATAATTCTTAAAAGGGCTGCAGGGATTAAATTCTCAGGACGAAGATTCATTACCTGGCAAATCAGATTGACAATGTGTGGCAATCAGGTTTAGTTCTACACGCTATCAGTCTGTTACTGCTCTGATTGAACTTGTTTTTGGAAAGGGGTAACATTAGGCAGCATATCTCAAGCTGATTAGGCAAAACTACACCTACTGCAGGCTAAAGGTGTAAATCAGATCCATCATAGCGATTTGATTCAGTATCGATTTCTGGCCCTACTTGATTGGATTATTTTTACGATACTCAAGAATGCATACGATCACGATTTGATTGATTAGATTAATCGGTTAGTTGTTTTTTTTTTCTTTTACCTTGTGGTACTAAAAAGTTTCACGTGTTAAATAAATCAATGAAAGCTGTAATATGTTAAAGTACACTTTTTTTTTAGAAACAACTTATGGAAAATAAAAGCTTAGAAGAAAAGCATCAAAAATGCTGCAGAATTGCTGCAGAAAATCAGTGCAATAAGATCAATGCAATACCTCGGCTCCAGGCGTCCCGCCCCCTCCACAGGCGGCTCCGCTGCTCCTCTCCTAATTGTATGCCCGTTACTTGAACAGCGCTGCCGCCTTGAACAGGAGGCTTGCGGCTTGTTTGCATTTTAGCAGGCTGACTGTGCAGAAAACAACTCGTGAAGTTTGACCTGCTAGAAAGAGCGAGGTCGCGCGAGAGCGCTGGGACCCTTTCTCCACACTGGATCTCCGCTCTTTTTGGCCCTCATGTCCCTCCGTGCGGCGGACTAAAGCCTACGCCCCCACTTCCTGCGCCACCTCGGCGTATCTGGAACACACAGCGTGTAGATCCAGACCGCGCTTCAATATTGAGCATAATTGAAAAATGTCTGCATCAAACTCACTCACGACACACTGCTGTAAAAGAGTATAACCAGGAAGGAGAGTGAGGAGGCAAAAATAGGTTTAAGCGCCACCGCGCTTACGGGAGGAGAATACGCCCAGGAGTAAATGGATACAAATAAACCAGAGGAAAAAAAAAAACATGATTCGATTCTCTTGCTGACGTGTCGACGCGTCGATGCGTCGGCTGTTGGATACGATGCATACATTTCAAACCACATTATTATTTACACACCTACACTAAGGAATAACACAACTTTTGGTTTTAGCCAATCATGATAACAAATGAAATGGTAGCAGACACCATGAGAATGCACAAAAAACATTTTACACTCTTGTTGTCCCTCCATTGACAGACATATGCGATAGTAGCAGCTACATTTCCTCCTTTTTTATTTTACTTGGGCTGTTGGCTTAGCAGCTCTTGGTTTTGTCACAGCTGAATATGTCCCCTTAAACTATCCTGCAGTAACATAATTGGATGAACTGTTTAGGTCAAGGCTCCAACTTTTGAGATAGGAGCAGGGCATGATATGTTTTCATGTGTTTTAACTTGCAAGCAGGGTTAGAAGACTCTGTTCTCTATGCCATCATTAGAGAACTACTTTAAAATTTTTTATATTATATGTAAAAGTTAAAAGGGAAAATTGCAAATATGCATGTGTCTCAACAACCTGAATACATCGGTCCTAGCATGAAAAGTAATGGCGGCAGCATCAAGCTGTGGGGACTAGAAGGAAGCCGGTCAAAGTTGATGGAAGGATCGACTAAGGCTTCATGAGACTTAATACCAGGGTGGAGGTTCACCTTCCCACCCAACGCTACAATAGGATAGTTTAATTTAAAAAAATCTGCACATTTGTTACAAATAGAAAATTAAATTTAATTGGGACAATTTTCAAGCAAAAGGGAAATATTTGTGTTAAGTTTCTCTCCAACCCCTCCAACTGAGCTCCATTTAATTTTTGTGCTAGCTCACAAAAGACACAAAAAAGGACTAATTCTATTCTTTACAATATTTTAATGCTTTTGGCAACCACATTTACTGTTTCACAAGTAAGCAACATTTCGATGTTTGAAAAGGATTTGTGTCGTGCATTTGTTGTATTCTTTTGCCGAAATACTGTAAGTGCTCACTGTTTTCAGGAAAGTGGAGCAGCAAGAACTACAGCTTGTTAAAAATGACCATAAACAGCTCATCTTTTTAAGAGGGCCGGAGACGGCCATTTGATCCAGGCACTATACCGGCTCGTCTTCCCTTAGCTGCTCTGTTATTTTACTCTAGGTGCACACATGGGGCTCTACAGATGAAATATTGCCAGTATAAGGCTAGCACATGCTACCTTAGAGGAATGTGTATTGAGCATTTTTTACACGAGAGGAAATGTCAGGAGTTCATGCTGAAAGCTCTTGCAGGATATTATTGTTGCAGCAGAACAGAACTGTTCTATCAAAGCTCTGTCGGTTATATCAAAGCAATCACCCATTTGCATTTTTTCTTTGAACATATTCTGGTTAAACAAGTGAACTTTAAAGAAGCATGGAGTAAAACCTAATCTAAAAAAACGTGATCATTGGAGTTAGTGCCTTTTTTTATGTGTAGATGAAAGAGATGGTGTCTTCAGTATCCCACCTGTCTCTCTCTCTACAGGACTGTTCATCCAAGCCCTTCTCTTTATAATGCAGCCTGTCATCAGTGCGCCTGACAGCAGTCTGATGTCTTCTCAGCGTGCTGCTTTCCATGCACATATCACTGCTGCTGAAGGAGTCACCCATGCTGACAGCAGATGGTGCTCTTCAGGTATAAGAGGCCTGATCCTTCCACTCAGCTCACTCTCCAGGCAATTTATCATTCTTCTACTTCCCTGTCTTCTCCACCAAATCACTGAAGGGATTGTGGACCACCATCCTCTGTGCCATCATTTACGTGTGTGCAAGAGAATGTCAACCTGCACAGCCTTGGGCTTTTTATCCGGGGAGTTAGCAGCAGTGAGCCAACACGCAGGGTTAGATAGGGATCCGTTCTGGCACTTTTTAATGATGTGGTTCAGTGTTAAACCTGGGGAGGCTGACTGACTGAAGGTTGTGTGTTGTAAAAGAAATAAAGTAGCAGAATTTATTATCTGCTAAAAGAAAGCATTCATGTACTTAATAAACATTTGTGAAAAAAATAGATTATTAATTTAAGCAGTAAATAATATTTAGGCCTGCAGTTTATTATTAATTTTTTATCCACTTGGGGAAAAAAAAATTACTTAAAATTACAAAATCTTTGACAAATAAATGAAGTTCGAAAAATGTAGCCCTAAGCGCCCTTCTTGAACTATCACCTCTGAACAGCTTCCCTTCTGTACCAAACAAAGATAGTAAACCCCAGGATGCCACTTCCATTTTTCCTTTTGCAATGTTTTTTTTTTTTTACTGTGAAATGCACTTGGGATGAACCGCTTCACATTTTTTCCTGCTGATCTGACTCAGATAGAATTTGGATATATACAGATCCCAATATCTTTCAGACACCACGGCTCTGTTTGCTTCAATTTTATCCTGATTATCTGATCTTTTAAGAAGCTATCATAAAGCTATCATGATATTATAATATGTATGTATATCTGAAAATATATATCCCAAACTTGGGTCAGAAAAGCAAGTCATCCAAACATTAAATCGTGTTAACAATAGAAATTCCATGCAGACAACAAAGATGCACCTGCAAGTGCAAAGTTTTAAATTGACTGTACTTATTACAGCAATGACGGATGCCTAATAAATGCTCTTTGAGTGAGGTTTTTTAGTTCGGTTTAAGTCCATCTTTTGGTACTAAAGGTCAGAAGGTAGTGCAATTGATTGATTGGTTGAATAATTGATTGACTTTATTGATCTGACAGTGAAGACAGTTACTCGCTACATCAGCTCAAATAGTAAAAGGAGAAGAAGAAGAAGATGCCAAAGGAAGAAAAAGGTGCATGGGATATATACAGTATATACAGTGCATCCAAATATGACAGTTTTCTTTTAATAGTAGGATCATTATACAGGGTTATTGCAAAGGGTGTTTACATGGGTATTTACATAGATGGATATTTGTATTTATTCATACAGGTTTTGCACTGATTGTCAAATATAGAGAAACAGGTTATTGCACAGGGTATCAAATTTTTATATAATATATATTGTAATTGTAACAAGTAATTGTTGCTATAGTGTCACATTGTAGAGTCTGGCTGTAACAGGGATGCATGACCTGCAGTAGAGCTCCTATCTAAAGTTTGGGATACTGTTTTTTGAACCAAAGCCTACTTTGAACTCAAGGGCTTTCGTCTGACCTGTCTGCTGAGTCCCTTGGTTCTTCATGATGCTCTTTGTTCTCTAATTCGAACATTTTCAACTGCAAAGAATTAACCCTAAAACGGGGATCAGATTAAAGGGGATTGAAGAGAAATTTGTAACAAGATTTTACTCAATTCTATCATTATACATATTTGAGAACCTGGGTTTATTTTCTTAAACTGATAGACTATTAGCTGGAAAACCAGATTTTAGTTAAGAAATCTTTATGTGTGACATAAAACCAATCCACAAATATTACTGTCAGTTGTTTTGGTTTTACACATGAGGTCACACGAAATGCATTCTTAGTAAATTACAAACGGTAGGTCCTGTTGCCCTCGTTCTGTCTAGTCAAAACAGCAATGGGTAACGTTAAACCTTTTCAGCTTGAATAGGAGCGCAGTGACAATTTAGAAATCACAAGAGGTAATAAGGATTAGGAGGACCAAACAGAGGAAGAGGGAAGAGTTAACTAAAGAAGCTGGCGTTTGTATAAAACAAGAACTGAAATATAACTTTCACTTTAACAGTTGTTTATTATCTTCCAAAAGGATTTTAATTTCATATTGGTTTCTGCTTTCATCTCTCACTATTATATTAAACAATAGGGCTGTGTCCAAATGTCTGCCCTACTCACTATATAGGGCAGTATATAGTGGTTACGCCATTTTAGATGAGTGTCCAAACATCTAGTGGATGAAAAATTAGTGAACTCGAAATTTCCCACAATGCGCCTTGAAAAGTAGTGATCATCCATGGTCACTAGATTTGCAGATATATCCCTGACTGCTTTGCGAGAGCTTTCTTTGCAAAGCATCATCGGAATTGTTGTGTCACTACCCGATCAATCCCTAAAGCACGATCCGTCCTGTACATGCGTGAACACATACATCAGGGTGTCCATAAATAATGTCATTATGGTAATAAAATTACTTATTTATATACTTAACTCTCTAAAGAATGCTAATGCACATCTTTAAAAAATATTTTATTACTTTTGTGAGACAATTTTGAAGCTTTTTACATTTTCTTCATTAAAGGTAAATCGGACATGACCAGAGTAGTCCGGCAAAATACGATTAAACCATATCTATCTGCGTTTTAGTTGTTTCTTTCTTAAGATTAAGCACTATATAGCATAATGTTAACACAAACGGAAAACATGAAACTCAAAAAGACAAGATTTATGTTTAAATCAAAGCCAAAAAAGTTAGCTCCCGGAAGTAACATGGGATCCCATTTCCGGTGCAGATCGGGCACAGACGAGTGATAAAATAGAAAGGATTTTAAGGCATTTATTTTCTCAGGAAATACATTATTGACCTTTAACACATTATATTTTAGTAAGCTTATTACTTTCGGGAATGGAAAAACTTCATGTAGGTCTTTTTTCACAAAAGAAAATCGAGGGTGATCCGGATATATATCTAGATGCTCAGCCGCAAATGAACGGATCGTGCTTCCGGGACGGATCGGGTCGTGACAGCGGCCACAAATAAAAATGCCGCAGGCATCGTGCGGGGAGGGAGAGTTACTTGACCAACGAGGACCTAAAAGTTGTGTTCACCTGTTCAAACGGTCAGTTAACTGAGTTCACTATAAAGTCCAAATATAGTCTCTACTCTATATAGTGATTGAGGGCTTTAGGGGTTAGGGCGGATGTTCCGACACAGCCATAGATCATAACTGGATTGCAGGTAATTGTTTTATCATATATCTAATGTAAAATAGCTCATAAAAACTGAGACAGTGTGAAATTGTGTAAATTTAGAAAACTGAATTGCAATACTGTAAGTAAAAGAAAAAAAGAAATGGTCCTGATTTTGCATCAGAAGTGGTCACATACACATTAGTATTACACAGAGATGGGAAGTAACGAAGTACAAATACTTTGTTACTGTACTCAAGTAGATTTTTCTGATATATTTTACTTTACTTTACTACTTATTTTTATGGCTTTTACTTTTTACTTACTACCTCTACATTTTTACACAAATATCTGTACTTTCTAATCCCTTACATTTTAAAAATTGTCTTGTTACTTCTTTAGTTTTGAAATCATTCTCAAATGAGTTACCCGCTATTATTTTTCACATCATCAATACCAAAATTCAATCTACCTGGATGGGAATCTACTGCTATGCTGACGCCACCACTACAAGATGAATCGATGTGATTCTGGCGGTATTCATTCCTCGCTGCAAATCATTGCAGCTTGGCGGCGGTGTATGCTAGGGGCATAGTAGCATGGATGACGAGATGATTGAAAATGAAATCGAACGCACGGAGATCTATCCCTATTGGCAGACATCCATTTAAAATGTAGGGCAACGGCATGAAAAAAGTGGTTTTACCTTCTACTCTTTTATACTTAAAAGTAAATTTGGAGCCTGGACTTTGTTACTTTTACTTTTGAGTAAAAAGCATAGTTTAATCAGTACTTCCACTTTACCAGAGTATTTTTTAACACAAAGTATGGAAAGTGAGTGTACCTTTTGCCATCTCTGCACATAACAAAATGTATATAATTTTCAAAATACTTGCTTTTGTTTTTCTTACAAATACCAATTTTTAAGTTTATAGAAAAATTGCAAGACAATATGGTAAACTAATTGTGGATCCTTCAAACACTTTTTATTTTATGTTTGAGTATTGCATAAAATACCAATCAAATAAATATAAACTTTTTTTGTTGTAAAATAACCAATTAAATTTAAATGGAAAATAATACCTTTGCAAGGTATGAAAGGCTTGATAAAAAAGGAAACCAGCAGAATTTGAGATGATATCTTTAACTCAGACAGTCTATGCCATCATGTGGGATAAAAGCTGAGATAAATCTCTCTGGGAGTCTAATACACTGTATTGAAATTTAGTCCTTTCTGACCGATCTTTGTGATGCACGTTTTTAATATGCCAGAGTGTTGCTATGAGCCAATCAGGTTTATTGCAATGATTAGATTAAAATCCAATTTTTCCGTCTACTCAGCAAAGCTGCATTGGTAGTCAATTAAGAAATGTCATAATGTGATGGAGGACAGTTTGTAATGATCCCCTGTACTGCTGAATGTATGACAGGCCACCACTAAAAGGGTCACCACCGTAACCTTCATTCACCAGAGGCTTTAAACACACAATCTGCTGGTTTCAGCATATGCAATATTTCTCACAGTGACCAAGTAAAATGTCAATGAAGTGTGTCTGCAGGCGCCTTTGCAGACACTTCTTTCTACACTTTCAATTTTCTCACACATTTGAAATCAATGATGAAGTACTTGACTTATTCGTGAAGAAAATGTGTCTCTACATCTAAACATCCGTTTGGAAATGATCTTACATTCAGTCCTTTTTCTGTAGAGCTGCTAAGCAATGGGACAAGTCCTTATGAAACACACAAATCAGAATCATCAATCAGTATGAAATAGGAATGCAGTTTATCAATTAATGAATTAATCTAAAAGTTTAATTGATTTTTATTGTTCAAACAATTAAGTGATCCGCTGTAATTTTCTTAAAAATTTGAACTTCCTCTTGTATCAAGAGGGATCTTATTAACTGCTTAAGCTCGATCCAGGAATAAAACAACAGAAAATAAATTTTTGGTTTGAAGTTCTTATTTGGCCTTTTAACAAAATATGTAAAAAGAAAAAACAGAGTAATAAATTATCAATATCAAAATGTATTTCTGTTTTTTCTTTTACATATATTTTTGTTAAAGGGCAAATAAGGAATTTAAACAAAAAAGTAATTTTTCTGTTTTGTTTATTCTTGGATCGGGCTTTAAAACTTTAACCGATGCCTCGTAATGCCCATGAAATGATGCTTGTGCTTTATGCGTTAAACCTAAGTTAGGCTGTCGTTAGACATACGCTCTGGACTCGTTACGAATACCCTATGTATACGTCAAAATGTAAAAAATACATTGAAATTTCAGCGTATGCCAGAGTTTTAGGAGATTCTGGGATGTTGGGCATACACTTGCTAAATTGGCAAAGTGTGACAGGGCCCTAAGTGATTCAAATTTAAATATCTGAACAATTACAGGTGCTTGGCTCCAGGTACTCAGAGATTCACTTCCATACAGAAACCCCACATTCAGGGAACACAGAGCACATGTCAGACTTAATAATATTACTTTAGCGATAGTTTCAAGGTGTTGCTTTATTGTATATCTCGTACCGTGTCTTTTTCGGTTGTGCTGTTCTTTTTTCATCTCGCTACAGGTGATGAAGCAGACTGAAAATGTTTTGTCATTGTCTCCTTTCTATCTCCTCTTTCTTTCATTTTTTTCTTTTTTCCTTTTCTTCTTCTGTTTTTCTGCTCTATTTACATTGCAGTGTCCATATAAACTGTAAAACTCCCTGCATAATTATAATAAAGCAATTTATATGCATGAAACAAGTGGAGCAATATGGCAATTGCTGTACTGCTCCACTTGTGAAAGTAAAATCTGTTGGGCTCTTTTTGGCATCAAGACAATTATTCTTATTGCCACCTTGCCAGACAGGACACTGTAAAAAAAAAAAAAATATCTCAACTATTTCATTTTGTTGATCGACAGGAGATGTGTATTTTTCTTTGCACAGCATTAAAACTTGACCACTCATGTATCAGCCTTACAATTTATAGAGACTGTACCAATCTTAGTATTTAAAACTAACCTTAATGGATATATGGAATTCAAAGGGGAGGTTGTGAGAATGTTTTCTTTTCTCAGTGGTTTTCTATATAATTCCTCCAAAGGTGCTGTTCTTATATCTGTGTAAGAGTGCAACAGTTTTTTTTTTCTTTTATTGAGTGGAGAAGAAAATGTTTCACTTAAAGTGAAGGTTACACTTAGTGACTTCATCTCATCTCATAAACTGGATGAGACATAAGTGAGTGTGTCAGAAGTTATGCCATCAGAAATCCCTTTTAATAATTCCAGCCCTAACCTCTGTGTCTCTCGGTTTCTTTGCAACCTCAGAATGACCAAAAACCAAAGACTTTATGTTGAGACACACTGACACTGTCCATAGCATGTTCTCAGTTAAACTGACAATATGAAACTATGCTCTGCTGAAGATGTACTGTCTTCCCCATTTGACCTCTTTTGACTTCATCATTGGGAGTCATAAAAGCCCTGTGAGCAGTGGGCCCTGTCTCATGCTGCAGTTGTGTGAGTTAAATCAGCCTCGGACAGGTGCTGCAGAGTATGCCTCAATGCACCCAAACAGCTGGGACTGGTCATCAGTGCTCACTGGAGATGACATCACCTGACAAGTGTTCTTCTGACTCATCTCCTGCTCTGTGGCTCTGACACATGCTTCACCTCCGAGGTTTTTATGCAGGAAAAGGTCTGAGCTGCTGCTCTAAGCTTAAAACTCAGTAATATTTCCAATCTGTGACACAGAGAAGAGGAAGTGAAGTCATTCGGTCTCGCTCATCATCCCGGTAAGTGAAAGTTACGATGCCATGCTTCACTGCCAGCGGGAGCACTAAAAAAATGCTGCATGATGTTTCATGTATTAGGTCATTTATGTAGGGAAGATGCTGAAACACAAGTCGGCAAAATTAATGCAGGCAAGTGAAGAGAAGAAACAAAGATATTCAAGTGTAGGGTTGTGAATCAGTGAGGGTTCATCTCTGCTGAGGGCATAAAAAGGCGATCTTAATTACCGAGCATAAAATTTCCAGTATAATATTCTCACCCTTGTATTTTACAGAACTGGAGTTATATGATTCTCCAGGGGTGAGTGTTTTATGAAGTGGCAGGGAGGTGCGGAAAGAAACGGGCTCCTCGAGATTCCTGAAACAAAAAAGCCATTTGATAATTTGATCAGTTAGAAGATGACATAAAGGTGTACCTGATGGAATATAGAGTTTTCTATCAAACTTTCAAATAAATATAAAGCATTGAATTGTTTTCTGTATTCCTAGGTTGAAAAGTCTTGCCCTGACTCCTAGAGCATGTTTCTTATTTCTCTGGCCAAAAAGCTTCTGTCCTTCTTAAAAGAGAGTAGAAGGTAAACTAATTGCCTTTTTTTAGATAATTTCATACCAGACAATTCAATACAGTTCAGTAATAGACAGTATTTAAAATACAGAAAACAAAGCATATCAGAAAATCGAAGATGCATGTAAGACAGTTATTACCAGGAGTAAAATATCCCTCTGTCATCAATATTTACACTTGCAATGTTGAAAGTTATACAAAAGCTATCTAAGATACGGACCTTGCAGGAGCCGTACAAAGCAGTCAGGATAAGAGATTGAATTCTACCAGCATAATTTGATTTGGAAAATCTGCCTGAATTGTAAAAATCCAAAAAATATTGAACATGAAAGCAATGTGCAAAATCAGTTTTAAAAAATATGATTACAGTTTAAACAGATTAATGCAATATCCAAGCATTAGACTGTTCAGAAAAAAAATATATATGATGCATTAATCATTTTATATATTCATTATGCAAAATTTTTGCATGTGTTAAATTTGCTATTTTACTAGACTGTTTGAATTTAAGTCACACATTAATTTATTTATTCAACCTGTGCTTCCACCTTTTGCATCTACCAGAAATAACTGTGTTTTATTGTTGTTTCACCCTGAGAACAGTCCAGTAGAACATATCCCTGAAAATTCCAAATAAACATAACTCTCATGCATATGATAATCAACTCTTTCCAAAAATAAAAAATATTAATTTTCATACTTCAAACTGATCTAGCATCAAACCACAAAAACCCTGCTTTTAACTTCCCATTTCCAAAGACAGCTGTACAAACACATGGCACATAACAGAAGGAGAGAAATGAGGCTTTTGATGATGACTCATAAAATTGTGGTAGAAGTGAATATTACATTGGTTCCTGAGTCTTTCTTCTGTGTTGTGCATCTGATAAGAACATACTGCAGCCGTGCAAACGGCATTACATCATCCTGCTCCTTCCCAGCAAAGTCAGCCGATGCACGATGAGATCAGAGGCCCCCTCCACCTCTTCTTATCCCAGTAGCAAAGCAGACTGCTGCAGGACCTAAATGATCATCTCCCACTGTCAGTGAAATGTGGAAGATGCTGTCTCACCCACACAGCCTGAAAGACTTTCCACAGCTCAGGTTCATCTGCAGGTGAAGGCGCAGGTTTGGAGCTAAGAAAACATGTTAAAGCGTTTAAACGCAAACAAACACACACATGGCCACACACACACACCACACACAGGCAGGCGAAAACACAAACAGACAATTGGGAAGTTTTAAGCCCCTCCACTCTGTCCTGATGGTGTTTGCTGTACGATCAGAGAGCATGCAAATCATTTTTCAGATCAAGCTTAGAGACCTTATCCAGCTTAAATCTCTTCCTTTTTATCCTATAATATTACTCAGCCACAAACACAGACGTACGGTGGCCCTGAAGTGCAAACTGAAACTACAAATCTAAAAGCGCTTAACTACACATTAAGAAAAACAAAACTACATAGCAGCAAAAGCGACTACATTAAGAAAAACAAAAACTACACATAAAGCAAAGCTGGCGACTACATTAAAGGAAAACACAATTTACATTAACCTACGAGGAAGGTAGGTACCAGTGTGGAAACATGAGACGCCGGCTGATTGGGCTCCATCGAAAGCGATTTGACCCTTTGACCGAAGATTTAGCGTCGTCTGAACAGTCCAGCTTCTTTTTAAGTGTGTCTTCAGTGTACGCAAACTAGCTGAAATTTGGTGATTAGTCTTGAGCATCATCCAGTATCACCTCCGCACGTATGTCCTGATTCAAAAATATTCCTGGATACTTAGCTTGGCAGCTATGTTTGGGCGCCGACAACAATATCCATGTTTTTTCAAAAGCCGCTGGCAGGCAGAACGACTTGCCCGTTCATGGGGTCAAAGGGCTACGACTTCCCAATCAGCGATTATGTCTCATGTTTCCCACTGGTACCTACCTTTTCCAGTAGGTTAATGTAATTGTGTTTTCCTTAATGTAGACTTGGCGCTTCCGCTTACGATTAAATGCAATTTGTTTTTCTTAATCGTATGGAAGCAGTTTTGCTTTGCTGTATTACTTTTGTTTTCCTTAATGTAGTTAGCTTTTAAAGCTTAATGTAGTTTTTGCTTTATGTACTTTTGTTTTCCTTAATGTAGTTGCGCTTTGCTTTATGTAGTTTGTTTTCCTTAATGTAGTTGTGCTTTGCTTTATGTACTTTTGTTTTCCTTAATGTAGTTGGGTTTGCTTTGCTTTATGTACTTTTGATGTTTTCCTTAATGTAGTTTACGCTTTGCTTTATGTACTTTTGTTTTCCTTAATGTGGTTCGGCTTTGCTTTATGTACTTTTGTTTTCCTTAATGTAGTTAAACTTTGCTTTATGTACTTTTGTTTTTCCTTAATGTAATTGGCTTTGCTTTATGTACTTTTGTTTTCCTATGTAATGTAAGTTTATTTGCTTTGCTTTATGTAGTTGTGTTTTCCTTAATGTAGTTCGCGGCTTTGCTTTATGTAGTTTGTTTTCCTTAATGTAGTTAAGCTTTGCTTTATGTACTTTTGTTTTCATAATGTAGTTGTTGCGCTTTGCTTTATGTACTTTTGTTTTCCTTAATGTAGTTGTGCTTTAGCTTTATGTACTTTTGTTTTCCACTTAAGCCGTAAGATTCAGCTTTTGCTTTATGTACTTTGTTTTTCCCTTAATGTAGTTGTGCTTTAGCTTTATGTACTTTTTGTTTTTTCCTTAATGTAAGGATTTAGCTTTGCCTTTATGTACTTTTGTTTCCTTAATGTAGTTGTAGTTGCTTTGCTTTATGTACTTTTTGTTTTTTCCTTAATGTAGTTGTGCTTTTGCTTTATGTACTTTTGTTTTTGATTTAATGTAGATTGTGCTTTTGCTTTATGTACTTTTGTTTTCCTTAATGTAGTTCGCCGCTTTGCTTTATGTACTCTTGTTTTCCTTAATGTAGTTGTGCTTTTGCTTTATGTACTTTTGTTTTCCTTAATGTAGTTCTTTGCTTTATGTACTTTTGTTTTCCTTAATGTAGTTGAAACATAGTTTTGTTTTCTTGATTTGGCTTTGCTTTATGTAGTTTTGTTTCTTTTAATGTTGTTCTTTGCTTTATGTAGTTTGTTTTCCTTAATGTGGTTAAGCTTTTGCTTTATGTAGTTTTGTTTTTCTTAATGTAGTTAACACTTTGCTTTATGTAGTTTGTTTTCCTTAATGTAGTTAGCTTTGCTTATGTAGTTTTGTTTTCTTAATGTAGTTGGCTTTGCTTTATGTAGTTTTGTTTTCCTTAATGTAGTTTAAAAGCTTTGCTTTATGTACTCTTGTTTTCCTTAATGTAGTTAAACTTTTGCTTTATGTAGTTTTGTTTTCTTGTGTTGGTGCGCTTTGCTTTATGTACTTTTGTTTTTCTTAATGTAATGTAATTTAAGCTTTTAGATTTGTAGTTACGGTTTGCCTTCGGCCACCATACAGACGTAACTGTTTTATTTCAGGTTTGGATTTTTTTGTATGTTAGAAAAAACAATCTTTACCTGATGGCCTGTATCTTAAAAACCAAGTCCTAAATCGGATGTATGTTAGTCACGGTAGTGTCCTTGACTTTTGGGTTGCAGAGTCCTCAGCTGCCATTTGGGACTTCACTTCATGAAGATGAACAGATGAGCTGATTCTAGTGGCATAAGTGACCCTTGCCCCGGTTATGGAAACGCAATGCAGCCCTCTCTCTCATCCCTGCTCCCATTTTGGTTAGCCTGTCTGTGACAACGTAATGATGACAAAGAATAGCCGACACAGCAGCATCCAACACACCAGAGGACCCCTTTATGGAGCAATGAAAGTGAGAGATGAAGAATGGCTGTCATCCAGGGCAGCCCCTGCAAATCACTGCACAACACCAAACGGTCAGGCCGCAAAGAGGAAATGACCGCGGCGGCACTGGCATCAAGTCGAGCTGTTTGTCAACAATCGCTCACTCTGTCACCATAATGCAGTGCAACAAATCAGCGTCGCTGCCACATGCCCAGTGTTGAAACACAGTGTAGTGACATAGATGTTCAAGCTGTCAGGTCACATGTCTTAAAGTGAGCTAATAATGATAATAATAACAGGTTTGTTACAACAAACAAAATCAAAATGGTTTCATTGGATGCACATACTGTAAGACCTTTTACAAGATTAACATAAAATGTATGCATGCTGCCTTCTATAAGTTTGATCTGGACATGTCTTTTAGTCACACCCAATGCTTGTGTGAAAACAAATTAACATATTCCTTAAAACTTAAAAGAGGCAAAGTGTTTTCAATTCTTTTCCTAACTTTTTTTTTTGCATTATAATAAAAATGTAAAATAAACTGATGGAGAGAAATAATCAAAAATGAAAATATTGATGGAACTCAAACGGCTTATTGAATCTACAACACTTTTACGTGTAAATGAGGATTTCCTTCTTCTTGAAAAGTCGTATTATTCTAATACAGGGACAGTAACATTAACCCTTTTTGAAGCTTAAACTCTGGAAAAAAATATCAGAAAAATAAAGTTTTTATCTAAAATTGTCATTAAATGTTCTGAAAAATGAAAAAAAAATGTAAATAATTGAAATTAAGTTTTGCCTTTTCCATGCAATTTATTTTAGAGTGTTAATAATAATTTGGCTGAAGCAGTAGGTAGCACTGCTGTGTTGCAGCAAAAAGGTTTTGAGTTCGATTCCCGCCCTGGGGTCTTTCTGCATGGGGTTTCGATGTTCTCCCTATGCATGCATGGGTTCTCTCCTGGTACTCCGGCTTCCTCCCACAGGCCAAAAACATGATTGTTAGGTCAATTGGCTTCTCTAAATTATCCTTACATGTACAGTTTGTGTACATGGTGTGAGTGTGTGGCTGTTTGTGTGTCTCTCTGTTGCCCTGCTGGTGACTGGTGACCTGTTCAGGGTATACACCACCTCTCTAGCATAAACTGCTGGAGATAGGCACCGGCTCTACTGTGACCCTGACTAAGGGATAAGTGGAAGAAGATGGAAGGATGGATATTCGTATAATTCCAGTTTTGAAGAACAAAACTATCAGAAAGATTATTTAGAGGACTCACATACTTATGTATCAAATTTGATATTGTTAATTTTATAGGGTTAAGTTAAAATAACATTTAATTATCTTTAATCGGAATCACAGCCCCTTAACGTCTCTAATATTTAACTTTTCCATATATATTAATTTTAAAATATTCTTTAACAGGCTGAATAAGCTGACACAATTAAATATCACAGGAGATTTAAACCATCAAACATGACCTTGCATGATGTCGAACTCTTTTTTTCTCACTAAGAGAAAGAGTGTCTGCAGTTAAAATGATGACCTTCCCTAAAATAAACTCCTCTTTATGATCCCAGTTAATCCCAGCTTTGAAAGATTAAAACTAACATATCTTTAAAGATACTACATTTCAAATAGTATCTTTAAAGAACCCTTTTCTAGTCAAAGTGATATCTGCCCATGTGTTAATGCAAAATTATTAGAAGCTCATAATTAAAGAATAAAGTGTTAACATCCTGAGAACTTAAGAGTCTTAAGCAGAAGAGAAAACCTGTAAAAGGGAATGTTTAATGCACATAGAGGAGGTTTTCTGGACTTAACTTAATATTTTTTGTTCTTTTTACAATGATAATTTTAAAATGTATTAAATCAAAACTTTATTTTATAGTTGTATAAAATTTTGGTTATTTTGGAACTATTAATATGACTACAATAGATAAGCATAAAAGGGCAGAGGCACTAATTCTCAGTACAGTGGAATATGGAAGTGACACGTCACCTCAGTAGGGTAGAGGAAAAATAAGAGAACTGATGGAGCTCTGGGAAAATTGGTCAGTAACAATCATCCTGCTTGGCTACATAAATCACCATGATTCTCAAACAACAGAAATAAATGCATACCCCAAGCTGCTTTTACTAATAGCATCACATTGATTCTCTCTGTTCTCTTGCAGAAGGAGGCCTGAGACATTATTGATGATTATTACTGATTATAGTCTGGTAAGAAAGATAAAGCTCTTGGTGTGTAATTGAGTAATCAAGCATTTATCTTAAGTAAAAGACATTATAATAAATGAATGAAAGACTAATCATAGTATTAACCAAGCTATACAATTGGTTGCTATCTTTTTGAGTGTGCGTAAAGGAATGTGATCAGTGAAAAACATGATAAAGATTGAGTGTTATCTTGAATAAGAAATGCATATGTTTTAAGTAAAACTAATTGCAGTCTTTCAGATGGTGTTATGAAAATTATAAACTCCTCAAAGTAATGATATCTGCGAGGTCATTAAGTAGTAGAACCTTTTAGGTGATGAAATGTAGGAGCCATCAGTGATGAGGACCTTTGTTTCTTGGAATTGGTGGAATATTATAGCCTCGTGAGACCATCCTGATCTCGCGAGCTTTCAAGGTTTCACTCGCAGATCAGTCTGGAGACTCTCCGTTAAAGAAAATTTAGAGCCGTTCACCAAACGAACGTCCAATCAGCGTTGGCTTTGAGGCGGGTTGAGGTGTGACGCAAC
>JAGKQL010000009.1:35770250-35782145 GCA_018398635.1 Cyprinodon brontotheroides
AAAGTTGCAGGATACCGACCCTCAGGAACTGGAATTGCCCACCCCTGTGCTAGAGCCATGTCACGTGTTACCATTTCTGTTGTTCTTGGTTTTGTATAGGTAGATGTAGGCTCTAAGTGGCCAGTAATGGCCCAGTGTCTTACCCAGATGTCAATCAATCGAGCTGATTGACATCAAAGAATTGTTCTGGTTGTCCCTCCCTTTTGCAAACATTTTCTAAACCACGCTGGCCAGATTGATACATGTACATGTTATTCAATTTGAATTCTACATGGTATCAATCTGGCTAATACCAGCTTAACTAGGTACGATTATCAATAAAATAAATGAGGACCTCAGATTTTGAAGAAAATCTGCAACTACAACTAAGAAAATACATAAAGTACTTGATTTAGAAAGCAAAACTTGGAATACATACATACCATCCTAAACAATCCATACCCAGTCAATAAGATTTAATAGGAGGATGGATAATGTAAAATTATCCTAGAAGAAAACAGTTTGATCAGATCCTGATCAAACTGTTTGAACAGATCCTGACACAAAATGTATATCAGATTTTACAGTCATAACAAACATGATCAAAATAGGTACCTCAAACTTTTAAACAATATTTTAAATCACAAAATACTTAAGTATTCTTCAATGCACAAACTATTACAATTAATTAACCCATTGCCAGCAGTCCAAAAGACTAAAATATCCTTTTTTGCACAGGAAAATGAGGATTGTATGGAGATTAGCCTGTCCATCTGGTTTTTAATATCATAAGTGCTATCAGAAACATACTTTCTTTTTTTTTCCCTTCTGAGCATGAAATCAGTCCCCAGATGCTGCAGCCAGTGTTGAACATGTCTCTTTCCAAAGCTTTTACTACTGTTGAGTAAAACACCATTGTAGAGTCTAAATTAGTTGGAAGAAAAACACAATACAAGGAGGTGAACGCAGATTCAATGTTGCCCTTAGTGATACAACATGCTATTAAAATGCTAGCATAAACTCCAGAGAGGATATGTAATTTTGCAGGTCACTGGTAACACATGGTAACACAGCCTTTCCCCAAAAACACACACATCCTCTCTAATTTATAGCACAGGACTGTGTGTGGGACTAAATCTCTATTATCAGGTGCAAGGTGGCACATAGTTATCAGTATTAATCATCAGTAGAGCATATGGTACTCACCCATTGCATGATTAATCAATGTATTGACATTATCACACCTGCGCAAGATAAATCACCTTTAAACATGAGCTTGGTGTGTAGTTCATTCAATATACATGAGACTCTCATTCAAGGTGTTATGTCCCGGTTGTACTGTTGAGTCTGGCCTGAAGGTGATGCAGCATATGGAGGGTTCTTATTACTCCCCTCAGAAACATTTACATGTAAAAGCTCAGACTCATACAGGCAGGGAAATGCAGTGAAGGAGACAGGACAGGGAAGACATGATGTCATCACTGCCTCTCTGAGTAAGTCGGAGCATTTTCCATAGGCTGCTCCCTGTTGCTGTGGAGCAGTGGCCGCCAATCCCCTCCCCTCAGTGGTTAATACATACAGCACAACCTCAACAATGATTCCAGACATTGCTCCCTCATGTTGCCCTTCCAAACAATAAACATCATGTGACCAATCCTGAACCCCTTATTTGTAGATAACTTAAACATGCATAATAGGTTCGCAGTTAGCGTTCCCGCTAATATGAGACAGCAATTGTGTTTTTAATTATTTTGATCTTACAAGCTAGTTTAGAGAAGGTATTGATAACCACTGAACATATCCACTTTTTAAACCAGTGTAAAACATAAACTTCAATGTATCTAATTGGGATTTTATGTATCTATGTGTATTTAGAAAAGTCCTTGAAAAAAGTGCAAAAACATGCACATCATATAGAAATTGAGACTACAGTAGGTGCTGGACGACAAAGGCATTGCAGATAACAAAATGAAAATAAAGGGATCCGCAAACTAATTATAGCTCCCAAGTTGGTTTCTTCCCCAAAACAGAGAGGTTTCTGTCCACATGACCTTCCTCAGACTTAATTTTGGAAAGTCCCTAATGTTTTTTTTGGGACATTTTTTTTACAAAAGCAGCATCATGAAAACAAAGGTGCACACAGAGGTTATAAAGAGTCCAAAATACAGTTTTTCATAAGCGATGTAGTAAAACAGAAAACATGTGGTAGTAGGTTATTCTTGTGAGATAAAACCAAACGTAATGATCGACCTACAAGGAAAGATTAATATTTGGATAAAAACTAACTACTAAAACATTAGGCTATGGTAGTTTTTATTCAGGAACAATAGAAGCACCTAGATGACTTGAGACATAGATTGTCAAAGAGTGGTACTTACAATGGTATCCCACAACTTTTATTTTTCCCGAGGTCCTGTTCATTCCTAAGCTACCTCCTAAGCAGTAGTCAAGTAGCCATCCTGATCTACGCGGAGAGCTTTCAAGGTTTCCTTTCGCAGATCAGTCAGAACTCTCCGTTAAAGAAGAATTTGGAGCCCGTTCACCAAGCGAGCGTCCAATCAGCGTTGGCTTTGGTGAACGGCTCCAAATTACGTCTAGCGAAGCTAGCGACAGTTCAGTCTAAAAGAACATAAGCGGCTAGCGATAGAAATATAAGCGTGCTTCTCGAAACAAGTCTTATCTGAATTACAGAGTATTTCTTCACTGAAAGAAGAGCAAAACACTGCTCTGGAGGCTTTTCTCAGAGGAACAGATGTTTTTACTCTTCTCCCGACTGGTTTCGGTAAGAGTAGCCTGGCTTGTGGTTGTGTTTTCGTCGTCGCTCTGTTAGTACGTCATATGCTTCGTTGATCTGATTGGTTTATTTGGCCCGTCTATCACCAACATAGGCCAATCAGCTAACCAGTATTTTCTCCCCTTCCCAAAATTACTTCAACAGAAGGTTTCCAGATGGATATGCGGAGCAAATGCATCTGTGAGTCAGAGTTAGCAGTCAAGGGCTCAATCTGAAAACTCCAAGCCACAGAAGAGGTTGTGTGGTTGCAAAGTGCTATTTGAATAGTTTTGGTAGTTAGTATCTAGTAGTAAAATAGTAATAGGTAGCCAGGAGCAGGAACTTCTATGCTTCCATCGCCAATGCAGTTAACATAGAGATCTTCTGATGGCTCTAGATGATGCTAGGAGCTATACTGTTGCCCAAAATCCATGCATATCAGGATGCTTAGACACCACCCGTCACACAGTTTGATAAAAAAAAATCATTATTTCTTCACATGTAGGCATACTCTGGTTGACAGATGCTAAAGTACAGACCTTCTTATGTGTTGTGTTTTATTTTTTAACAAGGAGCTTCATGCATTTACATATTTGCTTAAACATATTTTTTTTTTTTATTGACGCTGGTCAAATGTAGTCCCAATTTGACCAATGTCATGGGTGTGTCTACGCTGTGCTTATATGGCTGAAGGTTTTCAAGATTCATCACAGCAGTCCAGAGCTCTTTACCTACCTTGGATAATTTTCTTACTGTTGACGTCGTGAAAGTGAAGAAATGGGTGTTAGGAAAATGAGGTAGGGACTATTATTTGCAACATGCAGATAGAGGAAACTTGTCTAAGGTCTTGCTAATGACCATTTGATTCAGGTGTGTTAAAGAACAAACACAGATGTTGAAGGACACCAGATAACTAGAGTTTGACACCCACACAAATATTTCCAGGAAATTTTAAGGTCAAACCAATGATAGAAAATTGGTTATAAAAGACATTGAAAAGACGACATGATTAAAATCTGAACAACATCTGCATTTGGTTGAAAAGTGAAAGGTGAAAAGCTGAAATTTGCAACATTGGACTAAACCGGGTTGAAATCAGACCGAACAAACATAGGCCATATTGTCAACAACCTAAACTGGCCTAAAACATTTAAATGACGTCTGGTGTTTTGCAGACTGGGGTATGAAATGTACAAATGTGCAATTTGGTCCATTTCTTTAAATGAGCCATCAACACAAATTATGATCATAATATTTTTATCAGTGCAAACTTGTTCTTTATGAATAACAGTTTAAAAATTTAAATATATTATAACTCTTTTTTTTTCTATTTTTTCTTCCACAAAGAAAAATGACTGGTCAACTGTCACAAATTTGTCCCTTCAGTACAATTTTAACTACTCAATCTGCTTAAATCTACAGCTTAGGGATGAGAATGTGCCAAGTAGAAAGCAGAGCAACGCTTCATTTTTAGCAGAATAACTCTAACTAATGGACCTGCTCAAATCATAATGCAACATTGGTAAAATATACAGCCTGGTGAGTCTCTTCATCAAAGCAAAGAAAAAAAAATGTAGAGGCGTGTTGCCCAGGCGAACGTTGGGCTTTATACCAAAGTGACAGATGCCTGACCCAGAGTGGAAGGAAAGATTTAGGCAGCAAATTTCCCCTTCCTTCTTATGTGGCTGTTAATTGGCAACCTGTCAATTAAATAGAGACACTGCTCAACATAAATTCTCGCCCTAACATGATACAAGACTTCAAAGACTCCTAAAGGAAAGTTCAGCACATGGCATGTAGAGTTCAAATGTAAAGGTGTTGCTTATGCAGTAGCCTAAATGTGAATAATTTTAGGGCAAAAAGGAAGTTAAAAAAGAGCTTCAGTCTGGAGATAGTTGAAGTTGCTAAATACAGTTTACACATGTAAAATAGTCAATTTTTGGAGATGTACTGTATGTATTAAAATAATATATTGCCATTTCTACACCAATTCTACATCAGACCAACTTTGGTCAGCTATCTTTTATTGGTAAGTATTAGGCGATTTTCTGCTAGTTGCAGAATGCAATTAATGGATGCCCAATTTAAATTATCATGTTTGCATGATTGGCTACAAGTCCGAAGTGTTGCTCAACAGTCAACAATTGAAACCCATCTCTTTGCTCTCCTCGTCCTGATAGCCGTGTCCCTTGGTAGACATTTGAAGAGCAGTGGGCAGCTAAAGCATCCTTTCTCTATGGGTTTTTGGAGAAGAAAACGAGTTCAAGAGGTCAGTGATACATGTTTTTTTTCCCAACGGTGCAACACTCAGGATCTGTCAGACTGGTGTGTCAGGGAATGACAGTGAAAAGAAGGATGGCAGGGGAAGTAGATCAGGCGGACAAAGGCCAGACTTCACAGCAAAAGCTTGAGATCAATGCATTTCCAGGCACTGCGCCTTGCTTCACACACACCTGCATGCTCACACACATTCACCACAGCAGTTTGATGCCCAGATTGACCTATTTGGTGCCTGTCAGAATGTCTTGAGAAGAACATGCAAACAAAACCATTTAGAGATAGATGGAATCACACACAAACTGAAGGCTCGATCCTCCACAGCTTACATTGTACATTTGGGGTGCACCTCAACAATCCCAACCCTCATGCTTGTCAGCTTGACAAATGGATGTGGGAAACTGTCAATTAAAATAAAGTCCCATCTGGGGAGTCAGATGAGGAGGACAGAATCATTCAGTGAAGCACGCAAACCACAGTTCCAGAGAGCAGAAGAAACGAGTTGATCCGCATGCTGGGTCCTGTGTGTGCAATACATCAAACAGACAATATTATCACTGCATATGCCTCCAAAAACTTCAACATGATTAATTAAAATTAATTAATGAAATTTTATGTGTTGGATAATTTATCATATCACAGTATTTGGAATCCATCACTTAATTGGAAAGGCTCATTTTATCTTATTTTTGTTTTAAGTTTATAGAGAAAGTGCAAGATCAGCATGTTATTTTGACTCCCTCTCCAGAGATTGCTTCCAGACTGCTGTTGGTAAACAACTTTGCTTTCAGCCTTTGTGGAATTTGCACTAAATGACAAAACTAGTTGGACTAAGTCAATCTGTTTTTTATATCTTTGTGCTCATTAATCCTCTCCAGCAGTTTTTGTTAAGTGCACTGATCCAGCATGTAGATGTAGCATGTAGTTTACATTCCATCTGAAAAGTATTTACAAAGCTTCACTTTTTTTCTTCTCTTTTCATATTACGTAACTTTACTGCCTTAAAGGTATTCTAAAATGTGTTAAATTAATCCCTTTCCTTAAAATTCTACACCAAACACCGCCTATATAAATGTGGGAACTGCAGCAGACAATTGTACATGATCTGAAGACAATTAAGCAGGTATAAAATAGTTGCTCCATCATGTCTTATGTCTTCAGAAGAGTTTATTAAAATCTCTCTTGTTTGCAGCGTGATTGGGACTGTGAGGTTTTTTTTTCTCGTTTTTCTCCCAGGTTGGGGTCTCAACTACCCCCTCTCCCAAACACATCTCAAGTCTCCGCTAAGTCCAGAGCCCATTCCTCCCGATCCTGCTCTCTCCCTCCGGCTGGCTGGCGTCGGAGCTCACCGGTGCTGGTGGGCTGGGGGTTTTGGGGGTGGATGCCCGGGTGGCTGCTGGCTCATTCTGGCGGCTCTCCCCCGGGGCCTGGCCGGCTGGGGCCTTGCTGGGGCTCCTGTCCCCTGGGGGATTCACTTCAGGGTGGCTGGCTGCCTATCTCCTCTTTCTTTCTTTTTCTTCTTCTATTTTTTTCCTCTTCTGTGTTCTATTTGCATTGCAGTGTTCATATAAACTGTAAAACTCCTGCATAATTATAATATAAAACAATTTCTATGCATGAAACAAATTGGAGCAGTATGGCAATTGCATTATATCCACTTGTGAAAGTAAAATCTGTTTGGAGCTCTTTTTTGGCATCAAGACAATTATTCTTATTGCCTCATTGCCAGACAGGACACTGTTAAAAAAAAAAATATATAATAATTTTCCTTTGTTTTAGTGCAATCTGACTTAAAGTATTTTTTAGCCGAAAAAATGTGTCATCTCATTAAATGTTGCAGTTCAAAATAGTCAGACTCATGTCTGTGATGTCTGATTGTAGGTCAAAAAACCACTAAAACAACCAACTGAGTTTCCAGAATATAACTTGAAATATGCAATTATTTAAATGTAATCTATGGAGCTTATGGAGCTTTCTTTACTTCCATATTGTCTTTATACTTTACACTCAGCCCATTAAAAGAGGTTTGATTGCTAATAAAAGGCTTGGGCACTGTAATCAACTAACAGTAACAAAGTGAAAAGTACATTGAAAAAGGTTTGTTTCAAACCTAAGCACTCAAACATAAACAGCCTATATAGCATGTCGAGGCATCAGGTTCATCTCTGATTATAGGTACATCAACCAGCGGCTAAGCCAAGATCCCATTTTTCTTGACATCTTTACCACTTCTTCACACATTCAGACTCTCCAAGCAGTAGAGGAACTGATCATTCTCCTCAGCCAGAAGTGCAGCATCAGGCTCTCATCCTGCAACTGCATCAATTTATCTCCATCATTAAGGGAAATCAATATAAACCAGGCTGCAAATCCAGAATTGGTGTCAGGTTGGACCTTAAAATCATTGGCTCACCAACTTTGTGTCCACCCCTCCCCGGACCCCCAAATAACACACCATTACCTGCTTCAATGATTATCCTTCCTGTCCTTCTGACCCCGATCATCATAAAGTGTTTCCAGAGGTTTCCCCTATAGTACATCAAAGATTTAATACCCGCTGGCATGGACAGGCTGTAGTTCACTTACAGAGAAAATGTCCAGGAGAGAATGCCATGTTGTGTGCTGCATCCTATTCTATTCATTGGATTCCTGGACTTCAGCTCAGCCCTCAACAGCATTGCTTGGTACCTGTTGCCCCTAAATCTCCATAACCTGACATTATCTCCACCGCTCCTTGATCATTGACTTCCTCATTAACAATCCCCTGATGGTGAGGATGGGGAAACTCACATCTGCCCTTATGGTCTTCAACAGTGGCACACCACAGGGTTGTGTTATCGTCACAGCTCTTTTCTATCATCACACAGTCTGTTTCCTATCAACACAACAAATTCAGTTTAGGGTCTACTGAGAACTACTGGATTGAAAGCACCTGCCAATCAGGGTTGGTTTCATCAACAATGACAAAAAACATTTAATTGACAAAGTTCTTTTATTATTAAGATAACCACACAATGATGAAGCAAACTGTTGGGATCTGGAGCTGTACCACCTTTCTCCAGCAGAGTGCGCCGTGGATCCTCCTGAGCTGAGCCTCCAACACACACCTGTGGCGCATCTCGTCATCAGAGGATCCTCCTCTCCTATATAACCTGCCTTCAGACCTTGCCTCAACGCCGCAGTGTTGATCCAGTTTGGTTAGCACCTGAGCCTTAGCAAACACCTGAGAATCTTAGTTATCTCAGTTGAGATCAGATTCTAATTCCTCCTTGTCTCTGCTTTCACAGGAATCCTGTTTCCCCTGGAAGCTCTGGATGAGCTTAACCTGCCGCAAGCTTCCGCTGCTCCTCTGAGCTTAAACCTGAATGACTCTTCTCTGGATCCCCAATGCAGCTCTTGGCTAAGAGCTGGAAACCCTGAAACCAAGGTCTGCCTTCAAGTCAGAAGTAAGACGCCTGAAGCGGTTATTGGACTCCCTACTGAACTAAACGAAGTCTCTGGACCCAACAGTTCCTCTCTCAAAGCAAAACCAGGACTAATCAAGGTATTCTTCAGAAACTCTCAAACTCAAACTCTTCAGTCCCTGAGCTAACTGAACTGTCATCCTTACAGACTCCAGTGAACCTGCCCCCAGGCCTGATGAACCAGTTCCAGTGTATTATTTCATGTGCTTGTGCATCAATAAACTCTCGTTAAACTTTTCATCAGACTCCGTTGTGTTCTGCATACTGGGCCTTTCTGAACCCATCATGACACAAACACGTTTTTTAGATGAGTGAGTTTTTATTGCCTATACAAATACTAGACCAAAATGTTCATGATGTCTCATCGGAAAAACAAAATCAATAACAATCAAAATAAAATCAATGCTTTCTTAAATCCGCTACATCTACATTAAACAGCAGGTAGCACTGCTATCTTGCAGTAAGAAGATTCCTGGTTCGATTCCCGGCCTGGGGTCTTTTCTGCATGCAGTTTGCATGTTCTCCATGAGCATGCATGGGTTCTTTCCGGGTACTCTAGCTTCTCCCATAGTCCAAAAACATGACTTTTAGGTTAATTGGATTCTCTAAATTCTCCTTAGGTGTGAGTGTGTGAATGATTGTTTGTCCTGTTTGTCTCTGTGTTGCCTTGTATTAGATTGTTGACCTGTCCAGGGTGAACCCCACCTCTCGCCCATAGCAGGAGATAGGCACCCCTCGTGACCCTGCTTGGGATAAGGATGACAGAAGATGGATGGATTTTTTTTTATATGACTTATTGTGACTAAAACTGTTCAACATTTTTATTTTAAAACTAATACTATGAGGCTGCCATAAACAACAATGCTGCCGCATTTTACATAAAACCCAACCATCGCTCTTCTTTCTCAGGAAGCGGTGCCTCAGTGTGAAAACACAATAGTAGCAGCACTGAAGAAGAAGGACATAGCAAAGGTTTTGTACAGGAGGATTGTGGGACACCATCTAGCAGGACTCAAATTATGCAGCACAAGTCTAAAAAAATGGCAAAGAAATATTGCCACAGTTCCCACTCTCCCAGGCAATGCACTACCACTCCATTTCTATTGGGAAACTGATTCTAGAACATGTGTTTCCAGAAGCTGTAAAGGTAATTTTCCCTCGGCGTTCAGACTCTCACATTCCATCTCACTTTTATATGGACAGAAACACAAATACCCCTCCTCAGACAGACACAATAAGATTAAATACACACACAAACAACCCTGCCAAAAGGTAAATAAACCACCAGTCCACTACATTGAGCACTTTAAGCACTGTTTAAATGTAAATCCTACATGCTGTGCATCCATGTTAATGTTTTATGAAGAGTTAAAAACGGATGTTCAATATTTATGTTTTTGTTTTGTTTGTTCTTATGAGCATTGTATTTTTATGCCGTGTTTCTGTATCATATTTGCACATTGGCATTGTCATTACATGAAGACAATAATATAATCATGATTCTTTTTATAAGTAGATTTACATTTCTTTCTGGTACCTTCTCTTTATATAACAAACCAAGAAAGAAAATATGTATTTAATCTTCTATTACACATACTTTTCAAAGCCAACATAGGAATGGATATTTTAATAGTAAAGAAATTACAGGCCATTGTTCGTAAAGCACTCAAAATAATTGCCTAGCTACAGCACATTTGTTATTTTCAGTGTATAAAAGAAAAGTTGCTGAGAATAATAAGCACACAATAGGAATGACCCCCCCAGCTGGGATTCCAGCCAGTCCTCTTTATGTTAACTCATCACTCTATGATTTGAACTGAAAGTGGTGGTGAAAGTCAGTATGCAGGCCTCATTACCTCAATTAATGGCAATTTTTATTGCATAAGCAAAACTCATATTAGGATGGAAGTCAATACCTTTGTCATGGTTATGATAATGGCCCTGAGCATTCATCAGCAGTGATAAGCACAGAGCGAACTTTGGAGCTTGACACTGAAGGACATCAATGCTGTATTATAGGTAATTAAAACAACAGCTTCTCGGCCATCAAAGTTAAATAGTCAAAAGTGTCAGGCCCTGTGTATGATTTGTGTCATTAATTTTCATTACCAAGTGTTTATTAACCTTTTTATCTTATGTAGCCCCAGTGGTATGCGGTTGTAGTGCTTCTGTTCATGTGTTTGTGCATCTTCAGCCATTTTTTTCCCCCTCCTCCTGTAGAGTTTTCCTATCAAGGGAAATTTCATGTGCAGTCCACGGGACCGTAAATGTTCACCTTCCTAGTACACAAAACATTCATCAGCAGCAGGAAGCTGCACAGCACTAGCAGGCGGTCCATTGAAGAAAATATTATGGCTCGTAATTAAATTTAAAATTAAGTGATGTTTCATCTCTTCCCATTAATTAGAAAAGAGGTCTTCAGTGAAATAATTATTTATTTCTAGCAAAAGGAGAGGACATTCATAATCCTCTTAAAGATTGCAGGTATTGTTGCACTCCAGGTAAGGCTGTGTCACTGTTAAATGTAGTCTACATTGTATGGTGTTATAGAGATTTTACAACATGTGTACAGTGGTAGCATCTATGGGGGTGTTTGAAACTGATTATTTCAGAAAGATATTTTTGCTTTGATAATTAAATTCACAATTAAAAATCATGTCTCAGGTTCATATTTTGAGTATGTATTTATTTACATTTACTATATACCCCCACTATTTAAGATACTGGTGTAATATTTGTTACTATGTTTTGGTCATAACACACATAATATCAATGCTGTGTCTCACAGACAACAGCTACTGTAAGTGTTTCATTATCATTCTCCCCAATGTTAGATATTATAAACAAAAGTCATTTAAGCTTAAAACTACAGAGGATATTTAAGGATATACATTTTAAAATTAACATAGACTGGGCTATTTACTCAGCCAGCCTACAATAAATGAGAGAATCGTTGCTAGAATTCAGGGTTTGTTATCAAATCAGAGAACAACATCAAAAAACTAAGTGATGCATAGTTTATATTTTTGGTCAGGTAAATTATTGTATTGCTGTCTTGCTACTTTCTGTAAAATGAAAACCATGTGGGTGCATCTGATAAAATATTGCTGCTTACTAACACTAAGGGCCGGATTTATCAAGATCCAATTTTGCGTGCAGTAATTTGCTCTCGCAAATTGGAATTTTGCGCGAGGGGCTGAACCATGGTTTGCGGGTGATTTAACAAGAGTGATTGCGTAACTGGTGGCAGGTGCAAAACTGTTGGAGACGCCCTATTTAAGTGATGGTTTTGGGCGTTTTGTGGTTTGCGGCAAAGTAGTTTGTAGTTTGTACAAACTAGTGCATTAAGAAATTTAAATCTTACAGTGACACCCCCCAAAAAAAAAAAAAAAAAAAAAAAAA
>JAGKQL010000009.1:35782245-35811765 GCA_018398635.1 Cyprinodon brontotheroides
AAAAAAAAAAAAAAAAAAAAAAAAGAAATATATATATATATATATATATATATATATGTAAAGAAAAAACTTTGGCAACCTTTATTCCCTGAGGTGGTATGTGTCCAAATCCATTGGAAAGCCCCCAACAGCTCCAAATGGCAATGCTGGATAAACTATATGTTTTTGATGATCGCTTCCTCGCTCATTCCAAAAATATCTACCATCGGGAGGAAATGCGCTCTCTGGCGCCTCCTGTTTCATATTTCGACAAGTTCTTCTTTGCTTTACAATAACCGCTGCCATGTGTAATGCTAATTACGCATGCTGGCATCTCATTTATAACCTTCTTTGAAACGTGTTAAATATAGAGTCAGATAAAGTTGTTAGCAAAATTGCTTTCAAGTTTAATAAATCACTTTGGCGAAAGCGCTAAATAATATAGTCGGCTACATGCTCTCCTCCCAGCCAAGACGACTTTTATGTAAACCTTCCCATATTGTACATTCGCTGCAGAAAAGTAATACTAAATGGATAAGAGGCGTTTATTTTAGCACGCTTTAAAGACCAAATCCTTTTTTAGCACGCTTGTTGATAGATCAGTTTGTACATTTTTAGCGTGCACAGTGAAATAGCTCTCACGCTTATACACGCAAACCTTTTGATAGATCCGCCCTTAAGTATGTTCCAATCAACGAGGCAGGAAACTGTCTTAGGCTATAATGCATGTGAGGTTAGAAACATTTAAATCCAGGCCCCATATTAAAGTTTTGGAGGAAGGATTTGTTCTCCATGTCATTAAGCTTTGAGCCCAATTCCTGGATAAACCCAAATTGTGCCAGAACTTTCGGCTTGGCTTCATTCTTTTTGTTTACATTTTCCATGTCTCTGGATTTTTTTGTGAATATGTTTTTTTTGGTCTTTTGATATGTTCTCTGTAACACAAGTCTTTGTATTTCTTTATTCTTTTTTTGTTAAACAAAAATCTATTTATAAAGAACAAAATATTTGCCAGTAAGGTTTCAGAAACATCATTTCTCATTTCAAAAATGTCAAGAGGCGATCTGAAGAATAAATACCTTTGCCCACATACATGGATACCAGCGCCACCCCATTCACCTGGTCTTAACTTTGATCAGTAATTTTCTAGTAACGAGATTTCTCTGATTTCATTAAATAGTCATTTCGCACCTGGAAGCCCAAGGCTTTCCTAAGATCAATGATCTAATCACGTTACCGTTAAGCCAATTCACTTGAAAGTCCTTTGTGATATCCTTTTACTGTTTTAATGACTTACTTTCAGATTATACAGGTTTTAGGAGCCAGGGATTAAGGGACACATTCATTGAGGTGGAAAACGCTTTTTTCTGATGCATAATTTATAGCGGAGAATGGGGAAGGATTAGGAAGAGCCTGTGCCCGCCACTCAGCATCTACTGGTCAGTGATTTGAACTGAGGTCTCTGGACTGAGGAGGATGCCAGTGGAGTAAATTATTTATTTGCTCTTCTTTGTACAGTAAAAAGTACATACAATGCTCAAAAACATTCGAATAACACATCCTAAAACTGAATGAATGAAACATTCTCACTGAGCACTTTGTTCTGTACAAATTTGAATGTGCTGACAACAAAATTACACAAAAATCTTCAATGGAAATAACTTTTTTAACCAATGGAGTAACAGTAAATGGATTTGGAGTAACATGCACAGTTAACCCTTTAAAACCTGGACCATGAAATAATAGAGTAGAAATTTTGTGATTGAACTTTTGGACAGATGACAGAGAAAAAAAACATAAGTTTCTGTATAACTTAAATTAGATCAAAGATTTACATCAATTTTTTGTACATTATGCATTTCTGTTTAATCTTTTAATGTTTTATTTTTCATGACGTGTCTGATTGTGTAAGTCAAGGTTTTCAAGAACGAAAATATCCCACTAATGATGCAAAGGTCTCAAAAACTCATTGAATAAAAATATGATATATTTGGCTTTAAAGGGTTAAAATGAAAACACACTACAGGCTGATCAAACTATGAATTAACGTTCTTAAAATAGGTCCAAATGAGGCTCAGTATTGTGTGTGGCCTGTAGTCTGTTTGACCTCCCTGCAGAGCCTAGGCTTTGCTCCTGATGATGTGGCGGATGATCCCCTGAGCGATCTCCTCCCACACCTGGACTAAATCATCCAGCAACCTCCTGGACAGACCACAGACTGTCCAGGAGGTTGATGGATCACAACATGATGTCATGTAGTAGTGGCTTGTCTCCTGGTGGGGCCTCCATCCTCTGGACACTACTCTAACAAACACAGCAAACCTTCTTGCTTCAGCTCACAGTGATGTGACTTCCTGGATGAACTGCATTATCTCAGCCACTCATTCCACTCAGTCCGGATTTTCATTGCACTGTCCAGTGCATATTTGTCCTCCTTTATGAGGCACAAGGCTTGAAGAACAGATTTTTTTTTCAATTGGCTTAGCTCCAGCAAAATATCCAATTATAGAATGCAAAAAATCCATTGAATATATGATCATACAGGTGATTGGATAAGAGTGGTGCTGTGTCAGATAAATATCTGCTTGTCATTGTGTCAGGTCTAAGCACCTAAAACATCATACATACATACAGGGAAAAAAATAAGGCACAGAGACAATTAATTTGGTTTTACTCGCAAGGAGAGCAGGAAGAGACTGGCGGAGTTTGCAAAGCGCCAAGCAACCAATCTGCCGGTCCTTCAGCTTTCTCCTCGCGCATTTATTGAAGTCAGGGATCCCCGGTAGTCCTCAAGCTGGAGGTTTAACTTAGGCCGCGCCCGATTTTAAACGTCCCCAGTATTATTGTTCGAGCACTATTCCAAATTCAATTAATTATCCTGTTGAACACACGCGAATAAACATGATAGATGGATGCCCAGTTCCTGCCAAACCCCGCGGCATGACCTTTTTCATCTGTTCACCCAGCGCAAAGAGTTAATAAATCCATGAATCACACATTATACATTATAATAGTTCATTAGTACACAACCCATGAAACACAAACAGCCCGTATATGTAAAAATATCTTCTAACACATTGGTTAAAAGAGAAAACAAGGACCAGATGCGCTGCTAATTTGAGCGACATTGATTGTGAAAGCTTAGCATCATGCCAAAACGCAAGACCTTGCTTAACTCTGAATGTGATAAAAGATCCTGAATTTACTGGTGAAAAGTAGTAGAGACCTCATTCCATGGCATCTGCACGATTTTCGGCCGAATCCGATTTGGACATAAGCAGTCGAAGGAAAGCTTCAATTAAATGGAATGTTTGGATTCTGACTTAACATAAAAGTAATAAACATGCGGCACAAACCTTTTCAGGAGAATTCGGCTGTGCAAGGTGTAACCATACAGCAAAACAAGTCACAAGTCCTAATGAAGTATGGACTGTGGTGAAAGCGGATCAGAGATTGCCGCGTCTCGACGTAGTCGGCGCCAGCTAAAGGGGATGACCCAGTAAGTCCCTACACCACCAGATCACCTCGAAACGACAAGTTCCCCAATCCTCCACTTTTGAGAAGTTAACTTTTTTTTCTACTCTCTTTTGTTGTTTGTTAATTTGACCCTTTTCTACGAAAATACGAAATTTATCTTATTTTCTTTTGTCATCCAAAGTCCTGGCCATTGCTGGCGCGCTATAAGTAACCAAAATGTATTGACTAAATAATAACACCAGCGGCTGGCCAATAGAGGTATTTAGGCATAGCATAAAGGTTTGGCTGTATTTATGCATCCAGGCTAAGGCTTTATTCTGCCTTCCTCTCTCCTTTTTCAAAGTTCTGACCAGCATGGATAGAGACAGGTAAGAATGATTTAAAGCACTTTTTAGAAAAGGCAAAGAAGAATGAACAATCTGGGATTCACATGGAAAATAATATAATATAGTGTACTTTTTCAAAATAAGTAGTTTTTATATATATAGAAATAAAGCTGGCTAATAACTTCTCCATTATGAAACTGATACATAATTTTTTCAAGATTTGTGACACAATATTCAACTAATCAAAACAGGTTTGCCTACACAAATTATGTTTTGTTTTTATAAAGTGTTTAAGATGATTTTAGTTGTTGGCATTCATATAAATAATAAATATACTGGTGTGATAACTTAGTAGATGTTTGATTGCTTTTTGGTATACGTCCATTTTGAATTTATAGCGTCCTTTTTAAACCACTCAAAATTGTACTATAAGTGAGAGCATATAAGATTCTTATGTACACCTTAATAATGTATTGATACACTGCATAATGTCCTCCTTTTTGGTGCAATAGAAATGGTCTACCTAGTTGTAACGTCTATCTCATGCTACTGCGGGGGTGAAAGCACCTTAAAAATTCAAAAGTGACCATCAGCTAGAAAGGATGGGTACTGAGAAGTGGTGCATGGTCCCCACCTGCAGAACCATTCCTTTAACGAGTGTGTCTTGCTAATTGCCAATAATTTTCACTTGTTGTCTAATGTATTAGCGCAACAACATTGTGAAAATTATTGTTTATCATTGTTGCTTCCTAAGTGGACAGCTTGATTTCACAGAAGTTTGATTTAATTAGTTATATTGTGTTATTGACGTGTATTAAAAGCTATATAACAACAAAAAATAATTTTTTGCTCATCTTTCAAAAGCAGAGAGGTGATGTAAAATTACCTAAACTAGAATGAGTCAAGACAATTAACCAATAACTGGGAGCCACTAGCAGCTGACAGCATTTAGGGGGATGTCTAATCTGCACATTTAGTACCTATGGTTTAACAGTGCAGTATACACAATCTTTTTCAATATATGACGTTACTCAATGAAGTTAAAACATATTTTCGAATCAACCTGGTCCTAGATAAGTTATGAATTTTCAGTGATGGGGTGGACAGGTGTGTTCTCAAAAGGAGGAGCAGACGAAGGAAGTAGATGGATCCTCTGTAATATGATTTGGCCAAGCGAAGGTTATAGGGTGAGTGGCTTGGATAACT
Source organism: Cyprinodon brontotheroides (assembly GCA_018398635.1). NCBI lineage: Eukaryota > Metazoa > Chordata > Actinopteri > Cyprinodontiformes > Cyprinodontidae > Cyprinodon > Cyprinodon brontotheroides. Next base: position 35,787,234 of record JAGKQL010000009.1, read on the forward strand.
GTTACTTTCTTTACTGATCCAAGGCAGTGTGGACAGGCAGGTGGAGGGCTCCAATAGGAAGCAAGGGGACAGACTGGGAGATTACCAACTGTAGCAGAAAAGGGGTACAAGGAAGGTAGGTTTTCTGAACAGGGATATTGCATGCACAGCAGAGCTACTAGGTAGGTCTCCACAGGTTAAGAAGTTAACCAACTTGCATCTGTCCTAGGGAATGTGCTACCCTAAAAACTGACTCCTGATTGCAACTAAGTGGCACCAGCTGGAGGCTTACCCTGCCAGACACACCCTGAGGAAGAGAAATGTGAACACACTTACACAACTCAGCACACTGAATGGTTAAAAACAAACACAAATTAAACTATAGGTTCTAGAATGGCCTACTAAAAGTCAGAAAAAAAAATCCAATTGAGTTGTTATGGAGATATCATATTCAAATAATGACATAATATGTTTATTTATGCTCTCCCCTATCTTTAACTGAAGGGTTTATATTCAAAAGCATAAAAACCAAAACTGATAGATACATCTAATTTTAATAACTTGTCTGGACTTGTCCAAGCAGCCTGATAAGTGTTTAACATCCATGTATCTATGAATTAATGAATACCCCCTGCAAGCTCAGCGTGTGCTTGTTCAATCACATTTGCCTCCTTAGCCCGGCTCATACATGGCTCACACAGAAGAAAACATGTAAATAAACATAATAGAACACTAAATAGTCACATCTGCTTGTAAAAAAGGAATAATTTTTCTGGCATGAACCACATTTGTAGCTTTCTAAAGGCTCTTAAAATGTTAATCATGAATTGCAGACATGTGGGCTAATGCTATTCCAAATATATTCCTTCCTGCTCTCTCTCCCCTATCCTTCTCCTTTCTTGTCATTTCCTTCAAGATCTGTTTTATTTCTAGGCTGGAGTAATCTTCCTCAGGCCCCTCAATTATTATAGATGGGCAGGGGGAGCCATTTGCTGCCTGAAAACCATGAATAGCAATAACAGCGCTTCAAAAACAAATTACTAAACACAATAAAGGCAGACACTGCTACTTTAACATGCAAGGCTGACAACTCGCAGTTGTATAAACACATATTTAATTTTAAACTAAGTTTAGTCTCCATCACTGCTGCTGGGGTTCTTTCACCCTCATAAAATGTATGTGTTTTTCCTTAAAGGGTCATTTTAAATATATGTAACTGGCTGCAGTAGAGGTGACAGATTTATTAAATAAGATACAGAACCTGATACACCCCTCTGGTGGGATGTTTTACAGAGGCTCTTTTTTTCATGCACTGCTGTTTGTAGATAAATTGCGTTTCTGTTGGCCTGAGGACACCAAAGCTGAGATTTTATTGGTTCACCTGGTGCCTAGAAAAGCCTATGGTAGGTTGTTACTGTGTCAGTGACAAATGGCTGAGTCATCATGCTCTGACTAATCTAAATGCAACCAAGAGAGAGATAGTGAGAGTAGGTCTGAGAGCTTCATCTCCTTCAGACACCTTTCCCTCGTAAAAAGAGTCCAAACACTGCCCCCGGCTGTGCAGGAAGTGAGGCTTATGAGTACACACCCTGATTGTACTCTGGCTGTCTGACTGTGTGGAAAAGCTTAACTGGAATGGAGAGGAAAATGATCATGAATGTGTAGTATTCCAGCTATATGTAGATTTAGTCTCAGAATTATTGTGAGGAATTTATAATGCATCTTAATCTTATCGCATTTTTTTTTTGTTTCAAAGATATAATAAAAGTATTTTCATTCTGAAAAGTGAACAAGCAGTGTCAGTCACAACACTTTGCCATATCAACTCATGTCTCTACCTGAGAGTTTTCTCTGGACTACAAAATGTCAATTTAAAAAGATACATTTTGGTTTAGGAATGAGACACTGCAAGTATAATAGCCACATAAATACATGCATAATTTAGAAGGGAAACATTTATAGAACTTTGTAATAATTGATAATTTCTAGATCCACAAAATTCAAGTTTTATTTCTTTGTTTGTCCCCATAAAATAAAAACAAAAGCAGACAGATTGTTTATTATATTATGTTCTACTAGTGGAAGTACAAGTAAAAACAAGTTGAAAATTGAACAAACGGCTCAGAAGCAGTTTTAATACTCATCTTCCACTTTATCCAGGACGGGGTCACGGTGTCAGCAGTCTCAGCAGAGGCTGCCGAGCTTCCCTCTCCCCAGATACCTTCTCCAGCTCTGCTAGGGGAAGCCTGAGGCACTCACAGGCCAGCCTAAGAGACATGGATGAGCCGGGGTTGTCCCCTGGGCCTCCACCCAGGGGGACGTGCCTAGAAAACCTACTGTAGCAAGGGAGGCGTCCAGGGAGGCACCTAAAAAAGATATTCCCTGAGCCCATCCTGCCTTAGCTGGCTCCTCTCGATCTATCTCTAGAGAGCAAATCTACTCCAATCCTGTCATGGATGACTGAACTCTGCACCCTACATCTAAGCGAGTGCTGCTTGTATCCTGGATCTTGTCTTATTGGTCATGATACAGATTTTATGAGCCATAGGTTGAGGGTAGGAACATAGACGAACTTTTATATCGGGAGCTTTGCCTTTTTGCTCAGCGCTCTCTTCACTACAACAGACTGGTGCAGTGTCCACATTACAGCAGCAGTCGCACAAGTCTGTCTCCCCCTCCATTCTCCCCTCACACATGAACAGGACCCCAAGATACATGAACTTCTCCACTTGATGCGGGAACTCTTCCAAAACCTCAAGGGGACAACCCACCTTTTTGTGGTCGAGAACCATGACATCTGTATAAATTTAGACTCTTGAAGAACCATAGTGCTGGTATCATTGGACTTCAGTTCAGAGTTTGATATTGTTCCTCACTTGATTTTTTTAAAGAGTCTGGAAAACTGGGTACGTCTTTCTGGTATAGGACAGGAGTGGTTTAAATCCTACCTGAAGGTCAAGAACTTTAAATCAGAGACCACATGTGGGATTCCTTAAGACTCCGTTATCGGGCCACTCCTTGTTCAATATCTACATGCCCCTTTAGCTCAGATTATAGCAAACATAACATCAGTTACCATAACTATGCTGGTGACTCACAGCTTTACATCATAATGCCACCAGGTGACTATGACCATGACTCAGATCTTTGGCTAGATGTGCCATAGCAAAGCCGAACTGAATAAAAACAAAACTGAGGTAATAGACCAGTTAGTAACTACTGATTATGGCCCGAAGATGGTAAAAGTTCCACTGATAGAAAAGGCAAAAATATTGGTAGTCTGCAACTCTTGAAAGTGTTAGTGAGTGCTAATCCTTGAATCTGTTCTCCCGCTTTGTAATATAATTAAATGCATTTATGCTATTTAATATTTAATGAAACAGTTCTTTTGTCTGTCGCGCATTGCTTTCTGCAACTCATATTTGGCAATGGCATTATGACAATAGATTAATAGTGACATTATAAGCACAACTTTTCCAAAAAACTAACTTCTCACATATAAGGAATACATTTACACTAACCTGCATATTTTGCTATTCTTTCTTCTCTCAACTTTTCTTTCTCAACTTCAACTAAGTCAAATATTTACTTATTAAAGAAAACTAAGGAACTCTAAACAGTTCTTATAAAAATAGCCGGGACAGTCTGGGTGTTAATACACATGAAAATCCTTATCTGTTTAAAAATCCCCACGGCCCAAACGGGCTAACCCATCACAAAGTCACCCAGTACCAATACCACCCCAGTTGAGTAAACTCGTTAAATGACCAAATTCCTGCCAAATAAACTCGCAAGGGCTTAAAATAAACTGTTCATTACCTAAGCTCCTATTCCTTCAATGTTTCTTAATGTTTTAGCCACAGGTTTTATTAAAAACCATTTAGAAGTGAGATTTTAGTGTGATTCAAATCTTACACACATACCTTATGTTAAGTAAGTTTTCACTTCCAGGCATTGAAACAGCAATTATTCAAATATCGTTGAAAAATAGCAAATTAATGGACAATTTAACCCTGCAGAACTACAGTAGTGTCCGCCTCAACCTCCCCATTCATCAGTAAATTAGTAAAAAACGGTTTTTTCCAGTCAAATGCCTTCTTAACAAATGACCTCAAATCGTTTTGATACACCAGGTTTCTGTGTCATTAAGGTGTTCAACATTTGTATAAATTTAGACTTTTGAAGAACCACAGTGTTGGTATTGACCCTCAGTTCACAGTTTGATACTGTTCCTCACTTGATTTTTAGGAAAACTGTATCTGTCTTTTCTGCAAATGTGAGTGGTCTAAACTCTACCTGAAGGTCAAGAACTTTAAATGAGAGACCAGAAAAAGACTCCATTATGGGGCCACAATTCTTTTTCAATATCTATATGCCCCTTTATTCAGATTATAGCAAACATAACATCAGTTACCATAACTATGCTGGTGACTCACAGCCACATTATAATGCCACCAGGTGACGCGACCATGACTCAGATCTGGCTAGATGGGCCATAGCATTCCCAACTGAATAAAACAAACTGAGGTAATAGACCAGTTAGAAACTACTAGATCATGGCTCCTGTTTGTGTCATGATTTGTTCATGTCAATGTCCAAGAATTCTAAAACTAATTTAAGCATTTATCTTTTTCTCCTGCAACATGGTTGAGATTTGCCAATGTTTTATGTTTGTGAACTAAAAGTTAAAAATCCAGATGAAGCTTTAACTGGCTAATTTGTGTAAACAGAATAACTGAAAATACATTTTAGTCAAAACCATTGCATGCTTCAGAGATTTGCCTAAAATAGTGTTTCCCTAGGATAATATCTAAAAATATTTGTTCTCACTAGAATGATTCTTCAAGTAGAACACATCAGTCCAGTTCTGAAGTCTTTAAAATAGCTCTGTGTAGGTCACAGCATGTAGACAGGAAAATCGGTTCTAACTTAGTCTATAAATCACTGGATTCAGCATGTCAATGATATAAGAAGAATAGGGTGTCAGAGTATCGACCTCCCAGATCACTCAGGTCTTCTAGTTCCACCCTACTCTTTATTTTCTTTTATCCTGCTTTTATCTTTCCTCTATATTATTGATAAATTCATGTAAAGCACTTTGATTTGTCCTTGTGCTGAATTGTGCAATACAGCTAAACTTATTCCACCAGCCTTGCATTGGCTTCCCTCATTCTTCTGCCTCTGCTCCATCACCAGTGTCCGACTCTGGGTGAAAAATATCAGTAACCTAGAGCTACCTGCTTAGATTTAATGCATTCAGAACCACTGTCTTCCACTAGGCTCTGACAAATGTCTGTTTATGTATGTTTGTTCATGTCAATAAAACTCTAACTGCCGCTTTTCTCCACCATGGTTGAGTGTGAATGTTTATGTTTGTGAACCAAAGTTAAAAATTGGCTTTAACACTAATTTAGAGCAGTTATGTGCTCTTAAAATAGGAATGTTTTTTTAGCATGTACAGGAGACCGGTTTTAACTGTGATATACTATTCAATGTCACTGATATAAGAATAATAGGGTGCATTTCAAAGCTAATATAAATCAAACAGTAAAGTATGTTGTAAGCACTTACTTATTCAGTTGTTAATAGCAGTAACAGCTAATGAAGCTCTAGAAAAAAGTATTTAAAGGAATATGCAATGGTATTTTAGCAGTTTATTGTAAGAAGTTAACTAAAAAACACACTTAAAATGTAAACGCCTGATCATTATTATGGTATACTTTATTGAAATAAAGTATACCATAACTCTATAAATGAACCTTATAAACACAACCAAAAAAATGCATAAGCCCCTGACTGAAAACTTCTACGTCAGATTGATTTGTTTGTGATTTAGTTTTCAGCACACGGAAGTTTGTACAGAACAAGTATTCATTGAGAATATTTTCTTCATTCAGGTCGAGGGTGGGTTCATTTTGCAGTGTATAAATCATTTTGCAGTGTATAAATCCAGGTTACAGGTAGGTTGCAGTGAAGTAATCAGGTGGGCCTGCGTCGCTTCGTCTGTTTCTGGGATAAGATGACTAGAGGCTGAACTCACAACAGGAATCCCCATTACTTCATGGATATCCCTGCTTTGATGCTTCTGCTTTAGGGATGTCCTGAAGAGGCTTATTTATCTTAACTCTTAAAAAAAGCCAGGGCTTTATTAGTCTCTCCATCAGTATTTAATATTTCCTCCCATGTCGGTCTCTCTCTAATGGCTATGAGGCACAACCCTTTAGGGTATGTATGTCTAGATATGAATTGGTTCTGTGGTTCTCTATACTCTGAGGGCTACTTCAGGCTAACTGAGTCATAAAAAGGGCAACCAATACTGACCTATAAACTGGAGGGATCAGCATTTACCTTAACTTCATATATAATGAACATATTTTTATTGAAATCTCTATAAATGCTTAAATGGTCAGTATGATTAAAATTATGAAATGCTCTATGAATGATTCAAAAAGAAGAATAACAGAATAAGATAGAATTCCTAGCCCACTGGTGAGTTTTGCTGTTTTCAGAAGATTCTGAGGGCACATCATGTGGCCCCTAAGGGCCCCTTGGTACCCGCGGGCACGCTGTTGGTGATCCCTGCTCTAAGGTGACCTAATCTGAACATTTTAAGGGCCAGAGGCACCTGTTTTAGGACATTAGAAGATGGATCTATCTAGAAGCAGATAGTATCCATTGCCATTCTTTTAACATAGTTAGGAGTTAGTGGATTCTTTGATAAAGTGTAGTGTTGGAAAGCTGCCTGCACTTTTTTTCTGCAAATTTTGCATAATGAAAAATATAAACACCTGCATGGTAATTGTATGTACGCCATGCACTAATGGAAGTGACAGCTGTATGCTGTAATTAGGACTTAAAAATTACAGATGAACCCTGAAAAACACAGACATGTTCGGCATTCTTCAGCTAAAACAGCTCAAGAATAAATAATCTAATGATTGCAACTAAGCTAAATGATAAAATTTATGTGCTTGTGTCAAAGTATCAGCTTCTGGATTGTGAAAGTCATTTGTCTTCTGTTTCTGTTGTGTGAAAATTGTCGCTCCCCAGAAAAAAACTCATTAGTTAATACAGAGCTTAATCCACCTCAGGGAACATATCTCAGGATGTAGCATTAATGGAGGTGTTTTCACCAGACAGCACACCTGCTAATATCGTACTATCATATTTTGCCGGCGAATGTCAAACTGCATTATTATGGCTGTCTGAAGAATAACATACAGCGGATACACAAGCTTTCTGTCCGCACACCAGAGCGTTTCAGTTTATCATCATTAATTATCACATCCAAATGTCCAAATGTCAGTATCGCTCTGAGACACAAATAGAATTCTGTTTAATGCCACATCATTGGAGTCATGCAGTTATTAGTCTATTTTTTCCAACTGCATGTCATTGTCCTCTCGTATAATGACAGTCTGTGTTAATTGTCCCTGCTTATAAAATGGAGCTGAGCTGCTGACGGCAAGCTGTGCTAATCTCATCATTCGCTTTCTCCTCAAGACCACTAGGTTTGAAAATCAACTATTGATGTTCCTATTAAGCATTAGTGAGCTGTTTGGATGGCAACACACAGCTGCAGGCCGTTTGTATGGATATCCTATTGATCTGATTTTACATATGAGAGTTTACTGTTTGTTGCTGAGCAGACAATGTGTTTGGATAACATTCTTGTCACTTTTAAAGAGTTTTTCCTACATATATATATATATATATACAACATCCCACAAAAGCTAGTCTCAATTGTTCATAATATAGAAAATGTATCCGAAATGCAATGATTTGTCTAATTTAAAATTATTACTTTGAACTATGTTTTAGCTTTATAAGAACAATGGGGTTCCTGTACATTTTTTTCAAAAGTGCAAATTTACATTTAAATAGTAAGAGTTCTAAAAAATGTTTTGGTCTATGAAATAAGGCATTGTTTTAAAAATATAAAAATAAAGACAACGCTTTTAAAAATCATCCCATTTCTCACATAGGAAAAAACATTAAAGTGGGAGTGGTTGCTCAAGGGTTTAAGGCATGGGTGAGCTTGGAACCCTAAAGTTATGAGTTTGAAACCCACTGTCATGTTTCCACTCTGGTTTAAAGTTTTAACCACTTGCTCCCCTCGTGCTGCAGGAAGGAGCAAAAGTTCAAAAGGAGACCGCTAGTTGAATAAACCTGCAGTTTAAATAAAAAGCTGATCAATGAGGATAATCAGATCAATTACTGGTCACTAGATGTGGGTTCACTGCATTGATGGACAGATGATGTTAAATATTTATCAACAATTTGCCAAATGAAGAGAGTGCAGATTTTTTTTAAAATGTAAGGAATTTGAAAGTAGATAGGCAATGAGGAGAAGTCAGAAGTAGAAGGAAAAATAAGTAAATGGAGTAAAAGTATAGATACCTAAAAGTGTACTTAAGTACAGTAATAAAGTATTTGTACTTTGTTACTTGACACCTCTGAACTCATGTCGCTGTTTTTAACATATGTGATATATGTCATGATTGGTTTAAGCAGATCTCTGACACACATGCAAAGATTCGCTCAGAGTTCCAAGGAGATCAGGTTAACAGGTTTATCAAATGTAGATGAATAACAGAAGGTTTGGATCTGGAACTCAGTGACTGGTGAACCGGAACTGGGGAACTGGAAGGGGAGATCACAGTGATCAGTTCGGGGGCTGTAGGAAAAATGACTGAGGTTAGTATATTACTGGAGAGGGACTCACGCTTGAGTGGGCTCTTGTCAATCCCTGAATCCAGCTTGTGGGGGTTAATCCAGGAAGAGGTAACCGTTGGACAGATAGACAGGCTGCTAAATTTTGAGGAGTAAAAGGAGCAGACTGTCACTCTTGATTTCCTCGGGAAGAGGACTTGAACGATCATGTGGAGGTTTTCTCCCCTGCTCAGTGTTCTCAGTTAATCCTTCCAAGGAGAAGGTCCAGGTATCGAAGTTACTTAGAAGGCTTCCTGTCAAGAGCAAAGACAAAAACCAGATAAGGCTCAGAGAAACAAAGCTTAGGTTAGACTCAGATCCCAACAGAAACCCATTCCCACAGACTGCCACTCTGGGTCTCTGAGCAAGACCCTTAACCCTGATTGCTCCCCGGGTGCTGCACAGTGGCAGCCCACTTCTCTCCAAAAGGGGATAGGTTAAACTCAGACAGTGGTGTCAAAAGTACATACATTTGTTACTTAAGCAGAAGTATAGATACTGCAGTATTTATATTGGATACTCCAAAATAACAGCTAGCTTGATTTGAGTCAAGAGCTAAATCATTAAAGTGAACTTGTGTGTTTATTTGGTTAGCATACAGTTTATTGCTAAGACACAGCTTTTTATAACCGATAATTAGATATAGAGTTATATAGTTTTTTTTCTGTTTGAGCCAAATGAAGAAGACTGTGTTTTCCTACTAATGTGTGTTTGTTTCTTTATTTCTATTCATCACATCTTTGGCTTTAGCCTGGACAGACCTTTTAGAGCCAAATGTCCAATGAGAAACTACACTAACTGTGAGGGGTTTAAATGAGCAGCTACAGTAGTTGTTCTCAGAATAATGCTTTAAGAGTTTCATTATGGCAGAGTACTGAAATTATGCTGTTCACATTCCCATTTTTGCTGTCCGCTGTAATAATTTATTATTGTTGGTGGGCCATTTTCTAACCCATTATGGCATTTCAAAGGTGACACTAAAATTTATCAAATTATCTGGGATGTTAACATCTTAGATTTTACCAAGTAACATTGGTTAATTTGTATTTTTATATAATTCCACCCTGACATCCTTTACAGAGTTATAACATCTGTAACTTAATGGGTTCTGACAAATAGATATAGAGGAAAATTTGATAACATATATTTTTTTCATTTAATTTTTATCCTGATGTTTTTGTTGTTGTTTAAATTTTATAAGAACTCACCATAAACAATATGAAGTGCATTTCTGTTTTTGTTTAACCCTTGAGCTTAGTGAATCTTTTCCCCTTAATTACCTCATAATATAACATAATTATCCTATAATATAAGATAATTAAGGAAGCAATGCTTAGATTTTTCACAATGCTGTATGCTTAATGGAGATCCCTCTAAATATGCTTTAAATTACACATGTTTATTTTCGTTTTTCTAGTGCGTGTTGATAAGGATGCTGCTCTAGTTTCAGGGCAGTGAAGGAATCCTACCTCATTTGTCTCTAATTTGTCCACAAGACACATATTAGAAGGGTTAAAAATAGACAAGACTGTAGATTAGAAGCAAGTGGAGGGGGTCAAATCAGACAAAGAAAACCTGTACCATTCAACCAGCTACCTATCTCTTCAGTGCTTATTTTATTTTGTTTAAAAGTTGATACACAGGGTCTCAACATGGCCTTAAATTTTATGTTGTCAGAAGGAGGATTTCAGAAAGTATGCGACCAGCAGAGCTCATCATAGGCTTAGTGACTCTACAGATCTAAGCTGAAACAATAAAAGAAGAAAAGGGAAAGAGAAGAGAAAACTGAATCTACACAGATGCAAAACTCATATCTTACACCCCCTGATGTAATCCACTGGTGGTTAAATTCAGTGGTGCAGAAACATCAATTAAAACATGACAATTATCACTAAAATTGTCATTAGCCCTGCGGCGGGAGCGACCGCAGCACGGATATGTGGATCTTTTCCACCTTCACAGACACACATACAGAGTCTATTGGCATCGGGGAAAGTGGATCGGTCTGAACATGTTCATCACTTGAGAAAAAAATCAAATCCTTATGCATTTTCATCAGCTGTCAGTGTCAGACAGCTATTTTTGCCAAGCCGGGCAGGAAATTAGGCTATTAAATTACAGATTTTCACATTTTGTCCTGCTAGTCTACAGATGTTCCATCACAGTAAGCCATTGTAGCCATCTATCTTTCCTCTAGCTAAATACAGCCTTTTAGAAATTCCTAATATCACTTAGCTTCTTCTCTACGCTTCTGTCTCCTTTTTCCACTCTCAATCCCATCTTCTGCTGTTCTCCTCCAATATTTTGGCTTAATCTGAAACAGCTTTCAGTTCATGCACAAAATCAATTCGGAGGTCTGCAGGGGTCAGCGGTCAGGCCGGAGCCAGAGCAAAGTGGATTATTGGTTATCATGCGTCTGACTTGTGTTCCATATTGGGACAGGTTTGACCCAGATATCAGATCATTAATACGCACAGTCTCTAAGATTTGGGGTGTGGAACAGCGGCAAAAGATAAATAGAAAATAAAAGCAAATGATTTATTTTAAACATTATATCAGTCCACAAATAAAAGTGTTATTGGAATTTCCAGAGGTTCAAACTTTAAAGGCATTCCGGAGGATTTTTTACAATTGTTAAAAGACCCGCCCTCTCCACTTACAAAAAAAAAATGCACATGCACAACCCTGTACCCGCCTCCCGAGAGGGAACGCCTAGGGAAATGCATGCGAGAACATGCAGAGCCCATTTCTCCTCACACACGCTCTGTTTAAAAGTTGCAGTTTGCGGCGTTCATACAAGCTTTCTCTCCAAAATAAGATTTGCTATTTTTCCACTATGTCAGACTCACCGGTAAGTGAAAATGGGGAAGAGCACTGTGGTGGATGATCCTCCCACCACCACATCGTGTTAGTATTTTTTTCTTGCTTTATATTAAATTACAATTTAGTTTTAAGTTGGTTATTTTAGACAGGTATTTTCTAATGGGTGCACACTTTAGTTAATGTCTGTCTGAATGGTTTATTTACACTTGTTCTGTTGTTTGAAGTGCTGCTGATGCTAACCAGCTGGAGGAGGAAACCTGGAGCGTACCATTTTTTAAAAAGTCTGACGGGGGAGATTTGTTTCAAGTTGTTTTCAATTAGTTTGTCACTTAAATACTCACTTATTGTTTCCGCTCAGTAAAAGTTAGTTTTGGTTTATTTGTTTCACAGAAAGGTTAATTTTGTATTTATTGGTTCTTTTGTTATGTTGTGCCTCCCTCATGTGGCAGACTTGGGTTACTCCATCCCTTTTTAAGCAGCCTTTCTTTGTTTGCAGGTCAGTTTTTTCCTCAGTTGTCCTCAGTTGTTGGGCCCAGATCCATGTTATTTTGTATCTAAGTTATTTGTATTGCTTTTTCAGCCTTTGTTAACCATTTCTGACACAATTAAATGAAAGCACTTTTTTTTAAATTTGAACACCTTTTGTCCTTATTTAAGTTTGGTCCCTCACAAGCACGTAGGACGGTCTTACATAAACATATAATCAGAATTGTTGACAATTAGGAGGACCACTTATTTTGACGATACACCCCAAAAAAAAAACGTCTAGTATATCTTTAAATTTTATTTTCTGATACCAAATCTAATGAAACAATTTTTTCATGAATGTCAGTTTTGTGAAAAATCAGCATTTCACTGAAACATGAGGAAGAGATAATACATTTTTATTTGGTCTAACTGCATAAATATATTATCCCCTCACTAGACTTTCTTATTTATTGTCCCAAAATTACCTGTATGATTAAAGAGCCTTGAGTGGATGATGCACCCTTTGACTTAAAGGAATAGTACACCCAAAACATGATTAGCCTTCATTTTCTACTCACCCCCATGCTGAACAACACTCTGGAGTACTTTTTTGATATCTCAAATGCATCTGGAGATCTGGGAGGCTTCTTGCTGTCTGCTGACATTCAAATAATGGAGGTCTATGGCGCCCGAGGCAGAAAGGTCCATAAAAGTCCACAAAAACGTGTCAATATTCCTCCATACTGCTCGTCCAATGTATTCCAAGTGTCCTGAGTGGGTAGCGTCCAGAATTTACTCGAAACGAAGTCATTTAGAATGTTTTTAGAGCATAAACAGTAGTGTATAGGATTTCCTAAAAGCGCGTTCACGAGTCTACGGAAACCGCGGCAGACCAAACCAGATGAAAGTGCGCATTCAGCGTCTGCTCTGCCAATAATGCAAGCGTAGAAGAAGAAATGTGCTGTTTACCTGTGCAAAGAAAGAAACAACGAAAGAAAAATGTCTGAGGACTTCAGTGTTGAGGAAGAGCATGAGTTCTTTGCCGAGCTGAATGCGCACTTTCGTCTGGTTTGGTCTGCCGCGGTTTCCGTAGACTCGTGAACGTGCTTTTAGGAAATCCTATACACTACTGTTTATGCTCTAAAAACATTCTAAATGACTTTGTTTCGAGTAAATTCTGGACGCTACCCACACAGGACACTTGGAATACATTGGACGAGCAGTATGGAGGAATATTGACACGTTTTTTGTGGACTTTTATGGACCTTTCTGCCTCGGGCACCATAGACCTCCATTATTTGAATGTCAGCAGACAGCAAGAAGCCTCCCAGATCTCCAGATGCATTTGAGATATCAAAAAAGTAGTCCAGAGTGTTGTTCAGCATGGGGGTGAGTAGAAAATGAAGGCTAATCATGTTTTGGGTGTACTATTCCTTTAAAGCAGTCCATGACTCAACATTTGGTGTGTATGCAGCTGTTAATAAAGGCATTTATTTACCAACTTACAAGTTTCTGAGGTGAATTGTCAGTCAGTATCTGAATATTGATTATTCGTTTTTTTTATATTATCTGCTGTTCCATAGAAGTGGAAATATACTCACATCAGTACTTGTTTAGTTTTTTACTGTATTTTCTGGGAAACAAACTTGATAAATGGTTTGCGCCGCCTTTTATTTTTAAATTTGAATGACATTCCAAATAATTTTTTCAATGGGTCCAACCCTCATTTTACATCTTTCCGAATGCAAAGATGTTAGTGGGGGATGTAGGCTCCCCATACCGCTTTAAAAGACGGCACATTACACAGCATTTCTGGCTATGATTAAAGGAACAGCTGTTGTTTATTGGTTTCTTTCCATCCATTTCTCTTTTTTATAAACTAATCCTCCATTCCATCTCTCTGCTTTGAATTTACATTGAAAGGACAGCAAACAAAATCACATTATTTCAGACCCAGAAACAATTCTTGTCTTAGAGAGGTGAAAAGTGGTTGCAAACAATAACAGGAATTATGTTTGTCTATGAGAACCTGACATGCTTTTACATGTACTGCTTTTATTCATGATAAAATAGTCATTGCTATTAATGCTATTAATGCTCAGTGTTGTTTTCATCTTAACTTGCTCTTTGAGATAGAACAGACTCTTTACTACAAACAAAAACAGATTAAGAGGAACAAAGGAAGTAAATTTGTGGAAAAAATGCATAAAGGAGATTTAAAAAATAACAGTTTTTATATGACTTAGAGCTAAATAGTCAAACTCCTCATATTTTCCTCACCAGAAAAAGGATAGAAAAAAAACATAACTATGGATCTGTTTCAATACCATCTACGAAAAACATATTTCTTCTGCTCATTCAGTTTTTTATTGTTGTTGTTTTGATTGAAATGAGCAAAAAATAAAAAAAATAAAAAGTATGCTTTTCAGTTTTGTGGACATATGAGATAAATTGTCACAGAAGAAATGGTATTGGTGAAATCTCATTATCCCAAACCAGAAACTCTCTACTTCCAGTGTCTAAGCAACAAAAATACTCTAGCAGCAAAAGTGGAAATACATTTTTTTTTTTTTTTTTTTCTTAACCATAAGAACATAGTAGACAAAAAACACGATGCCATGTAGCTAATCAGGAAAAAGCAGTGCTGTGCTCCTGACAGCCCTGGGTGGAGATTATGTCAGTAAATTTGTTTACAATAGCTTTAATCAGCCTTACTGTAATTCAATAATCCATTTCAGTCAATTTATGTTTCCTACAAAATGTTAATTTCATCTTACATAATAACCCAATTTACTTTAAATTACAACTTGCCAGTTTGGGTTGTCAGGCTACATACAGCTGCTTATTTTACTGATCAGTCAGCTCGGTCCTCCTGGTTTCGTCACTCATTCATCTAACAACTCAACAATATTAGCATCCTGCATCCATGGTACTCAATGTAGACCTCGGCTGTTTTTACCGTTTAATGTTATTATTGTTTTGTGTTTTTTTTTCTTCCAACCAGCATAAGCACATAATAAGAAATACATAAATTATTAACCGAGATGCATAGTGTTGAGAAGAAGCCTTTAAAACTCAGTACTTTGCTTTATTTTCAAATTTTGTTTAACCAGAATTTCCCTTCTATACTTTACGCTTACTTTGATTTTAATCAATTCAATATTAATATAAATGCAATTGCATTTATCTCTAGACGATACTAAACTTTTGAATTCTTTCTGTTTAAGGAACCAGAGGATTCAGATCAGTTTTTAATATCTATTCACTTGCTTCTTTTTGCACCGTTCATTCACTCTTTTCTATCTTCTCCATCATTATCCATTGCCATACTGCAATCCATACTATATGGATACATATAGGATCTGTTTACACTTCCAGACAGCGCCCCTCTTATTTTTAAATGTACTTGGTCTCCTTTACTCTCCTCATGTTTGACAGGTTGTGTGGAGGTTTTTAGAGGATCCAAATATAGAGACTGAGGGCCCTGTCCACACGAAGCCAAACCCTGCTCCTAAATTCACAAATTTTTCACCAAAACCAGCCTCTCATCTGACGGTGAAGCCGGCGTTTCTGGGGGTCTCTTAAACAATCTTTTTTATTAAGCCTTCAGAGTGGAAAGATTTTGAAACGGCCGTTTTCGAAGCGTTTCCATCTTTAAGCTCTGACCGCATTTTTTTTCTTACCGCATGCGTCATAGCATTACTTCTCTAAACATCAGCACATGCGCGACACAGTATCACACAACAACAATGGCGGCGTACTGCACTGTGTTGAATGGTTGCTGCTCATGCTACTCACCCTGCTGTCGAGACTTACAACAGAATCTTCTTCTTCTGGAATATCTCCAGGAAGAACAGAGCAATATCGACGACATAGTTCAGCACCTGAATTTGACTGAACTTCACGAAAATGGACCCGCAGGGCAACCATGTATAAATATATTAGTGCGCATGCCAAACATTTCGTTGCCAACATTTTTTGCCTATTTTTTGCTTTGGCACCACAGTGCCACTTACAGGCCTGGATACATATTTTGCAGTTGCTTTCAAGCTATGTTTTTTATTTAACTTGCATTACCTCTCCTGTCTTTAGCGACAAACGGTCTGGAAAATATGGAGCGTTTCATGTTCGTTTTGACTCAAATGCAGACGCCCTGAAGCTAAGGTGGTTTTTTGCAGATTTAATTACAAATAGTGGCAACAGAAGCATAAATCCAACAACTGACTAATCAAGGAACACAGGAACCAGAACACAAGGGGAAGACACATAGGTTAAGGTGGGAATGAAGGAATGAAGAGAATCCAGCAAACAGTAGCTGCAGAGGAGGAGTATAAATGCCAAACAGAACAAAGAATGGAGTAATTGGGAGCAGGTGTGGACTGAAGGAACTAGAAGGGAGCTATGGGAAAGAGAATCATGCAAGGGGGATAAACAAAGGATAAACAAGAGACACATAAAAACTCAAATGCAACCAGAAAACAATTAGAATGACACAAAATAAAACCAATGACCTGGAAAACACAGAAAGACACGAATAAAAGTCTAAATGAAAACTGAAAAAGAAAACTTAAACAAAACCACAAAGTGCAGAATCATGACAATGTTGGAGTTTTAAGACTCTTTTAGTGTTAAGAAATGTATGTGTTTTGCTCCATCATGTGTCAAAGTGGTCACCAGGTGAGCTGAATTAGGGCAATCAGAATCTCTGGCACAGAGCACAAAAAAGAAAAGCAGTCATTCAACTAGTGCACAACAAGCTGAGCAGATGGCAGCTGCACAAAAGCACTGAAACTGTGAGGAAAAGGACTTTGACCTTAAGCTCACTCATTTTCGAACTCTTAAATGCACTCTGTTGAACTCTTATATTCTGGGTGAAAAAGATGTATCTGTGTGGTTGAGTTGGGTAAATATTTAATGTGTAAAATAGGCTTTTTGTTCTGGGTAATGATTAAATATTGATTTGCATTGCTTTTGGCCTTAGAATAAGCCTTTAACTAAAATACATATACTTAAAATTCTTTTTTGATACATTTTCAGACATTTCCCTCTAAATTAAACATGCTCAACTTATACCTGTGTAAGGATTTTACTTAGTTGGCTTTGAAATTAAATATACTAACATTTGAACTAAATTGAATGCATTAATATGACCTCGTGTTTTTGTTTATATTTATTTGTTTTTGATTGCAAGTTGTCGTCTTCTTCATTCATTCACAATAACACACAGCAAAACCAAATGTGTTAAAGGTCTAGTATATGTGTTGTATTTTGTAACACTATTAATTTAACTATGCAAGAATTAGTTCCTTCAAAGTGTTATTGTTATTTAAGGGAGATAAATATTAGAGCAACTCTGTTAAGTGTTTATTTTAAAATAAAACGTTAGCAAAATTTCTCCCAAAATGCCAACTTATCTGAAATTTTTAAAGTCGAAAATTTAGTTTTAGGCTACAGAGGTTTGTCCTGCAAATTTAGGGTTGCTGGTTCAAGTCCCAGCTCAGTCACAGTCATGAGGCATTTGAACCATTTGGCCATATTGCTTCAATGATCCCCACAGTTCACAAAGCTTCGTATGAACATGTCCCCACCTACTGGTGGAGTGCAGAACTACAGTTAGTAATATAATCTTTGATTTTTTAATAAAAAAAATTTCCCCCCGTTTAAGTTTCTTTGAAATTGTAAATGATTGGTGTGTATAATAAAATCTTTTGTAAGTTTCTTTTGTGTAAAAAGTCTTAGAAGAGAAAAATAATTTAAGGTACACTGTTTTTCTACCATTTTAGTGATATAAGCTCAAGCACGTGAGTGAAAGTGCCTGTGCAAATTGGGCAATGATAAGCAAAATTGAAAAGTGTTAGTCATTTTATTCATCATAATAGTTTTTCCACAGTTTTTCATCAGGTTTGAAGTTATGTGTTCAACCAATCTTTTTGGTTACACCAACCAATCTAATTTGGTTGTATTTAAATTAATTTGTACAAGAGCAAACCAATACAAATTAGTCAAAATTACTTGTTAAATATTATCACAACTTTCAAAAGTCTAAGGTGGTCTTCAACCAACAACCTCAGTAGTGGAAGTCCATCTTGGACACCTGACGCCACCAGCAAGGTCACCAACTCTTCCAAAAACAATACTACTTAAAACCCATTACATCTGTGGTTTGCTCAGATTTGATCATTACATTGTTTAATCTAACCACACTAACCAACCAGATTGGTTGTTTTTCCAATCAATCTATTATTAGAATATGGGCGCAAAATCCCCTATCCAACTCTCCCTACAAATTTCATAGTTCGACTGAACAAAGAGCTCGTTTAAATGTGCCAGCTGAGTTACGGTGTTGAACTTCACTTCTGAAAGGCAGTCACGGTAGCGCAGGCTTTGGACATATCTATTTTGGCTCCCACAAAATTGGTAAGCTCAATATGCGCCTTCACGAAATCCACCCTCCATTTTGACACACCGAAGCCTCGTCATCTCATAACATCACTAAGCCGTGAGTTCGGTAAAGCCGCTGATGATGTGGAGAGAACCCAGTAATCCTGGTGTAATGCAAACTTTACTTCTGTCATTGTGCCCAAAGCAGCGCTGTGGTTACAGTGTATCGCGGACAGCATAGATTGCAGATGATCCTTAGCTTTATTAGCCACAATAAATTGATAAGTGCGTTTATTGGACACTTTTACACTAGGGGAAGTTAGATCAACTCAACTCTAATAAGTGTTGACTTTATACTAATAAGAGTACTTTTCCAACTCTCAGAAAATTAATGATTTAACACTTGGAAAAGTGTTATTTTAAATTGAGACACTTTAAAAGTGTTGTATTTAAATCCCTAGGAGTTGAATTAACACTTCCAGATTTGAAAAAGACAATAGTCTAAGATGGGCTGCTCAGGTTCGCTATGTCTGAACCAGCAGCAGAGACTTTTACCATACTGCAACACAGAGCATCATCCGATACAGCATCTCAGCCTACTGTCTGTCCAAATTGGCTAATAATGGCTCATTTATAGAGCAATGATGTTAATGGAAGTCAATGATCCATCATTTCAAAACATCTATACAGAAAAGATCAACTGACAGACTCAAAAAATCTTTTCGGACTAAACTCACCGGCTTTTTGCTCCAGATGGGTACCTGAAAGTTCCTGCATGCAGAATGAGTCAATATAAAACAAATGTATCCTGCTCTACATCAAAGCCCTAACCAGAATTAAGAATAGAGAATAATTATAGTAGCTATCAGATTAAAATCTTCAAAACTGCATTAAAACTTGACATGTATTTTTTTTCTTTTCAGATTACTAAAATTTGACCTGTGCCTTTTGCTTAAAGTAAGAATAGTGGGCAAACCTCTGGCTTGAAAACACCAGTCCCAAACTGTATGAACCATCAAAGTGGAGAAGACACTGATGACAACTGGAGACAAAAGGCCATGTGAAAGAGCAGCGTTATAGATCTAACCTGTCAGACAAGGTTGTGAGGTCTTGGCCTGTCTGCCAGCAGATATGACATATCGCCAGAGAGCACATCTTTTGGGAACAGCCTCAAACAAAAGAGTTGAGGATCTGTCATAATTTCTTACTCCTCAAATACTACAAGTCAAGGAGCTGTTTGTATGACGACTGGTCTCGTGTTAACTGCAATACTCTTTTTATATCGAAAAAGAACAGTTTAAAACCCTGGTTTGATTACAAGTACTATTAGGGCAAATTTAATTGAGAAACTCCCCGGCTGAATAGGGGTCAATGCAAACAGCTACTGCTAGGAATACCTTCCAGTGATTCATTCCCAGATGCAGATGAGGTAAAGTATTAAATGATCCATGGAAATAAAGCCCAGGAAATCCAGAACATTCTGTAAGGAGCCTTGGGCATACTAGAGCCTTTCCTCCACCCCCTAACCGTGTGTTTCCACATTTATAGAAGACATGTGCATTTGCCACAGCTTAATCTGACTTTACTTAGAGTGAACATAGCAGCAAAGTGTTCCTCAGAGAGGAAAAAGGAGAGAAAGCGATAAAACCAGGTGACTGCTTTCTAGTTTAGAACAAGTTCCAGTCACACTGGAAGGGCATCTACATGTGCTTAGCACCTCTTTATCCCACAGGCCCAAATTTACAAATAGATTTGGAATTGGTTACTTTGTATTCATTTTCTAATTCAGTGACCCGTGCTGTGGGAGTGCAATAGCTGGCCCCATTGTGAATATTAAAATAAATCATGTCTGAACAGATTCCTCCATATGCATTCATGCCTCATCAGTTAGGAACTGATGTAAAAGATTTATCTGAAGAAAACTTAAATAGCTGTGGCTATAGCGCACAGCCAGCCACCCTCTGCAGTCGTTTGGGTTCTTCATGGTTCTCAGCAGCCCTGCTGGGAGAATATGGAGGGAATTATAAAGGTTTTGAGATTTTTGGAATATCTGAAATCTTATTTTATTTTTGTAAATTTCACCATATAGATCACATTCTCTTCACTCTAGGGGGAGGTTTTCCTCTGGAGTGAGGAGCTAATCTGCATTTCTGTCAGTGCTGTACGTTACAAACAAGTTTCTATTGGGCTTTAGGCAAAGAAAATGTGATCTTTAAAAGACAATTAAAAAACATTGTATTTCTAAAACTCATTTTGAAAAGAAACATTTAAAATATAATTTTGAAATAAAAAGTTTGAAGAAATAACATTAGATTAAAAAAAAGAAAAGATAAAATATAATGAAACAGCAAATTTACTCAATATGATATATAAATAAAATTGATGTGAATCAGTAGATGAATAATTTAGGACATATAATTATTGTATGGGATTATAAATAAAAATATCTAAAAGCAAATTAGAAATGAAAAGAACACAAGAAACATGCTTATGATCTATGAAGTTTAGGTAAATCGTGTCTTCTCCAGTCCATAGGTCAGTATTGGCAGCCCTTCCTATGTTCCTGTGAAGTAGCCCTCAGTCTTAAAACGGTTGGTGATCCTTGGTATAGAGCCTTTATTTTATTTTTTGGAAAAAAATGCAGTTATAGCATATAGTTTGATTAAAAAAGGCAAATAATAGTACAAGTAAGCAAGTTAAATCAGTCTCCTTATCAGTAAAACTATTTTAATTGCAGTCCTCTACCTGCCTGTAAAATGAGCAGTGTCTGTCATCCGCTGCATGTAACCAGTCCTTTCCCCCTGAATTGGTCTTTGCCATCCCCTCACTGTCTCACCCCCATCAGCTTTAGTTTCTCTGCTTTTGATTAATCCTCTCATTTGAGATTTAGAAACTATCAATGGGAATTATTCAAATCCCCAAGGTATGAAATAGCAATGAGGAGGCTGTGCAAGACTCTCATTAACCCCAAATGCCACTGTAAACCTCCATGGATTCCCTCCGTCGCAGAACTCTGATTAGTTACGGTGGCTGTACTTAAACCCAGTTAAAGGTAGAAGATAATTTCTTCCAGTGTGTGTGGAAGAATTCATGATATGAGAACATTTTCAGTGTCCTATTTAACTGGTTTTAGGAAAAATGCAAACAAAGACCTATACAAATGTATTTATTTTTTATTATTTGTGTATTTTTTTATATATATATATATATGTTGGTGAATAATAAAAGGAATATTTTTTTTCAAAAATATCTCATCTTCTTAACAACATTTTCTCTTTTTTATGACGAGAGTTAGCCAGCACAATGCCCTATTGTTTTAAGCAAAGGTTTATATACACTATAGATAAAGAAAAGAAAAAAACTGTACCTGTACTATCTAATTTAGATTTGAAAATATTATCGTGTGCAGTTAAAACAAGTTGTATTGTCATCATCTTGGCGCTGATTGGCTCTATTGCTCATTACATTCTCCTGACTAGCTTTGCCCAGTTTCTCATTATCACTCCTTTCAGCCACCTGTTCCAGCTTCTATTTAAACTGCCTGCTCTCAGTCAGCAGCCCCGATTTCTCTTGAGCCTTTGGTGAGAGTTTTTTAGTGTTAATGATTGTGTTCTGATTTCCTGATCCTAACCAGTTCTGTCTTTGGCCCACTGAGCCCGATTGTTCCTGTTCTGATCTGTTTGTCTGGACCTGTCTTTGGACACCTGCTGGATTCTTCTTGTGGACTGAACCTGGCTCTGCCTCCCGACTTTGACCTTGATTATCCTGCCTTTCTTCGTCTGCTTGGATCTGACCACCGGCCAGTTCTGTAGCCTTCAAGGCTTCACGGTCTGGAACACGTGTTGCCAGATGTGACAGGACTCCGCTTAATTAAGTCAACAAGTTAACGTTTTGGGTGATTGCCCTAGCCCTCATGTACTGCATGTTGTGGTATTGTGTCTCTTGGAAGGGTTGCTCTGGAGCTACTTTAATGTCCGTTTGGGATTAATAACATATTTTGATTTGAATTGCATACCTCTTTACAGTTTAGAAACAGATGTTTTTCTACTGGGAAAATGAAAAAAATTAAGCTTAAAAATTTGTTCTCATAACACAAAAGAATATAAAGAGCTTCAAAGAATCAAAAAATGCTAAAGACAAACGGAAAATAGAAATATAAAAACTGTACAAACAAAATTTTTTAAAAATCTTTAAAATCAACATCATTAAGGTAAACTCACTCTCTGTGGAACATGTTCTTTTTTACAAAGTAGGAGCAATGGTTTTTAAATGGCCTCTCCACTCAGTGTACCATTAACAAGCTCATCATGAGAGATGTCACAAAGAGCGATGAATCTTTTATAAAGATCCGTATCCTTTTTTTTGTATTATCATAGATATAAACAAGTGCAGAAACACCAGATTCTAAGATAGACAAGCAGCCAGAGTAAATACCCCAAAATCAGAGATTTTTTTTCTTCCTGTGCTTGCAAAAAAAGTTACTTCTAGTTACTTTTTATTTAAACATGTAAAAAAGCAGATCTATGTACTAACAGTGTTTGAACCAAGACCAGAGCTGCCCGGCACTAAGACATGGCAAGGATGTATACAGGAGCTTGATGCTACCGCATAGGCTGGTTATCGGGTGCAGAGTGGATGTCCGGAAGGTCCTTTTATCCACAAGGATCTTAATGAGAGGACAGTAGTCAGGCGTGAGAGCTGAAAGGTTCTCGCCACACCCACTGGTGGAGATCTGGTGTGCAGAGAAAAAAATAACATTTCACACATACACACACTTATCCCATACACATGCACACACAGTAAAACCAAATCCAGGTTCCTATTTTCTCTTTCAGAGGGAAAAATATTAATGAATGTCCCAAACCTTTTGAAAATAAGAATAAAAGGCTTTTATTGTCATTATACAGGATAGATAAAAACAAAAATTGTTTTGCAGCATCTCCTTTTAGCAACATCAATGTCTTTTAGCCATACTTAAAGTATGATGTTCGATAAAATGTGTTAATATTAACAAAAATATCACGCAGTTAGTGTAAATTATATAGGTGAAACATTTAGTCATCATGATACAAAATTATGGTTTTAATAGAATTAAAAATAATCACATACCTTTTTTTTCTCAATGATAAGAGACCATACAAGACTTCGAGTTAATAAGATAATTGGATACATATTTTCTCATTTCTCAGTGAATCTATCCCCCCTAGATTTGATCTCATATCATCTTCATGTATACAGTAGATCCAATCACTGGCTTGCAGTGTCCTGTAAGCCTTTCCAGATTGCTTTGTTCTATTGATCCTTCCGTCATATATTAGTTCTGCCCTACAATCCTCTGAGGCTTGCCTTGATGCTTCGTAAAATAATGAAAGATTTCTACTTAAAGTCATGAAATCAGTCACGGACATAATCTGAAAAGATCGCAATCTTACCATTTCAACCAAAACTAGACATTTCTCCCCTGAAGGGACTCGTTTTAGCTGTAATGCCACATCCTAAATTGGATCAACAGCTGCTGTATATGATTCCATAATTTGCAGCATAATATGTTCCATTAATGCCAGCACACTCTCAGGCATTAGAGAGACAGCTCATGTAAACCTCTCCGGATGTGCTCTGCTTATTCTATGCCTTATTTCCCCAAAACATGGCACAGGCTGGTGCTGCTGCCATTCTCCTACATGCAGATGTCAATTACAAAGGTGGCAGAGAGTGGTGAGCTGTGCACATCTGCCAGCGGATGATGTCTCCCCAGCACGGTGGAATCCAATGAAGCATAAATCTCAAAAATCACTTGGCAAGCCTTACCTCCCCAATAATGCCTGCAAAAAAATGCCAAACATCCAAACAGAACAGCGGTGCATCGTTATTTAGAATTAGGAGGAGCTTTAAAAATAATGTATTTTTAAATAGTACTTCTTTGTACTGCCACACTATTAAGTAACAGTTATTTTTTTCAATAATATACTAAGAAATAAATTAAGTTACACTAGAGTATAGTCTTACTTTTGTATTTGCACTAGAACTTTTGGTTCTCAAACAAGACATGCATGCTAAACTGCAATATGGTTTTCAACCATTTGTACCCTTCCTCTCTGTACAAAGTAGATATATATATATATACTTTGTACAGAATAAGACTATACTCAGGTGTAACTTAATGTATTTT
>JAGKQL010000009.1:35820269-35864783 GCA_018398635.1 Cyprinodon brontotheroides
AGACATATTTGTAAAAGTTGGAAATTTAAAGATATAAAGCAGGGGTCTGCAACCTGTGGCTCAATTTCCTCAAGTAGCTATTCGGAACTTCTGCAATGGCTTTTAATAAATGTGAAAAAAGTTTTGAGTATCACAGGTGTCCTGTTTACATATAAAGTCCATGGTAGATAAGTGTCAATGTGTCTTGTAGGGCAGTTAAGTCGACTAGTGCTGTGACTCTTAAGGCATTTCGAGCATCGTACACAGTTTGTCAGCCCATCAGAGAAGCTGAATCTTGAGCTGGCTGGGAGACAAACACTACATCCATGCTATGATCTCTCCCCTTGTGGAGCTATTAGCATAAAACCATCAAAAAGAAACAAGAATGTAAAAATAGAGGGGTTAATATAATATTAGGATTATATAAAAAGCCACAGGAATTTAGTTTTTCATGTGCAAGGAAAATCTTTGGCAAAGAAAAGTTTGTAGTTAATACTTACATCAACTTGAAATGTTAAAAATTGCTGGCAAAAAAAAAACTGTCAATCTTCTGGTACTTGCAGCTTTTTCTACCTAAATAAAAAAAACTTTAGTTTAAATTTAAGTCAGCAGCCAGAAATCCCCGAGCAAATTGTCGGTTTGAGGGAGCAATCACTGGTGATTTCTAGTCCAATTTTCACATTTGAAAAATAAAGTAGATAAAAAATGCATTTTTTTTTTTATAAAATAATTGCATTGAATTTTCAGGAGAAATTACACTAAATTAATTTATTATGTTTTACTTTTCATGAAGTGAGGAACAGTTTTTGTTTTTAATAATTGTCCAAATATATCAACATCATATTAAAGAAGTCTATCGGTCCTCTTTTGGCCAAAGTTTAGTTTTCTGTTTACCTCTAAAGCCTAAAATATAAATAAAATGGTTGTCCTTCGCAATTCTAATCATTAATTAGATTGACTGAATGCAGAAATTTTTATTTTGGAGAGCAAATATTGAAGACCCCTGCTCTTAAGCTAATAAACTCTTGTATCACCATTGGCAGCTACATGTGTACCCTGGTTTTGATCATAACATTGGAGGAGGAGGAGTTTTGACCAACTCTTGTTTTAAGACTGGATATTTTTAAAGACCAATTATTTGCTTGAGGTCATACCAAAGGCATCTCAAACCAATTTAAGTCTAGATTTATTAAACTGTTTAATTAAGATAAAACTGGGTTTTAGTTCAGGTTGATAAAATGAACTGTTCCAAGTTCCAGTCAGTTAAACAACACCCATTTCCAGAAAAAAGTTAAAATGAATCAAGACAAGGGAAATCTGGTTCATTTATATGGCACATTTCAGTGATAACAAGTCTGCAGTGTATTTTGGAGCCAAGCATTCAGAAACTTATTGACTAACAGATTTAATTTACACTACACTGCTAAAAAAAAGATCAACGGAACTCTCAAACACATCCTGAATCTCAATGAATAAAATATTCTCATTGAATACTTTGTCCTGTACAAAGTTGAATGTACTGAACAGGATCACACACATATCATCAATGAAAATCAAATTTATTAACCAATGGAGGCCTAGAATTGGAGTCACACACAAAATGAATGTGCAAAAACACTACATGCTGAACCAAATTTGATGTAATGCCATTAAAACTGGTCAAAATGATGCCTGGGCATCTTCTTGATGAGATGGTAGGTGATCTCCAGAGGGATCTCCTCCCAGACCTGGACTAAAGCATCCACCAACTCCTGGAGAGTCTGTGGTGCAACTTTAAACTGGAGGAGGGGTGGAAATATGATGTCCCAGATTTGCTCAGATTCACGTTTGGGGAACGGGCGGGCCAGTCCATAGTTAATGTCATCATCTTGAAGGAACTGCTGACACACTCCAGCACTATCTAGCATTATCCTGCTTGAGGAGAAACTCAGGGCCCACTGCACCAGCATAGGGTTTCACAAGGGGTCTCAGGATCTCATCTCGGTACCTAATGGGAGTCATAATACTTCTGTCGAACACATGGAGGGCTGTGTGGCCCTCCAAAGAAATACCACCCAACACCATTACTGAAAAAAACAAACCGGTAATGCTGAAGGATGTTGCAGGCAGCAGATCACTCTCCATGGTGTCTCCAGTCTCTGCCATTTCTATCAGATGTGTGAACCTGCTTTCATCTGTGAAGAGGACAGGGCACCAGTGGTGAATTTGCCAACCCTAATGTTCTCAGGCAAATGCCAAGTTTCCTGCCTGGCATTTGCCTTTTGGGGTTGGCTGTGAGCACAACCTCAACTGTGGATGTCAGGCCCTCATGCCATCCTCATGGAGTCGGTTTCTAAGCTGCGCATAAACATGCACATAGGTGGCCTGCATTAGGTCATTTTGCAGGGCTCTGCCAGGGCTCCTCCTGTTCCTCCCTGCACAAAGGCAGAGGTAGTGGTCCTGCTGCTGTGTTGTGGCCCTCCTACTGCCTCCTCCATGTCTCCTGGTGGACTGCAGGAGGTAATTTGCAAGGCTCCGCCAGTTCCCCTCCTGTTTCTCCTTGCATAAAGGCAGAAGTAGTGGTCCTGCTGCTTTATTGTGGTCATCCTACTGCCTATTCTATCTGTCCTGGTGTACTTTGCATGTCTTCTGGTAGCACCTCCAGCCTCAGGACATTTTGCAGACAGACACAGCAAACCTTCTTGCCACAACTCACATTGATGTGCCATCCTAGATGAACTGCACTACCTGAGCCACTTATGTGGGTCGTCTCTACCACGAGTGTGAATGCACCACCAACATTCAAAAATTCCCTTTATGTTTTTAGCCAAATATTTTTTGTGTACAGAGGCCATGTCTGGGGTGATGTGCTCCATATTATTTTACTTTACTTTAATAAAATATGTAAGCTACTGATCTGAGCCCAGAACTAAAATATATTCCATTCTAATTCGACAAATTAGGTTCTAAGAGCTTGCTGATTATGTTTCTGCTGAGTCGTAAGTCCTTCTTATTATCAGCAGCTCATTCAAAGATCAGCTCAGGCAGCATATAAGCCTGCTTCACATGAAAACCAATCCTCGCTATGCTGTCACTACATATTTGGCCCGGCCCACTCATATATTTTTATTGATGCAACTTAGTTATGAACATGCATCAAAGTCTCTTTCATCACTCCAGTTAATGTGGATTTATTTATCTCACTGGCATTGATGGGAGGTCTGACGCAACTGTTTACAATGACTCCTGCGCTCCCTCCAGATGACGATGATGACGAGCAGCACTCTTTGCCCAGCAGACATCCTAGATGGTGGGATTTATGGCCCCGACGTGGCCATCCTCTGCAGAAAACGCATTGTCTCTGGGCGGATCGTTCAGCCTGTCCTTGCTTTATTGATCTTACTCCTCACAAGTTCACAACTTCCACGTTCCTGGTGCTTGACTTGACAGGACAGAGATTTAGAGGAGGGATGAGGTCAGATAGAGGAAGAGAGATGGAAGGAGAGAGCAGAAAAGGGAGGGTGAGTCAAAAAAGGGAGTATGTGGGAATGAAAAAAATGGAGAAGGTGAAATAAAGAGTGGAGGGTAACAGATAAGGGATAGAGTGAGGAAGAGGTAGAGAGTAGCTCCTCTGGGAGGAAGTAGCTCTGGGCCAGGTCAGGCAAGATTGATACTTGTGTGTAAAAGCCTACAGAATTAGTCCCCTATACAGTGGAAATCCACTAGTAAACACATCCAGCAACTCAGATATGCTCACATCAATCCCAGCTCACTTATTTTGTTGTGTATCCTGTAGACATGGACACACAACACACCCACCTACTCAGACACACTGATAACTGTAAGCATTATACCCACTGAAGTCAGTCCAAACAATGCTGACTCTTACGGCAGCGCTATTACCTTTAAGTGATTATTCTCTCAATACCATAGGGATGCTTCCGCTGCATGCCTGAGATGTGTGACAGACATTCGTGCCTTTTGCACAAAACAAATTGATTTGAACCCACAACCTCTTTGTAATCTTTTGCCCATTATGCAACATTATGATCTTCTCCTCAAACATCTCCCATTTGCCAAATTGTAACCTATGTTTACACTAGGGGCAGAATCTTGCTCGTCTTCATAAACCTCAAGGGGTGTGTGCAGAAAGCAAAGGAGCCAACTTACATCAGGCCGTTAGTCTATAATGTTTAGTTGCTGTTGCTATTTTGATGTCCACTTTCTGCATTTACAAGTGTTCTCTTTATATGTTCACGGTTGACTGATAAAGCCTTCTTTTGTGACGCATTATTGAAGGATCCACTACCAGAACTTTCATAAGAAGTTGCTCCTTAGTCCTTATCTTTTTAACTCTGACTCTGAAGTCAGGATTTCAGAACAGCAAGAGTTCACAGTGCACTTATTTGTCATTATAAAAGCATGTAGACTTCGAAAAGCAGCCAGGGAAAGCAAAATACGAGATGACATTCTGTTCAATATAAGCAGGAAATAAGGTATGGAATATCTTACTGAAGTAGTGAGCAGGAAAATGAAATGTGGCTGTGTGCTGCAAGCATGGGAAACCTTTGATAATGAGCTTTTTTCTTCTTTTCCTGAAGTTAGTGTTTGTCGTGCAAATGCAAAACAGTACACATGGGAGTGGAGTAGAAAGATTTGGGGTGCGTGATCCAAAAATAAAATAGGTCATCAAATTACCCCAGTGATTGTGTGTACCTGCCCAATTATGATTGATCTTTGTGAGGAAAAACAAAGTGGTGTGTTTTATTTGCATGTTAAAAGATCCTCTTGGTCTCTCCTTTACTCTCTCTCGTCTAACTATAATTATCTCAAATGTGAAATGCTATTTAGGTATTCATAATTTTTTTTTTTTTTATGTGGGGTGAGGACACAATAGACAGGCACTGAACGCTCTGCCAAGCCCCAGATTTTTCTTCTCTAGTTAATTGAAAATCTCATTTGCATAAGGAGAAAATCAAACACTCATTTCCATACAGGAGATTATAAAAGATAACTGCTGGTGTTTGTTGTTCCATATTTGATCTGAGCATTTTCATCTAATTACTAAATGCTGCAAAATAAGACTATGGTAACCTAAAAACTAGAATTCACAAGGCAATGAGATGTTTTGTTTTGCTTCAGATGCCCCACAGTGCTGTCAGCTTAAAGACGCTTTGATGCGTTGTCAGACGGAGGTGTTCAAATTTGTTTTAAGAGGAACATCAGAGTCACATCATACATGTGCACTCATAAGGTGACATTTTCCAAGGGTTTATTTCTGTTATTTTGAAAAATCATGTCCAATAGCAAATCAAAACTAAAAATATTTTTGACCTCCAGGTAAAGGTAATTTTAAAAGAACTTGGCTGGTTACAAACAGATGCTTAAAAGAATATTATTTGAAAATTGATTTTAAGGAAAGGTTTGCAGAAAAATGTGTGCAAGAAAAAATCTTAGAAGGATTGTGAAAGACTATTAAATAGTAGGTGGGACAATGACAAGGTATGGACTGTGGGATTAAAGAGTTGTTTGCTTCATGTAAGGTCATTTCTGAACCACAGGCAACATCTGTAGCAAAATATTATAAACAAGAGCAATCCAATTACAGTAAAATACATTTGTGTAAAAAATGAATATATATACTATTTTCTAACAAAGGAATTCAGATCAGATCGAATTAGTGCAGGTATGCATCAAATATTCAATTTTAGCGCTCTGGCTGTTAAATGTTCATTGGAGTGACAGTTTGACCAAAAGAAACTGTCCTCAAATTTATAGTGCATCTATATCTGTTCCACTTACCTACCATCTTCAAAAATAAATACATATCCATTATAATTAGCCGTAGCATAGACACCGTGTCTACAAGGCGGTGCATGGCAGCATTGAGCAGATGGCAAGCTAGCAAAACTTCTCAAAAATATCTTCTCTAGACTCAGTTTTCGAGGAACGACCAGCAGCATATAAGATGGTATTGTCAGTGTGTAAGCGAAATCCACAAGCTACCAGTGGTTTTAACTGTTTCACTGCTTGTTATGTTGACGATTGCTCCATGTGGTTTTTGAGAGTACTGCACCTACATTCACATCAACTATAAACATGTACAGAGCTTCTTTGGGCTTGCACACAACCAAACATGCAAGTATATCCTAGCCTTAAGTGTCAGTGATGATTTGGAAAGCCATCTTTACTGCTACTGTTTTTCCTCTGTGCTTTATACAATCCAAAGTGAACACAGCTGTTGAACTCGACTCTTTACCAGTTCTAAAGCATTCCCCATATCTTTAAGATTTCTGAAAGTTCTGATACGATCTTCCACCTCCTGCCCACAGAGCCAAAAGTATCATTACCTGCACTAAACGCCTAGGTAGAGAAATTTTTTGTGAATATTGGCTTTGTTCCTGTCATGATCTTGGCTTTGATGACTGACTTGATGACTGCTAATTTCATTCACCTTTCCAGTTTTGCCCAGTTTTCTCATCACTGCTCATCTGATCCACCTGCTCCTGCCTCTATTTAAGGTGCTTGCTCAAGTCGTCAGTGCCAGATTATTCTTACGCCCTTGGTGAGAGTTTTTCTTGCTCTGATTATAGTGTTTCAATTGCCTGATCCTGACCGGTTACTGTCTTCAGACCATTGAGCCTGCCTGCCCCTGTTCTAAACTGATTGCCTGACCTGTCTTTAGATTCTGATGGATCTGAACCTGAATCTGCCTCTTTAATTTCGCCCTCTGGATTATCCTGCCTACCTATCATCTGTTAAGATCTGATTTCCTGTCAGTTCTGTGTGCTTGAAGGCTTCACCTTCTCCAATTCTCTGTGCAGCACTGTGGTCACTAACCTGTGTTTCCTCTCACTAGAATTACCTACCTCAGATGCCCTAGCCTGTTTTAATAAATGCTTTCTGAAGTTATACCACTGTCTGTCTGGCCAGAATAATGGGTCCTCTTTTCTGAGCCATGACAGCTTCACAATCGCAGTTGTACACCTTTAAGTGTCAATGTTTTTCCTTCCACTCAACCATTAATATTTGTTACAAATTACCCTTGGTATGATATCCAAACTCAGGGTGCAAATTACTTTCCAGGGGACAACTTTCAGATAAGCGTTTTTCCCCATTTCTCTGTGTGCTGTAAATAACTCTCTGTTACATTTTCTGTTACCCTCATGTCATAATTAAGAACTGTTAAAAATTGAGTTTAGGTTTTATTAACTTTAAGCCATAATCCTCCACTCTTTAGATGTGTGTAATCTCTATGTAATAGATCTATATAGGTTTTACTTATCACCTGGTCTCAACAAATATATAAACTTTTCAATTACACTCTCATTAACTGAGCCTCTTTAAGAACAGAGAATGTTTCAATGTAGCATCTGTTTTTGTCTCCCAGCCTCATGAAGTGCAGTGTCTCTCCAGCTCCATGTTATGTAGGTGAGCGAATGCATTAAGCTGACTGCAAAATTCAGAGTAAATGATAGGAGGTATCCTGTTTCATCTTTTAAAAAAACATTGCAATGTATTCCAGCTCTTCTTTTCTCTTTAGCAAACACACACTGACATACACACAGACACACTCCCATCTATTCCAGGAGGACACCATTACGCATCTGCCTCTGTTCTCCACACATTAATGCAGCCCCCAACAGGGTCGGACACAGGGAGATTTACAACACCTCTCCTACTAACACCTCCAATCCCACTCTTTCCTTTTCTTGATTTCAACCCCAAAAACATGATTAATGAAATGTATTTAGCAATCTGACAACTAGAAGAAGCTGGTGTCAGAATGCCAGACAGCAGATACATGCCTGAATCTAAAACATAATTAATAAGCCGTGAAAAAAATATAGATGAGGCCATGAATATTTGATGTGAGGTGTTGCCCAATAACATTTTGAGGAGAGTTTGGATTTTTGTTTCTTCATATGTGTCCAAAGTGGAATTGTTACTGAGCTGAAATTACCTCCAGTTTTTCAGGCTTGCGGGAAAATAACAATGTGCTTTGTGCTCTTTTTTTAACATTACTCTTTTCCCATTCTAAGTATTGATTATCATTACTTAATATATCTGTGTGAAAATATTAATTTCTTTGCTCAGAATAAATTCATTCATAGATTAGAAATTAATCTATAAATACGTAGAACTTTAAATGTCTAAGTGATGAATGATTTGATTCCTGTTTAGGTTTGGGATTATTATAAGGCTGCATATGTTGCTGTGAAACTGCAAAGGCTTATATGATTTGATAATAAAAAATATTGTTCCATTTTCCTGCAAGCATGAATAATATATACAGGATATTATTGTTTATAAATGTAAATTGTATAAAATCTTGATCAATAAACATGTCTGTATTAAATTTGCACGTGAACTGCGTTGTACACAACCACAGTACTGTACATTTGACGACCTCTATTCAGCAGTTGGGAAAGGACAACTGTCAAAGCAAATGACATGAGGTATGTTTTATTTCTCAATGCCTCTGACCTAAGCATTTTGCCTCAAAAATATGTGCAGCATATTTTCATCTGGGGCTCCAGCGCAGGTAATTGAAAAGCATTGCTCAGTGTAGCGTATGCACTCAGACATGCGATGAGGCCACCATTATGGTTCAACATGGCCTGGAGGGATAAGAAGGACTGTGTGTTATGACTGAAATTTTAGATTAACAGGACCCTAAGTCTTACTTCAATGTCTGATATTGTTGCTGATATTAATATAGCTGTGTATTTTGTACAAAGTTATTCGTCAACAGCTAAAAAAATATGCTTGTAATTTAAGTTGTAGACAGTTTCATATATTTGGAAGAAGTGATATATTTAAGTTGTAGACAGTTTCATATATTTGGAAGAATGGGTTTCTATAGATACACAGCCTTCAAAAGACACCCTCTGTAGCCTGTTGTACTCACGCCGGCCACTTTATTAGGTACCCTAATGCTAGTAACGGGTTGGACCAGAAATTTTGCCTTCAGAATGTGGTGTCAGTGCCTCAAATCTAAAATGGTGTGCATAGATTCAACAAGGTGCTGGAAGCATTACAATTAATTTTAGCTCAGGAGTTTGGCCATTTCAAACATATTGAACTACAAACATGATGGCATCACACAGTTGTCAATTCGGTTTGCTTGCAGATTTGTCGAGCTGCTAGTTTTAAGCACATGGAGGCCAATCAGCTTCTAGAGAGGAATGCAAATTAATGACCCACCCGTCTTTCCTGGGTAGTTAAAAATCGGTTGTTTGCTGTTGTGCTTTGTGTACTCCAGTCATATGAATCTTGACAAGACTGATTATGTTATATTTTATAATGAGTTTTTAAAAAAGGTTTGATCATGCTTAGGAGCATAAACCTCAATAAACCCCCCTCTTTTAAGTGTTAGGATTTCTATTTTGACCCTATGTTATATCAATTTGTATGAAAGGCTAATAACATCTGTCATGGTTTTGCTTCTTATCAAAAAGCAAGAGAAAGGAATGATGAAGTTTATTGAGCACAATTTTTGAATGTGCAACAGTGAATCTGTTTCGATGACTTTGGAGTAGCAGTAAAGTAGGAGCTCTAGATGATGAGGTGAGTGAGAAATCTATTGGGGGGAGATGAACAGATCTTACTCGGATGAGGTTTGAAAGTCTGCCGGGGGTAGGGGGATGGGGAGTGTTCAGTGGGTTTGCACGGCAAGTAATCCGGTGAGTGATCAATAGTCGGTTTGGTTCACAGAAGGCGAGGAGTCCAAAGAGCAATCATTCTGGATGGAAAGGTAGTTTGATGGAGTAGCCAGTGGAGCAGAGACCAGTCATGGGAATTCTTTCTAGGTATGAGAGGAGGTTCTTGGAACCGCTTAGGTAAAGTCACTGGGGAACATAAACAGGGCGAACTGGAATGCAGGTGGTTACTTTCAAAGAGGGAGGGATTCAAATATTACTGGAGTGAAAGAAGGAAAAGGGGAGGCTCAGGGTTGGTTCCTAGGTCTCATAAAAGTTGTTAAGGAAGTTCTCAGGAGGCTTGATGGTATCAGGGATGTTTAACAATCTGGCAAAGAGTGACTGGTCTGGTGCTTCTCTTATGCTGCTGGATGAGGGAAACTGATAAGCAGGTGAGCTGAAAATATGGCAAGGTGCAGCAGGAGATGGCACACCCAACCCAGCAACCAGCCTGAAGGAGGACCTGTGATGGAGAGTCTACTGTATCAAAACAAAAAAGTGTGCAACAGAAAAAAAAAACACAACCCCATTTCCTGACAATAGCATAAAGAAATAAAAGCGTTGTTGTAGTCCAGAACTAGTAGTTTATGAATACATAGGGGGTGGCCATGTTGCATGACCATTTTGATCAGATGAGCTAGAACTTGTCAGCCTTATTTGTTTTACCTGTGTCTGAAGAGGTGTCGTTGTTCATGCTGAGGAGTTTATATCAAGCAAAAATGTCTGTTGGTCATTCTACCTTCCACTTTCTGTGGCAGAGGAGGACCACCCACTCTTTATACAGTGAGAGGGAAGAGAAAAGAAATAAAAAACAGAACGACAAATAATAACTTTACAAAAGAAGTGCACGTTGGCGCAACTTTTATCAGGTTGTAGACCGTTTATTAAGGAACAGGACTTCAAAAGGGATGTGGAGGTTGCAGGCTCTCTGCTAGACAGGCAAGATTATTTAATATAATGTTGAAGCTTGTTTAAATTTTTTTATTTATAAACAGGGCAGTGTGGTCCCGCAACTACTCTGCCCTCTGGCAGAAACAGGTAGTTTTTTTGTTACCCTACAGTGAACGAACTTTGTTGAACTTTTTTCTGAGAAGTTATACCAGCAAAGGAGCGTCTGCTTCTTTCAGTCGTGGTTTAAAGAAAAAAAGACTGAGCAAGATGTGTACCCTCCATTCAGAGAGTAGAATGTCACTACGCTTGACAGTGAGGCAGCAGTTTGTTATTTGTAATTAATCTAGTGAAACACTAGATGGCGGTAAATCTTACATATTTTCCCTTTATTTGTGGTTGAAAAATAGCCTAGTAAACTAGCCCCACCCACCAGCAGCCAAAATAATTTTTGCCTGCAAGTGGTCTAGCCTCGATCAGTGCCCCAGGTCCTAGGAGGGGCAGGCCAATCACAATGCAGAGATGTGTTTTGAGTTTCTGGATGCAAAGCAGGCGGGGTCTTTGGGGCGTGATGACAAAGCTGTGCAACGCTGGAGAAAGCACAACAAGGAAGATTACAAAAACAGTTCAACAGTTCTCGTTTGACTCAGCTTTGGAATCAGTTATGGAAGGATTAGACTTGGGGATTTGGTTGAAGCATTGAGCAGCTCTACGCTCTTTCATTTTTAAGAAGCGCGTGTCAGCCGTTTTACCGACGAAGCGTTGTGTTTACATAGCCTGCGTGAGACCATGTTGATCTTGCGAGCTTTCAAGGTTTCACACTCGCAGATCAGTCTGGAGTCTCCATTGAAGAAAATTTGAACCGTTCACCAAGCGAGCGTCAATCAGCGTTGGCTTTTGAGAAGCGCAGGTGACACCCTCCGTTTCGCGGAGGTGTAGGCTTGCTTGAGAAGGCGCCAGCTTAGTTCAGACTTAAAAAGAACGCTGGCGGCTTCAGCGGTGAAACTAAGCGTTAAGCGTGGCTTCTCCGAGCAAGTTTTGCTCCGAATTACAGAGTATTTCTTCACTGAAAGAAGAGCAAAACACTGCTCTGGAGGCTTTTCTCAGAGGAAGAAGAAAGATGTTTTGCTCTTCTCCCTACTCTGGTTTAAGCAAGAGTAGCCTGGGCTTGTAGGTTGTATTTCATCTTCGGCTCTGTTAGTGCGTCATATGCTTACGTTAGTCTGATTGGTTTATTTGGCCCGTCTATCACCAACATAGGCCAATCAGCTAACCAATATTTTCGCCCCTTCCCAAAATTACTTCAGCGGAAGGTTTCCAGATGGATATGCGGGGCAAATCCATCTGGCGGAGTCAGGTAAGTGTTTACACTCCCCCACATCTTTCTGTCACGTTTACTACGTCACAGTCAGCTGCGCTCATTGGTCGGGGCGTTGGCCAATGAAGCGCGGACATGGTTTGAAAAACAATTGGTTGTTCTCATCAACAATCTTCCGAGGTTTCATTCATCGGGGCCAGACTAAATTACACATTTAATCTTACATTTAGTCTGGTTTATCAGGCTAGTTGAAAAAAGGATGGGTAATCTACATCATAACTGAATTAACTGCAATTTCTGACTAACAACTCATCATGTATTATGAATGATATGCCTCTACAATGTGATAAATATGAATGAGGTAAATCTATAACTGTTACCTGTTAGATTTTTTTTTTTCTAGATGTGCATTGTATAAGCAGCATTTAACTCACTCTCTTACAGGACATTTTCTCCTCTTAAGTTTCTTAGTCCTACATATGGAGTGTGACGTAAATGGGAAAAGAGAGTGAATGCTCACTGTGCCATGTAATAAGCATATAATTAAACTCCTTTGACAATTACATCATGCATTATCAGCCAAAGCCAGATCCATTATTTCTTGCGATCAATGACTTGGCCACAATTGGCCTCCTACTCTGACCACACCAGGGACTGCCAGCAAGGGAGCGTGGGCTTCTTAGCAATGTTGTAGGCCGAATAAGTGCTGTTAGTGACATCCAATACCAACTGTTTGAATGGAGCGAGGGAGGAGGGCTTGCTACTTAATGCTAGGTGAAGGGGAAGAAGGAAATGGGGATTAGTAATGATGAAGACAGTAAGGAGGTGGTGCAGCTACTTTCTGAACCTCTGGAGTGTAATGATGAGTCATGGAAGAGTGAATTAGACGCTGGTCCTCTTTGCTCTGCAGCATAGCAGATTGCTATCTCTAATAATGAAATCTTCAAAGAATATTGAGGTCGACCAAAGGCTAGCTCAGTGCTGAGTTGCAAAATGATTATGAATTTAATATTAGAGGAACTTCCAGCCAAACATGCAAGTTCACAGATATACCTTTAAACTCCTAGCACATCAACAATTTATATAGAAAAGAATACTTTAAAGTCGACTTCTTCACCCTGTGAGGCTATAAAGTTTCACAGCATATGCACTCAGATCAATTGATGAATTTACCCTTAGCAGAGCATTTACATATTACATATTCAACTAACATCCTTAGCATGAGTGAATTCCTGCCTGCCATCTGCTAATGAAATGTAAGGATCATATGAGAATATAATTTTGATCTGCAGACCAAATCTGTGGTTTAAAGAGAGGCAAACACGGCGTACTTGGAATGGATTAACTCAGTCAAACCTCACCCAGACTTCATCTGCCTCCTAGCCCCTTTTCTCATCCCACCCTACCCAGCTTATCATGTCTTCCCCTGCTCATCCATCCATTTTGTCCTTCCCTCTATTCCCCCTGTACACCCTGCTTCTCCTTTCTACGCAAAAAAAATAAATAAATAATAAAAATGATTACATTATATATCCAGGGAACATGCATTAGCACAGAACATGCTCTTTCTTCTCTTTTGCCTCCTCTTACTCTCTCCCCACTCTTTCAGGAATTGGCTAGGGCAATGTTATTTCAGATTATACAGTTGTTAAAACTCATTTTAAGCTAACAACAGGACATCAAAAGCAGTGAACCTTGCACAGAGGGAGGGGAGGAGGTGTTGATGGAGTTTCTGGGCAGGTGAGAAATGGAGAGGGGCTGTGAAGAAAAGACCTGATCAGATGGAAAGAGAAGATTAGAGAGGGAATTATTAATGGGGGCTGGGGCCCTTTGGAGCAGGAGATTTGTTTGGAGGAGGATGCAAAACTGGATGTGGGATAATCGACCAGGAAAAATTTTATTTTCTCCCCTTTGGCAGGAAGTACAAATGGAAGATACGAGGAACTAAAAAGAATGTATCATTTAAATCACTGAATACAGCACAGAAAGCCGTGAGATTAAAAACCACACTAGAAATGATAAATGAAATGCCTTTATGACTGTGCAGCCTATAGCAGAAATGGACTGGAACAATCTACCTCATTGCCATCACTATTCTTTGAAATATATTCAGCTTTTTTCTGCTGTTTCTTGTATGCTTTCCAGAAGCAAGCAGGTCACCCCAAAGGGAGTTTGAATGATTGATGTCCTGGTGTCATGCTGATTGACTTCATGGTTGCATACCCTGGAAGAAGGAAAGAGGTACACAGTGGAAGGGCAATCACTGCCACCCAGGACATACTCCATTTCTAGGTCCGTCTCCCCATGGATCGGTCCTCTAACTACCTGAACACCATGCAGGTTAGGTTGTCAGAATGCAGTGAAACTCTCACCAAGAGGTGTGTTGAAGTTATAGAGGTCAGCTGGTGTTAAATTAATCTCTTTTTCACTTAAAGTAAAAAAATGTGGCTGTTGTGTTTATAATTTAATTAAGTAGAATCTTAAGAATCTGGCTGTGGTATATGAACAGGGGAAGCTTTTATATCAGAACATCCTTGTACACTGGGAAAACGATCTAGAAATAAGAAAAAATGTCTTCATTTAAGTATATTTACCCTTGATTTAAGTAGTTAAATGAGATAGTTTGACAATGGAAAGAGTATTTTTACTCTTAGAATAAGATAATTGGATAAAATACACTTAAAATAAGACAATGCAATAGCGTTTTCTTATTTTAAGTGTATATGGTCATGCTCCATTGGCAAGATGTTTAAATACACTTATTTTAAGAAAAAATTACTTATTTAGATTTCCATTTTTTCCAGTGATAATGTAAATAAATCATGATTTTAATGCAGTTTTTTTTATTTCAATTGATCTTGTTAATTATAAAGTCAACAATTAGATAAGACTAACAATTACAAGGCAAATGATTTTGTCTTCATGTTTAAAAGTCACAAACTCGAGTCCCCACCTCTGAATCATTGCACTGCATATTTTTACCTTCTCAAATACACTTATTTTAAGAAAAAAATACTTATCTAGATTTCCATTTTTTCCAGTGATAATGTAAATAAATCATGATTTTAATGCAGTTTTTTTATTTCAATTGATCTTGTTAATTATAAGTCAACAATTAGATAAGACTAACAATCATTTTTTTTTAACCTCTGCTGTATGCGGGTAAGGCGAGCGGCGATCAGTCAAGTTAGTAAAACAAAAAATACTTAAAAAATTAAATATTGTTCACAAGTCGGGAATCGCAAAGTCTAAGTCGAGTCTGAAGTCATTAAATATGCGACTTAAGTGCGACTCGAGAGTATGAGTCACAAACTCGAGTCCCCACCTCTGAATCATTGCACTGCATATTTTTACCTTCTCAAATACACTTATTTTAAGAAAAAATTACTTATCTAGATTTCCATTTTTTCCAGTGATAATGTAAATAAATCATGATTTTAATGCAGTTTTTTTTATTTCAATTGATCTTGTTCATTATAAAGTCAACAATTATATAAGACAAACAATCACAAGGCAAATGATTTTGTCTTCATGTTTAAAATCTTGATTCATTTTTTATCTCTTCTTCTATATGGATGTGTTGCTGTCATCTAAGATCCTCCCATACTTTAATTGTATGAAGGTCATTTGCTGTCCCGCTGCATTAATCCATGCCCACTGTTTTTTCCTTTCTTTCTTAATATTACACTACTATTGTTCTTTGTGATACTCCAACTATATTCACATGCAGACAGAATCTGTCTCCATCTAATTTGTGGCAACAATGACTGCAGATATTTTTGTCTGTCAGTTTTTAACCAACTTTCAGAGATACTAAGAAAAAAAAACTGTCGCTAAAGTTGAGTTTCAAATTTGGAAAATCGTCTGTCTTGGAAAATGTTTACATTTCTATATCCCTCACTTGTTTGCCCATTGGAATATTATGTGCATATTAAGGAAGGCAAACAAACAAAAAAGTTTTTTTCTGATGAACTGAACCGCAAATGACTCTGAACCTACTATGAAGACCTGCTTGGCTCGTATAAAGATTTTAGCATATTTTGAAGCAGAGAATCCTATAAAACCTGCAGGACAAGGGGCCTTGAGGACCGAAGTTTGGGGATGCCGGATCTAAAGAACATGGCAATA
This sequence comes from Cyprinodon brontotheroides, assembly GCA_018398635.1. Classification (NCBI taxonomy): domain Eukaryota; kingdom Metazoa; phylum Chordata; class Actinopteri; order Cyprinodontiformes; family Cyprinodontidae; genus Cyprinodon; species Cyprinodon brontotheroides. The sequence continues at coordinate 35,836,263 of JAGKQL010000009.1, forward strand.
GTTTGGCTTCAGCCGATGAAACTAAGCGTTAAGCGTGGCTTATCGAGCAAGTTTTATCGAATTACAGAAGCCGTATTCTTCACTGAAAGAAGAGCAAAACACTGCTCTGGAGGCTTTTCTCAGAGGAAAAGATGTTCTTGCTCTTCTCCCGACTGGTTTCTCGCAAGAGTAGCCTGCTTCTGTGGTGTTGTTTTTAGATTCGTCGCTTCTGTTAGTACGCCATATGCTTCGTTGATCTGATTGGTTTATTTGGCCCGTCTATCACCAACATAGGCCAATCAGCTAACCAGTATTTTCGCCCCTTCCCAAAATTACTTCAACAGAAGGTTTCCAGATGGATATGTGGAGCAAATCCATCTGGCGGAGTCAGGATAGAAAAACTCGAGCAGTGTATGCTCACCTTAACGGTTTGGTGTGAAGCAACATAAAGCAAACCGATAGGTAGGCTTACTGAGCACATTAACAGGGCATCAGGCTGATCACCTCCATGACATAATGAATTGTTACAGTAATTGAAACATCTACTGTGAATTTACTATCTTAAAGGTTCAATACTAAAACTTACAAACCTAAGCACAGGTAACCCGAGTCAGAAAATGCATGCATATATATATTTATATTTAGTTTTTCTTTACTATTTAATATAATTATCAATTTTAACGAAATAAGAATGAAAATATGACTCAGTGAATATATAACCAATTTTATTTATGCTGTTTGTTTTGACTTACTGGAATAAATGAGTATTAAAATAACATTATCTGTCATTCTTTTGAAAAGCACCTGTATGTGATTCCCTCTGGTGGTTTAAAAACATTAGCTTAGTCCACAATCATGTGTGAGTTTTTGGCCTCATATGTCATTATAAGCTTGAAGGCCAACAATATCAGAGCGCATGTTTCTAAGCAGACCTAGAGGCATCATGCAGTTTGGTTGTGTGTAAAACCTTATAAACCACAGAGGCCTGGTACTGTATTTATACTGGGGTTTCATATGATGAGAAACAGATGGAGTTTGTCAAAGATAAAAGGAAAGGAAGCATGAAGTATGACTAAGGTTATAATGATGAGAAGACCAAATGCACATTTTCCTTCCATCTCTCCTGTACTCTCTGTTTTAGATTTACAGATTTTTTATTTTTTTAGTCCCCTTTTAGGTCTCAAGATATTTATTTATTTAGCCTCGGACCAGATTCACACCAGATCAATCTGTTTTTCTGCAGAAGGGTAACTCCCCTCCAGCTGTTAATGGTCTCTGAGGCAGGAGGAGAGGAAGCTCTGAGCGGCAAAACACAGGTTGGCAGCAAATCCAGACTAATATCAAGCACATGGCTCTGTTCTTCAGCCAGTATTGATCCATCATTATGTATGTTTAGCTGATCCTGTTCTGAACTCCTTTCAGTATACAGGCTGCTGTCAATACTGTTAGGCCATATTTGACTTATACCTCGATGCCCCACCAACAAGAAGAGGATTATAAATGAAATTAAGTGAATCTGGACTTGAGAAACCAGCGGACATGTTCTTTATACCATCTACCGCAGCTGCAGAGTGATCCTAATGGCCTACAGAACTCCACACTGTCATGTTACAGGGCTGTTTGTGTCATCTCCAAAAGCCAGCCCCCATGTGCACCTGCTGCTGGTGGGGTTCATTATGGATTTCTCTAATGGCTTTTGGAGTTTTAATAGCAGGGTTTTGCATGAATCGGGTAATGAATCACTTGATGTCCCTGTGCCTAATGAGAGCTCCCACTGTTTCTCGGAGACACTGGGAAGAAATAAGCAGCACAAGCAGCTCCTGGAATCTGTCTATTTATTTATTTTGTACGTATTTGCTTGTGTGATTAATTCACAGTCTTATTTCATAGGGAATCGAAAAAAATGTTTGCAAAGTCGCATGTATTTTTCCAGAAAATTTTAGTATTGAATTTCCAAAAATTGGAAAGAAAAGTGAAATATTAGCAAAAGTAAGAATATTTTACATCAAAATTTAGAAATTACCAGAGAATAGAAAGAGGACGAGTTGAACATTTTAAAAGTCTTAGGACCTTTGAGCAGCAAAAACCACCAATTAAGGAAGAATAAAGTGTCACCCTCTGGGCAATTTAATGATGTCCAAAATCTGAGAGCAACAGTTATCTAGTAGCTCATTTATACAGCAAAAATCTATTTAAGAATAAGTAAAAGAAATCTTTGTATTTGCCCTTCATCTTATTAGGTAAATTAAATTATCTGCCAATAGAATAAGTAGCTTGGGCCCAAAAATGAGATCATATATGTATATATTTCACTTGAAATTAAATGTCTTTGTTTTAGTGCAGAACTCTACTTTCACTAGCTGACTATTTTAATTACCTACTCAAATTGGGTTAATTACAATAAATTCCAGAAGATTGTACTTTCTTTTAGTACTTTTTAACCATGTGGCCTACTAAGGGCACAGGGCAAATTGGATTTGGAAGAGTAATTGTGCTTATGTTGGCATAACCAATCACCAGGCCTTGTGTTTAAAGGTTGTCTTTCAACACCATGTGACATTTTGGACAACTATAAACACTTTTTATACAGATGACTGTGCCCCTTTACCTCACAGAGAGAATTACCACAATGTACTACATATGAGATGAAGAACTGAAAGCGGAGTGAAGTCTCTCCTCATCAAGCACTTTTTCTGATGAATTGCTGCTATGATGTTATTGTGTTCTCCCTCAATGAGCCGGTTCAATATTTTCATTCTTTGTCCTTCGGAGCAATAGACAGCTGTCCATTCCCAAAATTGGCCCCATGTGCTGATGTGATGAAAGTCATCTAGCATAAGGGAGAACAACAGCCCAAATGAAGAGGTCTTATGCATGAAAAATAACTGCTGTGGTCAGTTTAAAATGAAATAAATATTTATTTTCTTTAAATATGATCAGAATTTCTAAAATGAGGGCTTTGGATCAGTCTGTCGATAAAAAGAAGTATGTATTCAAGATTTTTTTTTTTTCTAGATGCTTTGCAGTTTATGTCAAATGGTAAACAGCTTGAACCTAGTAGAACTTTTTCAAGTCAGGAGACATTACCAATGCGTTTTACAATGAATTCAGTCATTCACCCGTTTGGGTTAGAAGCCGTACACTGGCGCCACCTCTGACCACCATCAGTAGGCAATGCAGGTGAAGTGTCTTGCCCAAGGACACAACAACACTGAATGCTGGAGCTGAGGCTTGAACCTAAAACCCTTAATTTGCAGGGCAACTCTATCGACGCAACGTTTGCCTAAGGATTGAGATCAGTTTTAATTTGCATAGAAGGCTTCGTACGCTTCTGTTCCAGTTAACCCAGATTTATTCTGCTTGCTCCTGACCACCCCCCCCGTTCCATACCTTCCTATGTTATTGTCAAGAACGTAGTTGGCGGGAACACAAACCCATATTTAAGGCTTTAGTGAACTGATAAACGACCACAGTGTCTCAGGGAGACTTAGTCCCAACAACTTCCTTGTTTATAACGAATGGGGAAAGGGAGAAATGACTTATGCCTTAAAGTAGTTTAAAAGTTTACACACAAGAAAAGGCAAAAATAAATTATAATGTCAGTACATTGGAGGACAATACATGGCCAAGAAGTGTCCCTTTTTTATTTTTGACAGAGTTGGAAACCCTAGCTTGGCAGCATTTCAACATTTTTAATGCAATTATTCACTGGAGATTTTTGAGATTAATCTTAATTAATCACATTATATTGCACAGAATTTTAGTGGTTTGAAGTATATATCTCATTTTAAGGTACTATTTTGTGCACCAACATACATAGAGCAAATACTTTAAACAAGCTCTTTACAAATAACGTACTTTTCTACTAAAGTATTTCCTTAGTATTTTTCTTTCCAGATACTGACACAAACCTGGGCATGCAAAAAAATTGACCATAGCAGATAAAACATTAAATCTTAATTCAAATTTAGTCAGAAGAGTATCTTTTCAGATGTTTAATTTGTGCAGCATCAAGCTTTTACACAGCAGTAAAATAAGTTGAAAATCAACTCTTTGCACTTCTACAATTGGAGACACAATACATACAGCTGCACTTCTGCCTTTTTCAAGGTGAAATGTCTGCTGCTGCATAATGCATTGCCTCTACCTCCGTTTGACAACAATCAGTCCAGTAGAAATCGACCCCATCATGTTCTGATGTGCTACAAGGAATGAAAATAAGGCTTCCTGGAAAGTGAATTCTCACAGACGGGCCCGCCACATTAACTTACGTGTGACATACAGTGCTATGGGCATGCTGTCGCACATACAGCATGTGCATTTTGTCACAAGAGTTTTGTAATCAATCAGACCCTGTGAGTTATTCCCAGTCCAAAATCAAAAAGGCATTACTTATCTAAGGTTTTTAATTTCCAATCCATCTGTCAGCCCAGTTGAAGTATGAAATCTCATTACTTTGAACAAGTGGGGAGGGTGGGGGTGTAGCATAAATCACCTTATTTTCAGCTTATTCCAACGGTTTGTTTTGAACTGGACCTGAGAAAGATGGAGCAGAAATTTGGAACAGGAGGTGAAAATGAGAATCTTAAGTGACATATGAAAAAACAAAATCAGTTTTTTTTAATCTAATTTAAAAAAGGAAAATGTGTAACATAGATTCAGTGCATACAGATGACAAGATAAATATTAAATATCAAGGAGACATTAGTTTCCAATTGAGTGAAAGAAGCAAAACAAACGAACCCATACATGAACAATTAAACAATAGAGTGAACAGGATGGGACAAGACTTTATCAAGATTAAAAGAAGATCTACTTTTTTTTAACAAATTATTTATGTCGTCTTGGAAAAGATTGAAACACCAATTGGGTATGGTGACATTTGAAATCCATCACTGTGCGAGAGTCTAATAACTCATGTCTGTTACAGAACCTCTAAATTATTCATTTGCCAGGACAATGGAAATATGCTAATTAGAGAATTCCTATAAAAAAGCAAAACAGTCCCAAGCCATCATAATTAGAATAAGTCATTATTTAAGTATTACAATGTGAAGTTGAGTTATTAGACCTGCCATAGTTTCTGTGAATGACCAAAGCTCCAAATTGTGTTTGTGACTGATGACTGATGGCAGCAGTGTTGATGAGTCACTTTAATGAATTTGAATCTAAGGGAGCTTTTAATTTTTGATTGACATTTTTTTTAAATGACATTAATGCTCAGTAGGATTAGGTTTAAAATAGAATAACATATATAGTTTTTTTGCTTTTCTGCATTGCAGGCAAAAGTTTCAACATAATAGACCAACAGAAAGTAAACACTGTATGGTTTTCAACACTGTTAACACATAAAAATGTGAAAAGGGTTAAATGCATTTGTATTTGACCCCCTTAGTGCTTGATAGCCCTAAAAAAGTGCCTTCAGATGCCAAACAATGCAAGTCCATCTGTTTGTATTTTGACCAGATTAAAAGTCTAGTAGTATTGCCCAAAGTATCGAGAGGAATGTTTTGGAGAAATGTAAAACTGTTTTGGTTATGAAACAACATCCCAAGCTTTTAAAATGCTGCAGTGACATAGTGGCTATGGAGAGCATTGATCAGACAAGTAACCAAAAGTCTAATGGTACCTCTTTAGAAGCTACAAAGATCAAACAGCTAGTTTGAAGATCTATTGTAAGGGAGAATATAAATCATCTATTTCTGATTTCCCACATACGTAAAGTTTGCCAAATCAAAGTACAGAACAAAAAGAGCAATACTTACATTTTTAGCCCACACTGAAAGCTCTATATGCGGTGGAAAACTAACTCTTTGCATTACCATGAACAGAGCCTCCACAAAGTGAAATATAGGGCTTGCAGCATCACACTGTGGGAGTTATTCTCCTCTGCTGGGACAGAGAAGAAGCTGGTAGGGAGTCGGTGTGAAGAAGACAGGAGCTGAACTCAGAACAATCCTTGAAGAAAATCACTTTGAGGCTGAAAGAGACTAGGCTGGGGAAGAGGTTCATCTTCTAGCAACATACTTAATCACTCAGCCAGAGCTGTACTGAAGTAGTTTGGGTTCAGGTAGATCCATGTGTTTGACTCCCAATCAGTTTTCAAACATCAATCCTCTCCAGAACCTAGAAAATACTCATACAATTTCTCTATCAGGTTATCTGAGGTCAGGCGATTTTACCAAAAGCTTTTTGCAAAAGCATCAAACTGTAAATGTGCAAAGCAGGTGCAGACATACTGTACTGTACTCCAAAAACTCCAAAAAAAATAGTTTTACGACTCATTGACTCAGGGTGGCCGAATATAAATGTACACAGTGCAGATACATTGGAACTAAGTAAAAGAAATTAGTTTATAGTTGAAAGATTAAAAGGTTAATCAGATATAAATAATGTTGTAAGGTATTGTATAGAAATTTGCTACAAAATATATTCGGCCCATTTGTCTCTAAAGTGTTGCCCCTTTTATTTAGCTGCTTCTGATCACTCTGGGTCTCTGAGCATGACCCTTAACCCCTGATTTCTCCCCAGGCGCCCCACGATGGCAGCCCACTGCTCCCCAAGTGGGATGCATGGTTAAATCAACATATTCTCATTATCGAGATTAAAATGAAATGCGTCACGAAAAGTTATGCACCACACTATTTAAAATGCGTTTTTGGGCGATTTTCCTCAAAAAAACCACATCAGTGCGCGAGCATGCGCGAGGCAGACGCAGAAAAAGCAGATCCGCAGATGCACGTAAAACTGGGAAAAACAGTGCAATAATCACTTCTTCATGTCTCTAGCTACTACGCTGCTTGCTGTTTTATATCTTAGGGTTAGGGTCAGGGTCAGGGGTTAGGGCTAATTGTAATTTATATTCTATATTTGTGTATGTTAGCGTCAGTGCGCATCTGACGAAAAAAAAGCGTCCAAAAAGCGTCTTGAAATACGGTGCATAACTTTTCGCATTACGATTTCATACCGTACTCATAATGAGAATACACTGGTTAAATGCAGAGATAAATTTCACTAATTTGAGCTCAATAGATTTCTATTATTATTATTATTATTACTATTATTTTTATTATTATTTATTGTCGTTCTCAGTCTCCTCTTTTTCACTTCTTACTTTCACAATTATTCCGCTGAGCTGCTTCCAACAGAGAACTATTCTACAAGCCAGCTCCTACTCTGTCCAGTCTCCTTCTTTACACTTGTTTTTCTCTGGGTCCCCTTCCCTTGTTCCCTTGTGCCTTTTGCTGCAGGGTCTATTAGAAAGAAGTGCTCTGTCATGGCCCTGTGGAGAGAAAATGGTGGAATTCATCCCATGCTTGAGGTGCTGATAAAATTCCAGAGCGTGACTCATCCAGCCTCAGATTACAACTAGAGGATTCATTCTCTACATTCTCCTTGTCACTTCACCCACAGTGCTAGCTTTTAGCAATTTGCAACAGAATGATGGCCTCTATCGAGGAAACCGCCCCATCTGCAAACAAAGGGCTTCATGTAGCAGCCGCGTTGCAGCTATGTAGGAAATGTTTGCATGTGAATAACTTTAAGATGAATTTACACAGACAGAGACAGAAAAATGTGGTATATTTCGTAAACTTTTAACAGCCTCTCAGTCAGTTTAGCTTCCTAACCATAAAGCCTAAATTTTGCAAGAAACCTACTTAACAATAAACAACATTAACTATCACTTATTAAAGGATCTGCAAACTCCCAGCAGGTTGCACTGCAGTAGCTATGGAGGAAAAATAAAATTGCTGACTAATGTGTCCCTCTGTGTCCCTGTCTGATGCCAGACTTGATCTTATTCTGACATCTCTGACAGGAAACAGTTTGTTAACAGATATCTGAGTCATAGCAACTGTCAGCCAACAATGAGCCTTTCAGTTATTTAATAGTAATATAATATAACATGCTCAGATGCAAAAAGTAAAGCGTAAAAGTAAAAACACTAACACTAGAAGAAGCCCAGGTGGTTTGTTTAAAGTCTGCAGCAAAGACATTTAAAACATAAAAATTGGAAAGAAGTACATTTTAGAGCAGCCTTCAGTGTGTTTGTGGTGGAATCCATTCTCTAAGGGGACATAATAGTTTAGAGCAACCATTATGTAATATTGTTTATCGACCAATGTATAATTGTCTTCTTGCAAGTACTTTACTAAAACATTATGAAGATTGTTTGCTTTGCTCTAAAGTTTATTGCTATGTACACAATCATTAAAAGGGTCATTTATACATTGCAATCGGCTGGTTAGGATTGCAGTTTTATGGATGTGTAGCAACAATATGTACTTGAACACCAGTGCATTTTAGGGTAATAATGAAGTTTCTGTGATTGTCAGTAGATTTAGAGAAAACAATCCAGCTAAAACTCTGGTTATATTGTTTCTTTATTAAACAAAGCTGACTCTGAGGATCTAATCATCAGGAAATGGAGGAGAGTTTTAGGAAGATCAATTACTGTCAAATTTAAAGAATGTTTGTCGCTTACGTTATGTTCCAAATATGAGTGTTGCATGTTCCTGTTAAATAAGATGCAAGGTTCATATTATTCTGATGTATTATATATATATATATATATATATATATATACATATATAACAACTATATATATATATATATATATATATATATATACTATATATATATATATATATATATATATATATATATATATATATATGCTGGTATGCTACTTTGTTTATGAAAAGCATCTTGATTTATTTAAGGATAACCTCAATATCTAGAATAGGAGCTCTTACCTTACAGTACATTTATTACCTAGTAAGTACCATACCTTCAGTTTCATTTACAGCTTCAAGCATCCAGCATTCTGGGTTCAGTCATGGCATAGCATTAGATTATGCAAGAAATAATACCTAATGATATTATCCCTTGCATAATCTAATGCAATGCCATGACTCAAAAATGATAATACCTAATGAGGGCTGCACAGTGGGGCAGTGGGTAGCACTGCTGCCTTGCAGTAAGAACTGAATCCTGTTTTTTTTTCCCCAGCCCGGGGTCTTTCTGCATGGAGTTTGCATGTTCTCCCTGTGCATGCGTGGGTGTTCTCCAGCTTCCTCCCACAGTCCAAAAACAGGACTAGCTTAATTGGCTTTTCTAAATTCTCATTAGGTGCAAATGTGTGTGTGAATGGTTGTTTGTCCTGTTTGTCTCAATGTTGCCCTGTGATGGACTGGGGACCTGTCCAGGGTGTACCTCTCGCTGGTAGACAGCTGGAGATAGGCACCCCTCGCGACCCCAGAAGGGATAAGTGTGATGGAAAATGTATACCTAATAGGCTGTCAATCATCTCAAATTAATGCTTTTGCAAAGTCCACTCATTTCTGATAATAGACACCTCGAAGGGCATTATCCCATTTATACCATGATCACTTGCAAAATAGATGCATATTAACTACCTCATCCATATTTTAAATTCTTTTGTTTAACTGTTACATATAATCATATCTTTTTCACAAGAAAATGCTGAGTGGAATATTCAATAGCTCATGTTTTGACATGTTGCCAGGGTAACTGACTCTTGCCACTGCACCTGCAGATTGGCCGCATTTTAACATTATATATGTGATACAAAATATTGTGATATCTTTTATGATGTCCTACAACACCTTTTAACTTGCAGCCAATCAGAATTGAGTATTTACCCAGGCAGTACAAATGGAAGCTAGAGTGTTTGTGTGGCAAATTATTTTTTTTAATCGTCTCAAGAAATTTGTGGTGGTTTTAATTGTGTAATCTACAGCGCCATACTTGTGGTAGTTTCATACTGTTTTATTCTCCTGTGCTATTGAAAAAGAAGGTGCATTTACTACGATGGAGAATGAATTTCCCTGCTGGGATAAAAGAAAAAAAACATTGGATTTCAAAGAGAAAAACTGCATCAAGCTTGAAGCCAACTGATTGCATTTGATTTATTGATCACCGGTACATATGGACCACCATTCAGAAAGAATAGAGGTGTGTAAATAGAATCATGGCAAAATTAGACATACCATGCCATATCATACCAACTTTATTTAACAAAAAAAAAAGTAAAAAGAACTGTGCAGATTACAAGTAGCATACACAACAACTGTCAAAGTAGATAGTAATAACCTGAACAAAAAAATGTAATTGATATACATAAAACCAATTAAAACTATTTTAATAGACAACAAGACATCAAATACAGCCTAAAATTAAATAAGAGCTGTAGCCCACCACTTTTAAAAAAGGTTACAATGACAAACTATTGTGTCAATCTAAAAAAAAATTCCTAGGATTCCATGTTTCAAGGAACACTTGGAATGTCCTGGTTCTAGAGCAGCTACTGAAACATTTAGGCTAATACCAAAACCAGGAAACCACCTTAAAGCCTCGTTGCCACATTAGGTCTCAGCCACTAAATGTTTCAACCTGTTTAATTCAGTTTTCTTCGTGAAAGATCGCTCTGCTCTCAGACCTCTTGACTAAAGAAATATAAGAAGTTAATGTATTAACTGCCAACAACATTAAGCTCTTCCGAATGCTTCAAAAAACAACTGATCAAGAGTTGCACACAGAAAAAAATCGATATCTAGATAAGTAATTTATTCTTAAAATAAGTGCATTTGTTCTTGGATTGAGGAGGTAAAAGAAATTTTCCAACGGTAAACAAAAATTTACACTTAAAATAAGAAAACACAATTGAATTGTTTTATTTTAAGTTAATTTTATCTAATTATCTTATTCTAAGAATAAAAATACTCATTCAATTGGCAAACTATCTCATTTACCTACTCAAATTAAGGGTAAATGCATTTAATGTAAGAAATGTGTGCCTATTTCTAGATTGTTTTTCCAGTGCATTGCATTGTGTCATGGTGTCACAAATTTATACTTCAAAATGTATTCAAATGTGACCTCAACAGCATTTTCAATTGCATGTAACACAATCCACTGATGTAATTGTAAGGGTAGAGTGCCTTCTCCAGGTTGGGGAGGATGTACTGCCCCTAGTGGAGGAGTTTTAGTATCTTGGGGTCTTGTTTACGAATGAGGGGAAGATGAAACCTAGTTAGCTTTCTGAGGCTGTTGGGAATCGGGTCAGCGTGAGGGGTCTTTCCTATAGAAGATCTTCAGAGGAGAGCTCTGACAGGCTGACGCACCGGCAGCTGATTTCGGATGATTGACTGGTGGACCTTAAAGAAGCTGAGGAACAGTCGCTCATCGCTCGATGGTCCCACTTGTTGGTCAGAGTCAACTCCTGAAAACATGCTTTGGATGATCTAAGAGAACCTAAGTAATTCTGCGTTTCCTTTCAGGAAAAAGACGAGCTGTCAGAATCAAGTCGAGAACTGCGTCTGGATATTAAAACCGTTTCTGCCAAGACCGATCATCTCCGCCTGCCGCTCTCCATCAATCTCCACCATTCCCCCCTCGGACACGATCCCGGATCCAAGCCCTTCCCTCTACGCAGCCGCCATCCAACAAACAGTAAGCTGGTTCATTCAAACCCATCAAGATCTCTCATCACCGGCCCCTGCTAACATTTTCCCTCTTCAACAGAACCCGAGCTGAATCTGCCTGGCCACCCAGAGAAGCCTAATTTAATTGTTTGAATGAACATAAATAAACGCTCACAGAACTGATAACTCAGGTCTCGTGTGAACTTGCATGTGGGTCAAGAGACTAAAATCCAACATGACAGAGGCAGTATAAGCTCTGCTGCCCTTTCTTACACAGCATGTCTGTGTTGCTGTTAAAAGTTAATTTGTCATCTATAATAGACCCAAGATATTTATGCTGTAGAACAATTTCAACGTGTTGCCCATTTATGATGGTTGCAGGTCTTGTACCTTAAAATTAATACACATGTTCTTTGTTTTAGTGACATTCAGTTCCAGCATGGCTTCCTGGCACCAGTTTGTGAAATAGTCCATGATGGGGCCATGTGCTGTTTCACTGTTCATCCACAAACTTGACAATGTGGCGATTGTCAGTTTTAGAACGACAGTCATCAGTGTAGAGGATGTAGAAACATGGAGATATAACGCAACCCTGAGGAGAGCCTGTAGATGTGAAAGACGGTCCAGAATGATGCTCATGAAAGGACATGATAGAAGTGAAAAGGTCTTTATTTATATGTGAGCCTTAGGCTTCAGGACAAATGACTGTTAAAAAATGTCTGTAATGTGAATTTTGAATAACATGAGACCTTTAAAGTCCCAACCAGCAATGGACAAAGCAGTAACAAATCTAAACAAATATGGTAGCCTGACTTACGTCTGAAATGTAACATTTGACTGAACAAAACACTTCAAATAAGATCCTTTGGAGAGGTTAGTCCCATGAAGAGATGTCTAAGCATAATCCCGCAATATCATGTGTCTAGAAAAGCAAACACTATATTGACCAAAACGTCTGCCGACCATGAGGAATTGAGGCGGAGGGGTGATGAATTACCCTTAATGTTCAGCCAGAAGACCTTTGCATTTGATAGAATAACTCAGGAAGTTACCCATGAACCTTTAATTTCATTTTTCCCACCTTTCAATGTCCTTTAGAATAAAGGTTAATTTTTCTACATTTCTTGGTGTGAGATTGTGCTGCTGCACTAAAGGAAAGTCAATTTCATAGCATTTTAAACATCTATACCCAAGGTTCCAATAAGTGAGAGAGCGATATGTTAATGTTAAAGTGTGCAGGTGAGGAAGGCCATTTAAGATATTTTCAAACTGTATGGTTTTAAGCATTTACCCTCTCTTCTTTTGCAGTGAGCCCTTTCTAGCAGTCTCTGCTTGAATGATTTTAACACCTGAACATTTTTTCTGCCGTCTCTCTCCTCTACAGAACCTCACTTAACAGCAGTGACCCTTGGTGACCCCGACACCACCTTACTGTCTTTGCCTGAGTAGTTAATAGTCTGCGGGCCTCATTTCTCAATTGACCCCTTGTCTAATGCGGCAGGTCCATACACTGTGAAATCAGTCCAGAGGGGCCAGTCCAGGCTCACTAATGATTCAGACAATGTTAAATGATGGCAAATGTTAGTGTGAAAAAGTGACAGACATGTGGAAAGAGAGAGACTGATCACCTTATTACTGTACATCCAGGGAATCCCATGAAGGTAATTCTACCAGGTGAATCAGCTTTATGGTTGAACAGACCATAGCCAATTCTGATTTATTTAAGAGCAATGTCACTTTATTTTTATCTCCAGTTCACAACAAAATGTAATTGAATAGATTCAATGATATACACCGTAGAAATGTATGATTCGATCAGTTCAGTCATCTAGAAAAAATCATAATTACTAACAGTCGTATGAAAACAAAATGACACCTATGAGATACTTAAATAAGCAATTATTATTTTTGAGGGGAAAAAAAGAAAAACATATTAAAAGGAAGAAATAAAGTTTTTTTTGGATAAAATATTCAGTTGTTCAGGGGAGGGTTATAGCTGGAGTGGAGGTAGAGAAAGGCATCGCTTGTCACACATCTTGATTTGGTTTGCAGTAACCAACAGCACATCCTTGTGCTGAACTTTAACCTTTTCCTCCTTTAATTCTGCCAAAAGAATTGGCACATCAGTTTACTTCCTCCACTGGCTTCCTGTTCAGTTCAGAATTCAGTTCCAAATCCTTTTGTTTTGTTTTCAGCTCAATCCTTGGCCCCGCTCCATCTTACCTCAGAGACATTCTGACCCCGAACCAAATCAGCAGAACACTGCATTCTTCTGAATATACCCTGCCCTGTTCAAGAAGAGCATAAAGATGTTCTTGGCAAGACTGATATACCTCACAGCAGCTACTGTAACTGAGATAATCCATGGGTCTTAGATTTTGTTTTCCTTAGTTTTGTTTGCTTTTTCTTTAAGGTCTAGTTGTTAGGGCAGTGCGCTTGTGCTCTGAGAAGGTCGCAAGTTCCCAGTTTGATCCCCTCAGCCTGCACTGCGCCATGAGTGCAGGCCCTGAGCAAGTCCCTGAGAAAGACCCTTAACCCCACACTGCTCCCCGGGCGCTGCACGATGGCAGCCCACTGCTCACCAAAGGGATGGGTTAAATGCAGAGGTAAATTTCTCCAGTGTGAGATCAATATTATGAATGATAATAATTCCATGACAGAGTGATCAATCCAAAATAATGTTTTTCACTTTGAAAAAACTATGATTATCTGGTTAAAGGCACACTATGCAACATTTTTTAGTTAATTAATGTGTTCCATAACGTTTTGGATGATTAAATGAGTCATTTCAGGTCTAACAAAGGTATTCTCGGCAGCTCTGGTGGTCTGTAGGGGAAATACCGTATTTCTGTTTCAATTGAGGAGCCCCTCGCCCCAAGCTAACCCACAGGTTCAGAAGTCTCGGTGAGTCGTCAGGAGTCGTGTCTTGATTTTACGCGCGAACTGCTACGCCCCCAGTGAAAGGCATGCTCGGTTGCTAGCACAGTGGCCATATTTGTGCAGTTATCATGGCGGAACCATTTCTTAAGAATTTTTCAAACTTCGAAAATTGGAACCAAATAGTCATTTACCGCAGTAGACATGGTGATTCGTTTTATGCTCGCCGCACTTCTAAGCTCAAAACAACCGCGCTTCTGGCTTGACGGAGAAACCAGGAGAACAGTTGAGCATATTTAACGACAGTGCACTTTTACTTTTGCCCTCTGGGGAGCCTCGCTGGAAAATCAACACCGGTCGCATAGTATACCTTTAAAATATAGGTTATTAGTACAATTGCACTTACTATTTGTAATTTTTCAGAGATAAATTTCCTCTTTTCACATAAATTGGGATAAAAACACTTAGATTCTGCTCTCAGGCTTAAGTTGCTTGGAAGGCCAAACTTAGACACGATGCTTTATGTGTCCTTGCCATTAGATTTCCTTTTCAGTAAAATGTCTTATCTCCAACTCTTTCAAGACCACTTTAAATCCTCAATAAACATCATACTGATATAATCTTTTTTCTGAAGGCCTCGGACATCTCTGTTTGAATCACCATGGGGTTCACTTTTACCTCAGCAGTTAGAAGCACACCAAAGTCACACTAAATGTCTGAAGGTCCAAACAGGAGGATTTTCCCTCAAAATAAAATAAGCATCTGTCTGAGTAATAAATATAAAGCTATTCTACAATTTCTTGTGTCCAAGCTCTTTTCTTGAGCTTTCTATTGCATCTATACAGTCCTTACATTTATTTATTCATTTTAAATTTATAAGTATTAATTAAATTTAAAATAGAAGACTTATTTTGTTGCAGAAAAAAAAACATAGTTACATAGAGTACACTAATCTTATTATGAATTTACACCCCAAAGCAATAGAAATCCGTTATAACCCCAGTTGATAAAAAAATAGCAATCAGAACAGGCCTAGTGAATTAACTTTACTTTAATTCTTACTTCCAACCACGTATTAGGAAAATCTAATGGTTAGAATTAAGGTTTTGAGAACTGATTTAGAAACTGACAAAATTCAATGCAATTTATATCTTTATTTATGCAGTCAACTGAAGCAGTGCTTAGAGAAAAACTATCTAGAGGTTATTTTCTGCCTTCATTTTGAAAAACCTTCAAAGCAAACAGGTTTGCAGCTATAAACAGAGGCTTTGGTTTACTCTGCCTCTAAGGCAACCTGCACCGCTTCTTTTCCTTTCCAGATTCTGAGCACACTCTGCCTCCTGCTGTCAGTGGTGAAGAGGGCCACCATTCATTCATTTCCAGCCCCCAACCTCCAGACTCACCATCTCCCCATTACCTTCTTTCCCTCTGGCCTGAGAGCAAGGACGTGCGATGACAGAGGTGTCAACACAGGTCACGGTGATCCTCTCCGGCTGCCTTGTTCCCACTGGCTCAGGAGCTGCTGCATTCCTCTCTTTTCTCATTCCCCTCCAGTCTTCTCCTGGTCTTCTCAGGATCCACATTCCTGCCTATCAAGAGCTCTCAGTGTCTAGCATTAGAGGGTCTTGTTACACTGAAATGTTTTGGAAGAAAAACCTGTGTGAAACTTTCTCAACCAGATTAGACCTGTGTGTCCATCCCTCTTTTCTTTATTCTCCTCCTTTACCTGCATATCGCTTTTCCCTTTCTTGTGATGGGGTCTGAATTGTTTTATCTCTCTATTGCTTCCAGATCTGCAACTATATAGTTATATTATACATATGTTTCATGGAAATCAGATTATCATTGGTCACATTGAAAGCAATAATTTACACTTATATCATCACAAACATACGGTTACTGGTTCTTGTTCTCTTTTAACGTGAAATTAAAGCTAAACAAATTACAAACTTACCTCATGGAATTTAGCTTTTTTTAAAACAAACAAAAAATAAATAAATGGTCTTGTTAAGGGTGATCTACAAATGCTTCATCCAAAAAAAAGTTACATAAGGTAACCCCAAAGAAAAACTTATTTGTAAAGAAGAAACCAAAGCTGTAATTGGTGTAATATTCATGTCAAGCCATTAGTGGCGCACTACTGATGTCCTAAATGTAAAAAAAGGTAAAGAAAGAAAGGTTGTCATGATGGGTTTTGGTTCCTAGCCCACATGCAGAACACAACCAGAGGCAGGGGAAAAGTTCAAAGGTTTAATTAATAAAGAGCATAATAACAGGACAGGGGGTAATCAGGTCCAGGGCTGGTCACGACTGGGTTTACTGTTCTGGAGATTGAGCAGAGCGGCAGAAAGGGGAACCAGGAGGGTTCAGAGGCTGATGGCAGGCTGAGGGCTTGGTGGAGGCTGAGCTTGGTCTAGAGCTTGCAGATCACCAGGTTTGAGTTTCCCTTCCAGATACTTCAGAGAGCAGGCTGGCAGGTCCTTGACAGGTTTGGTTCTCCAGGGTTCTTCTGAGATCAGACTGACAGATTACCAACAGAGAAACTCTTGAGGGGTTTCTGGTTTCAGACTGGTTCAAACTGGGAAGCAGAGAAGACAAAATGGATCAGGTTCAGGTTCAGGACTCGTAGTCAGGAGACTAGACAGACAGGTTGGCTCAGGGTTTGTTGTACCGTAACTGACTAACACTCTGGCACCGGAGTGTGGTCCTCAGCCCACTTAAATGCTGGTCTCCTGATGAGCAGATGAGGAACAGCTGGTGACGTCAGCTCCAGCCTCAGGAGATCCAATAGGCCCTCTGGTGGAGAAAAGGTAGACAGAACCCCGGATCCCAACAGTAACAAAAAATCCCCAGGAAGGGATCCTTGGCGCCCTCTGGTGGGCAAGCCTCAGGATCCCAACAAAGGGAAAGTAGGATATAAACATCACTTTCAGAATGAGAAGAAGTTGTTGTTGGCGTGTATGACGATGGAGGAGCAGCAAGTACAACGTTTGTAATCCACAAAAAAAAAATTAAAAGCTTTTAAAGCATAGATTTTTAAACAGAACTACAGCACCAGGGGCTGCAGACGTTGTTGCTTGTGTCAACGTATGTGTGTTAAAGATGGTGAGGTCTGTATTGGGTCAAATGCGGAAACATGCCGGTGTCTAGGTGGTTATGCATATAGGAGTATCATGATGGAGCTTAAACTACTTCAAATTAATGCACTCGGGGAATTGGTTTTGAATGGAGTCGTTTTGTCATGATGTAATCCATGTTCGACCAAGATGCTTGCTGTATACACACAAACCAGTTTTGTCTGGACTAAGCCAAAGATGGCTACTGAAATGTTAATACAGGCTAACCAGTTTGTTTTCCCTTTGTTAAAATTAGCAAATTGTTTGTTCTACTGCAGTTTGAAAGAGACTATATAAAGGCTCTAAGCCATTCAGCCATTATTTTATGTTTTTAAAACATAAAATAATACTAAGTATCCTTTTTTTTGCACTTCACACACTGTTGGTGGCTTATTAAAACAAAACCAATTTAAAAAATGACTAAAGTTGAAGTTATATATAAAAAAGTTGCATATTAAACATGATAAAGTTGCCTTTGTCTGCTGATTTATCCATACAATGCCACCTTACAAGCTTTGTGATGGATGTTATTTTTATATATTCTTTTTATAAAGATGTCTCAATATTAAATCTTTTATTTTGGTTTAATTGTAGCCTTAAGACTGTCGTCTTTACTGCTGAATTAATTTGTGTCTTCCTACAATGCAGTTTTCAGTTCTTTTGGAATATTTTACCATGGTCATAACGATTTGTATATATATTTTTTCTATGTTATTCTTATACATTTTGCTGTATTTTTTCTGTAAAAATAGTGTGATAATTTTTCTATAATCTTTGTGCTGCTGTAAACACCAGGATTTCCCCAGTGTGGGACAATAAAGGGATTTTCAATTCTATTCTGTTCTATTTGGGCCAAAAGGTAAAAATTTCGCCTCATTTTCTCAATTTGTTTTTTTAATTCTTTGTCCCCATCCACTTTTTTCCATTTCTAGGGTCAGATTTCCAAAGTGCATGTTTAATATAGTCCCTTCTTTTCAGATCCCCCCCCTGGAGCTACAGCTCTACCAAATCAGCAATGGTCGTCTCGATTGCTTCTCTGATCAATGCTGTCCTTGCCTGACCTGTCAGATGAAGTGGATGTCGATGTCTTAATAATTCTACAGTTGTTCCAGCATCAGAGAGGAAGCAATTTAATTCTGGTTTAAAGTTCTCCACAACCTTTTGTGTGATTTTGTTTCTTGTCCTATAAGAAGCTGTTCAGTACTGTTCTCCAATTAGACTTGGCTAAATAAAAGTCCATGGCCATTTTTTTTTTACTTATTTTTTGTTAAAACACAAAACCATGAGTTTTATTATCTCATGAAAACAAATGAAATAGATAGTAGTTTTTGGTTGCAATGTTACCAAATGACGAAAAAATCTTTACAAGGTTCTAAAGCTTCCAGTGGACTTTATGGAGCTCTTTTAATATAATGATCCACTAGAAAACAATCCATGATTTATTTATCAATATTTTAGATAATTTATGATTAGAGTCTTTTTATCCTTTCTTCCAAAATTAAGATTCTAAAATAAAGTCAATTAAGTGTTAAATTTTACATCTACAGTAACACTGAAAAAGATTATACTCAAAAGTGGCTATTATAATAAAGGTTTTATTTAAAAGCTTATAAACTGTACTGGTTTTATTACCACATATTTGTTGTTTGATTATGGAACAGAAAAGTCTTGAAGAGGCTTAATAGCCAGATGTTTGGTTTGTTTTTTTTGCATAAAATTGGTTTGTGTTCTACTGACTCAGCAACAAGCAGCAAATAAAGGACCGAAGAAGCCTTCAGCAGCCAGAAAAAAAAAGCAAAAACTATGTTCATTCAGACAAAAAGGTTGGATTACCAATAATCAACATTTAAAGATTTTCAGTGGAAATCAAAACAAAACTGGTAATATTAATTCTCGGTTTCATTTCTATTCTTTAATTTAAATAAAACTAACATATCTCTGAGGAAACATTGTTACTAAAGCAATAAAATTTAAATAAGCATAGTTAATGTCACTGGCTCATGACAAATGATCTGATTATTTAAATGTTGAAATTCAGCCAAGCTAGAGGATTTCTTTAATTTCATGCACAGGCATTAATCATTATCTTTGTAATACACAAAGTCATCCTCAGAATGATAAGTTTCCCTGGAATTGGGTTTGCTCTGCAGGTTGAGTCCTGCTTATCAAACTGACATTTCCGGAGAGGCGGCACACTGTTTTTACAATTATCAATCGTAGCCAAACATTTGGAAGGTAATCAGTCCAGGATGGGCTAATCTGAGATGAAGGCAAATAAAGAATAGCGCAGCTGACATGTATTTATCAGGAGGCATGCATAGAATATTTAACAGTTTAATAATATTGATAATATTGGGGCTGGAACACTAATATTTTGTCAAATAAAGGTTTGCTGAGACAACTGCATATAGCCAAAAAGTGTCCTTTCCTTTTCTCAACAGGTTGTTTATTTCACATTTAGATATACAAACGTTCCAATAGACATGAGTAATTATGTAAAAAAAAAAGTGTTTAAAGAGCCAGTATTATGTGTTTCCCAGGAACATATCAATTATATACCAAAATCAACTTAAGTTTAGTTGCAATAAGAAAGTACTGTCTATATCTTAAGAAATTGCACTTGAGATTATAACTATTTATGTTATAATCAGCTGTTTTTAAATGTGCATTTTGAAATGTCACATCAGAAAAGCTTGATGGAAATAGATGGAATAAAGTCCCGTAAATTCGAAAAAAAAAGGGATTCACACTCGCTTGAGGTGGTTTTTAGGTTTTGCGAAAAAGGTTTCATGTGCGAAACAGGAGATGGAAACACTTCTTTCATATCAGCTCTGAAGTGGTAAACTTTTACCCCAAATTGCTGATCGGCTGTTGCTGTTGTTTGCATCTACCCGGATGTTTCTTTTATGCGTGTAGACATGGCTAGAATTTGCTTGGCCATCACTAGCTAACATCTGAAACGTAAGAACAACTTCCCAGATTGCAACACATTCATTAAAACTTTCTTCCATTACTGATCTGTGGTCAGTGCTAGAATGCAGCCTCTACTTCCTGTTTACTACAGCCATGCATAACAAGGTCATTTGGTGGAAAATGTAAACGATGTATAATATGATTCAAATGAAATGGAAAAACACAAAAGTCTTGGACTTCCTTTTTTTAACTTTTAAGTTTGCCTAAAAGTTTAATTTAAGTTTGATGGAAACAACTATAGTTACAAACTCAAGGGGAGTAGCGGCCTAGTTGTTAGGGCACAGGGCTTGGAATCCTTAGAGTTTGAGTTTAAAACCCATTCCCAAAGACTGCCACTTGGGCACCCCACGATGACCGCAGTAGGTGACCTCTGATTGGTCAAATCTATATCAGCTCTACATTGCGCATATTTCCTGTTTGGTAGCGTACCTTACATTTCTAGGATTAAAGGACTAATGTCTCAGCATGATCTGGAAAAACTGATCCATGCGTTTATTTTAGTCGAATTGATTACTGCAGCGGCGTTTTCACAGGTCTGCCTAAAAGTGGATCAGACAGCTGCAGCTGATCCAGAACGCTAAGCTGCCTGTGTCCTCACTAGGACTAAGGAAAGTAGAGCACATCACCCCGGTTCTAAAGTCCTTACACTGGTCACTCCCTAATCTCTCAGAGAATAGACTTTTAAAATACCTCTGCTAGTCTATAAAATCTCACGAATGGCTTAGCACCTAAATACATCACAGACTTGCTATCAGTGTATCAACCCTGCAGACCACTCAGGTCTTCTGGCTCCAGCCTGCTCTGCAGACCACAGAACCAGAACTTAAACATGGAGAAGCAGCATTTGGTTCCTATGCTCACTTATCTGAGAACAAACTTCCAGAAAACTGTAAAAGCACAGAAAGCCTGAGTTCCTTTATATCAAGACTAAAACACATTTGTTTAGGGATTGCCTTCCACTCTTCTAGTTAAACAGTTCAACTAAAACTTCATTAGTTAAACTTTTTTTTTTATTTTTCTTCAGTCCAACTGCTTTTTAATATTTTTTTTGTTTCTGCATTTTTTTTTTTATTTTTTTTTTTATTTTCCCACTTGCTTTGATTCTGTTTCATTTTCCTATATTTTTAATCATGTAAAGCACTTTTGCATTGTCTTTGCACTGAATTGTGCTATGCAAATAAATTTGCCTTGCCTTGCCTTTGCCTTCTGCTGCTTGTTTTGTTTTTATGACCGCCATTGTGGAAAACTCGACTCGTGAAGTTGGAGCAGCTAGAAGAATGAGGTGTGCGAGAACGCTGGTGTCATGATGGGTCTCTGTGATTAAACCCATATGCAGAACACCACAGGAAGCAGAGTAAAAGTTCAACTGTTTATTTGATAAACACACAGAGTAAAAGAATGCACTGGTTCTGGTACTGGTCGGGGACTGGTTTCACAGAGAATCTACAGAGAGGGATTGTTTGGTTAGCCAGGTAGGAGTGAAGTCTTGACTGAGTCTTGATTCAGATTTGTACCTGATGAGGTTCAGACTGAGCGGTGGAGAGATGGAACCAGTTGGGTCCAGAGACAGAGGGTTCAGCAGAGACTTTGAATCTTTGACTTTCATCTGTTGCCAGTGGAAATGTTTTATGGATGAGTCTACATGTCTACAGCTGTCCTAAAGTTTTCCTTCTGCTTACATTTCTATCTTACTGCATTTTAAAAAATCCTCTTATATCCCAGCCTTGCCCAGTGTCCCCTCGCCCAGGGCAATATTAACGGCAGTCTGACAGATGGTATTAAACAACGCAGAGAAAATCAGATTTTCCACCCCTCCGAGAGTTTTCAGTTTGCTAAAGTCATCATTACCTGTGGGAGAAGTTCTTACTTTAGCAAGATTTCAGAGGCAGGGTACCTATGCCTTATATCTTTATATTCACTTTCTTCTCCAGGTTCTGAAGTACCAAATATGTTCCCTTCTCTCCCTTGGCTAATCTCACATCATCACATTGGGCTGTTGTATTGATTTTCTGGAGAAAGTAGCCCTAAATTGCTCTTCCTTTGTCAATCTGAAGCTTGTTACCAGGCAACAAGATGACCCAACTCAACTGAAGCCCCTTAAACGCCCCCATCACCTCCACCTCCACCACTCTAATAGTCAAGCCCTAATACCCCCAACCACACTCACACAATAACACACATGTGTAATTACACACCTGAAACAGTGCCAAAAAAATGCAATTTGAAGGAAGCTTTTTTCCTCTAATGTGTGATGTGGATCTCTTCTGGTGACAAAATTGTTTTTATTGAAGATATAGAATTACTTGAAATTAGTCGCTGAAAATTCATATTTTTGTAAAAAGCTGATTTTCTTTGAGGCCGCTCTGTGGATGATGGGAATAATGGGGCGTTTTCCATTAGAAATGGCCTTCTGTGCATAACAGTTTAATACTGTTGCTGCTGTGCTTTAGGCCATGCAGTTAAATATTGCGTTTCAAATTCAAAACGATGACTGTCAAACCGAATTCTTGATAATGGATCAAACTAAGACGTATTGTTGCTGGCTTTTTGATAGATTGGACAGATTTTTAAATGCAATTAGTCAAATACAATTCTTCATATTAATCACATTTTGACAATACTTCTCTGTTCTCTGCTCTCATTTCTCATTCATCACGGCTTGAACCCTTTCAGGCAACAGTCTGAACGCTTTTATGTGAATTCTGTATAATTGAAGTATTCAGTCTGTGATGCACAATGTAGAGGCTGGGATCTTGGATGGATACCTAAGACAGCATTTACATAGTGGAGGCAAATGTTGCATGAAACATAAAAAACATAGATATATCTGCATTGCTGTGAAAAGTTATTTGAAACCTTGCAGATTGTTTGTTTAAGCTTTTTTTGTCAGAATTAAATCTTTTACGAAATACACTTAATTTGAGATATTTTTACTTATTTCTGGATCGTTTTTTCCATTGAGGTGAGGTTTGTCCAACTCTTCTTTCAGTGTGTGTTCTGCCTCAGAATATCTTTGAATTTAATTTAAACATTGACTAAGCCCCCCATAGCCATCTTTTGTTTTGTTTTATTTTTTCAAACCATTCGGAGGAGGACTTGTTGGGGTACTTTGGATCACTTTCCTACCGCATAACCCAAGTGTGACCAAATTTAGGGCCACACTCTGATGGCCAGCTATTTTTCTCCAGGATTTTTGTTGAATGATGAAAACTGACCCTTATGAAGGCCGGCGAGACATTAAGAGCTTTAAATGTCGTCTGCGGTTCTCTGGGATGAGTCGCTGATGCTATCTTGAAGTAAGTTCTTTGAAAGATCACTTCTGGAAAGGTTTTCCACTCTTCCTTGTGATCTAAATGTGTGGATCATGACTATTGTTAAGTTCTGGTGTCCCAGGACCTTAGAAAACCTTTTGTGGTCGCATAGTGGAGAGCTGCAGAAGGTCAGAATTTCAAACTCACTGGAATAAATAGAAATCTAAATAAACCATTCTTTTCTTAAAATTAGTGCATTTGAATTGAGGAGGTGAGAGAAACACTTTGCCAATGTAGCAAGATCATTTACATTTAAAATAAGAAAAAGCAATTGCATAGTCTTATTTCAAGTGCATATAATCTAATTGTCTTATATTATTCTCATTCTACTGGCAGATGGTCTTATTAACCTGCTGAAATTAAGGGAAAATACTCTTGATTTGACATTTGGGGCCGGATTTATCAAGATGCAATTTTGCGTGCAAAAAATAGATAGGCTAAGAAACTGGAATTTAAGCATGCGCGAGGGCTGAACCATGAAGTTTTCGCGGTGATTTAACAAAGTAAGAGTGATTGCGTAACTGGTGGCAGGTGCAAAACTGTTGGAGACGCCTATTTGTCAACACGATGGTTGGCGCAGTTTTGATGTGTTTACGGCAAAGTAGTTTTGTAGTTTGTGCAAACTAGTGCATTAAGAAATTTTAATCTTACAGTGACCCTAAACAACAACAACAAACAAAAATTATATATATATATATATATATATATATATAAATAAAACTTTTGGCAACCTTTATTCCCTAAGGTGGTATGTGGCTGAATATGTGTGCTGTAGCGTACGCATACCACAGCATTTGCGGCACGTTGGTCCGCAGGCTTAGGGGAGAACCCGCAATGGGATTCCTGGACAGCGCTCGGACAGGACTTCTGAAAAACTAGATTGGGAGATCCCAGCTCTCGCTGCAACCGAGGTCGCAGCTGGAATTGACCCAGATGCAAAAAAAGTGCAATGTTGCAAGGAGTTTTGTGATATCTGGGTATTGCGCGGTCCTCCTTGTGGCTGGCTCCAAATCCATTCTGAGTTCCCCAACAGCAGCCAAAAATGGCAATGCTGGATAAACGATATATAAGATGATCGTTTCCTCCTTCATTGCAAAAAATATTCGCCATGGGTAGAAAAAATAAGAAGCCTCTGCGCCTCCTTCTGCTTAATTTCGATGTCTCCTTCTTGCTATTACAATAACGGCGCTGCCATGGCGTGCTTAATTACGATACAGACCATTTGCACCTTCTTTGAAACGTGTTAAAAAATATAGAGTCAGATACCGGCATAGCAAAATTGCTTTTCAGGTTTGATACAAATCACTTTGCGAAAGCAAATTAATATATTTACATTGTTCTCCTCCCACAAGACGCGACTTTATGCAGGTAAACGCCCCATATTGCATATTAATAGCTATTGCAGAAAAAGTACTAAATGGGATAAGAGGCGCTATTTAGCACGGTTTTAAAGACCAAATCCTTTTTAGCACGCTTTGTTGATAGATCAGTTTGTACATTTTTTGCATGCAGTGAAGCCAGTGATCTGAGGCTTCGCGCATTTTATACACGCTAAAACCTTTGATAGATCTAGGCCCTTTGATTCCTTTGTGGCTTTTGGCGTGCTCAATTATCTGATTTTAACACTGGAAAAACGCGATCTAGATAATAAGTAGAAATTTCTTAAATTAAGTGTACCCTTAATCTGATTAGGTAAATGAGATGATCTGCCAATATAGTATTTTTACTCTTAAAATAAGATAATTAGATAAAGTGCGCTTGTAATAAGAGTGATGAAATTGTGTTTTCTTAGTTTAAATGTAAATTGTATAAATGTAAATGTGTCTCTTTTACCTCCTCAATTCAAGAACAAATGCACTTATTTTATTAAAAAAAATTATCTAGATTTATATTTTTTCCAGTGAACAGGTGTGGTTCGGCAGACATGATGCACTACAGGAAATCATTTAGACCTCTTTACTCGGAGGACACCACATGAAGCGGGATTGTCGCCCCGATTATTAGTTGCAAAAGGCTCCTGATATCTGAAGCCCTTAGAAGGGGGAAAAAAATCAGCATAATCATCTTTCATTGTGAATCTGCCTTAATGTGCTTTTTGCCCTTTAGCCTTCCCCATTCTGTCTAATGGGTGAAATTGAAGTGCACAGCGTTATAAAACAATTCTTAACTAATTTATTAAATACGTTTGCCAGATAATTACGGTGTTATGTTGATATTTGTACTATCTAAGTAGAACCAAAAGTCAAGAGCAGAGGTTAAAACTGCATGGTACACAGCTTTCTTCCAATATCCACCTGTATGGGTTCTGTACAGAGTAATGATGGACAGGGATTGAGGTTTTAATGAAAAACGTGACAGACAGTGGGGGAAATGAAACACCGGTTGCACAAACAAATTGCTGTAATAACCATTTCTACATTAAAGCTTTTGTAATAACTTATACATTGTTGGATTATTGAGAGTGAGAGAAGAAAATAAATGATTATCTGTAGCATTGCTGAATTAATTTCTCATTTTGGTTCTGCATCATCACTTTTTGGTCTCATTTCCAAAAGGCAGGGGATTACACACTAATTACATATCGCATGGTGGGGAACATCTCCGCTACTGATGAATAAAAGTCCAGCTGCTCACAGTAAAGCGTTCCTGTTTCATTAAGGGTGAATACTCACTCTAATACTAAATCATGTTGGTTCCACAGCAGAAAGAATAATGACATTGAGTAACACCTCTTCAGCTCATATCTGTTTATTTGTCACTATCTTGTGTAACTATTTCTCTCTGGTGGAAGAAAAAAACATGAATCCAAGACTTTTTAAGATTCTGAAATACAGAATAGCATCACTTAATCAATCAGCATAATCATAATTTGTTCAAATCTCTGTGGGTTCATTGAAAAGGTTTTTTCACAAGGTCCCCTATTCTTCTGTGTTGGAAGGATTTTATCGGTTTCTTTCCTGCTAATATTTAAAATGCATCTCAGAAAAAATAAAAATTCTTCTCCATCATATCCTTCTGCTGATTAAATTGCCTTCTTTTAGAGATGATTCCTAATGTGCGCTCCCGTGTATGTGTGCGTGCCGACGAGGTAGGGAGGCTGCACAGATAGCCTGAGGCTGCACTCCTCGGTACCTATCAGATCCAGGCGTAATGAAGCAGAAAGCCTGGCAGTTGTAAGGCGCATCTGCAGATCCAGAGAGTGATGGGCTTCTCATTCTGCTGCATTTCCCAGGGGAAGCTCACACATCTGAGGACCCTGCCCGCTGTTAGCACGGCCGCTCTCTGCCCCTGAGTACCCGCACCGCAGAAGGTCATGCCATGTATGCTGCAGATGCCATCTGGAAGGTCTGCTTGTCTGCATCTTTAACTGCATATGCCACCCAGGATGGATGATGTAACTTGCTGCCAATGTTCATTTTGCATCAGGCTTGTTGGTTTCTTTTAGTTTTATTTTGATTTCGTTCATGTCTACCTCCAAAAGTAATGATTATTAAACTCAGCACCTCGTAATATTTCATAGCAACATCAACATACAACCAAAAAGAAATACAGTCAAAACATGAAAATAATAAGTGAAATAAAAGTTTATCAAAGTATATCATAAAATTAAATATTTCTACTTTAAAAACAGCTTTTTTTTCAAATAATAATAATAATATTACGTAAAAGTGTCTCAATCAGCATTAAAGGTGGGGCAATAGGATGTGTCTGTTCCTTTAATTGCATTTGCAGAATGTATCAGACCAAAGAATTAACTTTGCTGCTCTATCTACAAATATCTACCCTAGAAATGAGACACTATTTGGAGAAATAGGTGAATTTTCAAAACTGTATTTATTACCATGAAGCATTTTTACAAGAAAAGACATATACACACACATACTGATACGATTTTGAAAATAATAAGAATTGTAACATTACCAAATTAAACTAATTATAATAATAACAGAGTAAACTTGTGATAATTGGTTAATTGATTGATTGATCTCACAGTGGAGAAATGTACCTGTTACATCAGCTCAAATAGTCAAAGGAGAAGAATGTGCAGAGAGAAAAAGGTCCATGGGAGATATATACGGTATATACAGTGCGTCCAAATATGTATATAGTAGGATCATTATACAGGGTGTTTACATGGGTATTTATATAGGCAGATATTTGTATTTATATTTATAGTTATTGCACTGGATGTCAAATATAGACAGACAGGTTATTGCACAGGCTATCAAATAGAAATTGGACATTATACATTGCACAAGTTATTGCCATTGTAGTGTCGCATTGTAGAGTCTGGTTGCTCCTTTTTCCAAATAGGGTGTAAATTAGCTACTCAGCTCCTTTACTTTGCCATTTTATGTGACAAGTGTTATTTTAATAGGAAAAAAGCTGAGTTGTCAACCAAGATCAACTAACCTGCTGCATGAGCTGAACAAATTTACCTCTAGGAGGTGAATTTAATGTAAAAATTTGGTTCAAACTTCAAGCATTATTTCCATTACAACTATAATCTGGAAATGTTACAACTCTAATCTTGTTGTGATTTTATTTCTTCAGACTTAGGATCATGACTTCATTTTCATAATTATCCAATTTTATTCTTGTCATTTTACGACTTTCAATTTGTAGGCTTATTATGGCTTTATTCTCGTAATGTTAAAACTCTATTCAGCTAATGAAACAAGTGTAATGTCAGCAAAGCTAATGTTATGACTTGATTTTAATAATATAATTTTTCTTAATGGAAAAATAAATATGGCCATCACACTCCATCATATTTTATTTTTTTTTTTTTTTTTTTTTTTTTTTTTTTTTTTTTTT
>JAGKQL010000009.1:35877283-35945003 GCA_018398635.1 Cyprinodon brontotheroides
TTATAGCCCAAATATAGTTAGCATAGGGACGACCTGAGCTATATCGTTTCCCACAATCCTTTGCCTGCCACACTGACCTTATAGCCCATCTCACTGGCATTTAACAAAAATACATTATTTTGATATATGCACTCTTTCTGACTCACTTTCATACACACAATTTGCTACATTTAGCTTTTATTTTCTGTACTTCCTTTTTTGGAGGCAGTAGTCCTAACTGGACCAGTGTCATTCACATGCATGTCTGTCCTGTAATGACATCTATAAGGTTGAATGCTGTCTAAAATCAGCACAGCAGTGCAGAGTTCTTTAACTGCCCTGTATAGTCTTCTTACTGTTGGCAGTGCGACAGGTGAATAAATTTAGATATTGCCAGATAATCTCAATGAGACTCTATTTTGGTTACATAATGACAGAGATTTTATATTAATTTGTCATTCATTTCAAGAATCTTCTGTTCCACCATATTCCAATGGTGTTTAGTTTTTTTATTGTGTCAAGACTCGGAACAGAGGACCCGATATTCAAGGCAAGACAGACGGTGGGATAATTCAAAAGCAGTTATTAGGAAAGCAGGGCTGATCGGACTAGCCACAGGAAACTCTGGTTTAACAGTTAAGACCATGTCCTGAGAACAAGGTAGGATCCAGCCGGTGGGCTGCCAACAACATGGAGTGTCCCAGGCACTGCAGCCCCGGAGAACCACAAGAGTCTGAAGCCAGGTCAGGCAAACAGATCATAACAGGAAAGCTCAGAGGTCCAGGAGTCCAAAGACAGTTCAGGCAAGCCATTAAGACAGGAACAGGCAGGCCCAGTAGTTGAGAGGCAGAACAGGTCAGGATCAGGAAATCAGAAACACCAAGGATTTTTTAAAACCTTCTCACCACTGGCGCCAGATAACAAGAATAATCTTTTGATGATGACAGGATGCAAGCACTTTAAATAGAGGCAGGATCAGGTGAAACAGATGAGCAGTGATAAGAAACTAGGCAGAGTTAGACAAGTGAATGAAATGAACCAATAATCCAGTCATCAATGCCACGATCAGCACATAAAGGTCTGGTGGCTATCAAGACAACTGGGAAACAGTTAACGTTACATTAAAGAAACCAGTTTGGAGTAGGTTGAACTTTTTAACCGGGAGCTACCACTTGAAGTAAACAAGAGAAAACAGGTACACATACTCAGAAAGGGGGAACATGGTCAGCGACAGTATTCAGGAAGAGTGTGGTATTTCACTTTTGCTATTTTGGTACTTAGGGCCCCAAAATTTCCTGGCAAATAGTCACTGAGATCCTCCACAAGGAGGGAAATCCACATCAAATTTTGCCTGTTGAAATACTGAGAATTTAGGGCATGACTGGCATGTCTGTTCAAAGTGCAGTTTTCTAGTATTGAAGTGAAAAGTTGAGTGGAACAAAAAAGTTAATGAAAAAAGTTAAAAAGTCATGGTATTATTTCCATTGTATTTTTGCTTAACATGCTTTGAAATATGTTAATGATTTGAAAAACAAAATGTAAGGTTTTGATTATAGGTCATAAAACTCAATATAAACAGTAATGCATTAAAATATGTAATTCTCTGAGTGAATTGAAGCTTTGAAGGATGAATGTAATTTTTTTTACTGAAACAGAACAGAATAGTTCACTGATATTCCCACAGTAGGAAAATTCTGGAAATAGAAAAACTTTTTTTAGCTATTTAAAACCAATACACTGCTGCTCTTCTAAGTTTCTTATGTCTTCCTTTCTTGTACTTTTTTCAAATGGTGAAAGATTGCAAAGGAGTTTAATAAATATCTAAAAACGAATCTACTTTATTTTCTTCTTTATATGTGTGGCCAGATGGACACACATAGTAGATGTGACAAAAGGGTAGATTAGTGCTTAATCTTGTTGTAGGCTTTCTTCTTTCACTCGGATTCATTCCAGGAAACAAGAGAAGATTTGAAATCCATCCAAATCTAATTAAAACTCTCAATACAAAAGGGCTGTGCTTTTTTGACAGTTTGATTGGAGAGATGAGAAGCTCGGTGAGGGAGGGTCTACTGTAACCATTTTCACAGGAGACGCCATGCAGTGTTGTTCCCAGGAGGGGGTTCCTTTTGTTGTTACTGGAGACAGATAGGCATCCCTGATAAATGTGGAAATGTGTCAAAACTCAGGAGGGAAGCTGAGGGAGAACTGGAGGTAAATGTGGCCTACTTGGGCATCATTACAGCTATTGAGAGGTTTTCTCAAAGTGGGCATGTTTCAGATCTTAGCTTATTTAGTCTTTTCTTAGTTAATTATGTTCTATCAAATTTTGAGAGTAAATTTTATTATTTAGTCAAACTTTTACTTTTTTCTATATCGTTCATTCAGGTTTTCAAATCTGATACTCAATACTGTTTTAATCTCAAATAGTAATGTTTTTACCTGCTTTATTTGTATAAAATTCTTAACATTTAAGTGTATAAGATTTAAATAGAAGGAGCAAATCTATAATACTTGAATCTGTCAAACTGTGCTGCTGCTCCTGCTATGAAAGAGATTCTTTAGAGGTCAAATATCTTTCATTAGAATGATTATTTAAAAAATAATTTGCAATTTTTGAATCCTGAAAAGTCAAATGGCCTTTTTCTTGTTTTGAAAACAAACAGCCAATTTTAAAACACTTTTATTACATAAAAATAAACCCATGATGCACATCCATATATGGGTTGAACTCCTGTAAAGAAAAAGTCTGGTAATCTTAATTGTTATGAAAGAACAAGTTTTGTCGCAACAAAAAACCTTTCTACTGAATTAATGATTTTTTAAATTATTTTTTTTAGCATACTAGACACAAAAAGGATTAGGTGAGCACTTTTACTGCAAAGATCTTCCAATGCCTAATCCGATTTCAAAACACTATGGGCCTGATCTTTGAAGAACCAAATAAGTGGCACTATAGTGCAAGTGCATCATTTTATTTATTTATTTATTTATTTTTTGGTCCTTTGCGTGCATTTAGTTGGGAATATGTTGCACTTTTGAAAATGAGGAGCAAACTCATCTCCAGTGCAACATATTTATTTTGCAAAAAGTACAAAACAGACTTGACTACTTGACTAAGTTCACCAAAAAGTTATTTTATTACATTAAAAATATACCATAATGGATTCTGATTATCCTTTTATATTACTTTTAATGGTTTTTGACAGCCTATGAACTGCATTTTAAGTTTAATCAACTTTAAAGAAATGTCTCAACATTTCTAGTATATTTCACCATAAAGGTACAGTGTGTAATAATTACAGGGATTTACTGCCATAAATGTATTATATAATTTCTATGTGTGTTGTTTATTATTCCCATTAGAGTCTCAATCTTTATGTTTGCCTTGCCTTGAAATGTGCTATTTATAATTACTTAGGAGTCAGTTCCTATTCGTAGAGGCAGACATGTTTTGCACTACAGCAGTGCAGAGCTGAAATCAATAACAAAGTGACTGTGGCAAGTTAGGCTACTCCTACATAAACTAATAAAATATGATTTATAAAATGATGTAAATGCTAAATATATGTAAACTAGACTTACACTGGCCACGGCCAGCAACTTCCCAATTATTAAGAAGATGTCCGATCCAAGCACCGGTTGTTGTGTTTTTATTTGGGTTTTTTTTCGGAGTGGACTGACATTTTTCTCCTGTCCTCGGTCCACGATTGCCCAAAACAGTGAGACAAATCACCTGATCAACAGATGTAAGGGGAGACAGGGTACCTGAGCTCAGGCAGGGTGAGCGAGCTCCAGAACCATGACGAGCCAGCAAGCTATGTAGTCCTCCGGAGCAAAGGAACCACAGCAGCAAAGGTGGCAGTTTGCTGCTGCTAGCCCAGGAAGAGATTTGAGGATCACAATGGTAGCTGGGAGAGGCCTGCTGGGAAACAGAGCACTGATGGCCCTAAAGAGGCAATAGCTGGCCCAAGCTAACTAAAGGCAAATTTTGGAGGATCGAAGCAGAACAGCAGAAAATCGAATTAGTCGCCGGGTGGAGAAAGGTTTCGAAGGCGGGGTAGAGTGGCCGTGGCTTAAGGCCACTTTATGCCCCCCCCAATCTGCAACAGTCGTTGTGCACCTTAAAAGAATCCTGACTACGTGTCGGACGGTTGCAAACCCGCGCAGACCCCAAGCAGAAGTGCGCAGACAAGAAGCCGCTGTGACTGGTCCTTGGTATGCCTTTCCAGCTGTCTGTGTGGTTGTCCCTCTCAAATCGGTGCTGGGGCATGCCATTTTTAAAAACCAAGGAACAATGGACAGCTACGACGAAAGGTTAATCAAGGAGGCTCGGAAGTACAACCATGCCTCAGACAAATTATAAAAATAAATATATCCTCTTCGAGGTCTAGCAACACAAGTTCCATCTCTGTGACTGTAAGATCTTGCAGACCCACCATTGTTGTTTTGGAAGACAAACACTCCTGCCGGCGCCACTGAAGTTCTCGCGAGATCTCGAATAGGCTCCCCCTTGCGCTTTGACGAGAAACTGCTCTGCGTCCCTAGAAATTCCAGACCGATGGTGCAGAAGCAGACCGGCAAAACTGGTTCACAACAAGACCGAAGCGACATTTGATGTGTGCTGTTGCAGAAGTATAAACTGTCCTTTAGTGTGAGGAAGACAGAGGGACATGGAAGGGGCTGATGGCAGGCCAAGGCTAAAATCTATATGCTAACTGCTGGAGTTAGACAAAGGACCGCTCACAAATCTCTTCTCATTTCCCACCTTATCCTTTGTCATCATCATTTTCTGTCTTCCAATTTTAATTAAAAAAACTTGTCTCTGCGGTCTTCTTCATTAAAACAGTGATCAGTTCATGATACTTTCTCATCTCCTAATTCGTATACTGGTCAATGTACTTGAGACAACAGTGTTGAAAAATGTATTGATTTGATGCTGGTTTGGTTTCTATGAGGCTCAGAACCATGGAGGAGAAGGTAATAATGATAATTATTCAGAAAATAACAATGATAATACATTATTTTTTGTTGTGCAATTAACATAGGTAGTCTATTCTATAATCTTGAGAACAAATTTAAAAAATAAAATGATAAAACTAACAAAAGCTTAAGTTAAATATAAAAAATAGAAAATATCATATAACATTAGAAAGTTGTTTTTGTCTGCTGATTAACCCCCACCACCCCTGACAAGCAGAAGCAGAAAGGCTTAGGGGGAGGGTCAGTAAGATTTGCAGCAGGTTCGATTCTAAACAGCCGGAGTCATCTCCACCAGCCCATTGCAAAACTTTCATATCAATTTTCAAATGACGTTTAGAAGTACTAAAAAGATACGAAAACTACAACTGGGTTTCAGATTTTACATTGCTTTGCATGTAGTAAATGTTTACATTTCTATATGAATTTGCACCATTTCGCTATATTCATGTTGATGAAGTCACACATGAAAAAAAAAGGTTTTTACCTGCTATCCACTGAAACCTGACATACATTTATTCCATGGTTAAATTTTCAACATAATACAAATTTAATGTCTCTGTGGTTACTTTTTGATATCTTCCTCGACTACCCTACACTATTTTTCTTCTCTTTTTTTTTTTTATATATCTGAATTTCTTACATTGATGTCAAAGCTTCTGTGTGTCAGAATTCTAAGCACATTTGGAAAGTATGACTTGGAAAAATGTGAAAAATATGGGTGAAACTAAAACGATTTGTTGTGAAAGAAGGGGTCATAGATAAGATAGAATAAAGATCCAGGCTAAAACCCAAAGTAAGAAGGTGCATCTCCCAGTTCCCTTTCTGATTTAGAATTTAAAACAAGAAATGCAATGCATAAAAAAAGGAAAACAACCACTTATAAATCAATGTTTAAGACCCTTATCTTTCATTGCCCCATTTTACCTACTCATACATTTCCAGACTACAGAAGGACCTTCCTTTATGTCATGTATTCTACCTCTTCTTTTACAAATAACAACACAGAATATCACCTGAAATAACCATTGCTGAACTGCAGACTCCTAAATGGGCATGAAGCCATAAAGTAATGCGAGACAGTGTCTGGCCTCACATGGACAGGACTTCAAATGCTGTCTGACCACTGGCAGAAAAAAAGGAGAAATCAATATTTCTTCCCAGGCCTGGGAGACTCTGAGGCCTTGCCTGCCCTAACAACATGCTCTACTCTTGTCTGTCTTACAGACCTATTGGATCACAGAGATCTCATACTCTGCCTGGCGACAGGCCTTCTCGGCCCCCCGCACTTGCTTCTCCTCTCAGTCTGGCTCCTGCAGTCCCAGCCCAGCAACCTCTAGATCCCCGGCTTCCATGGCATCAGCAGCGCTGTTAGCATTGTTAATGGCTATTGTTATGAATGAGGACCTCTGCTCCTGATTCTTCATTGGCAGGCTTGGGGCAGGCAGATGGATGACTGCTACTTCTTCTCTGCTATCAGGACAGCCCAGACACTGGGTCCAAGACTGGCGGAACAAAGTAGGAGGAATGGCGCTCCGATGGGGGAGTAAAAGGGTGAGAGAGAGCAGAAAGGCTTGGTGGGAGGGAAAGGAAAAAGGGATGAGGGAGTTGAGTCAAGGGAAGAGGGTGTCAAAGACAAAAAAACTGAATGGGAGGGGCAGGCGACAAGGGTGATGGAGCAGAGGAGCAATAGAAGGGAGCAGGTCTGTCCACCCCTGAATAAATTTCGAGCTGCATTGTAAAGGTTGTAAAGTAGGAGTGTGGCTGCTGTCTGTGGCAGAGGCCTGAATTCTCCGAGACAACAAGGAAAGGATGAGGGGGTACACACTGGCCTGTTCCTGGCCCCCTGCCGACCCCCCCACATCCTGCTTCAGCACCCCTGTGTGGTGATGAATAGTGGTACTCGCTGAAAGTGAAGCCTGGTGGGGGGACTTGGCTTAGGCTTGGAGGCAAAGGGAGACTGCTTGGAGGATCATGGGGACAAACTCAGCGAAAGGTTGCCCTTCAGTCACTCATAGACTACAATAAGATGGGAGGCCAATTGTTGGCACATCACCACAGCCCTGGATTATAGGAAAAATCCATTCAAACTTACCGGCTGGTGTTTTTTAAAGCACTAGGAGCACAAGGTAAGATTCTATGTATCGTTTAATTTGCTCTAAAGGGCACAGTTTATACATTTGTGTTGCTATTCTGCTGCAAACCAAACCCTTTTTCTACTTTATCATAACAAACCAGCTTTCATTTGTAGTTTAACCATTCATGTTTTTCTGTTTTAATTTACATTTCTCCTTCAGTTGTACCCACCTTTATTCTGCCCTGCAAACTGAATCAAATTTTTTGTTTGTTTGTTTGATAAATATTTGGAAATAAAATGTCTGAAAATGGAACAGGGATAACAACTGCAAAAAAAAAAAAAAAAAATCTCAGTTATCTTATTTCAAATGCAATATATAATTATGTTATTTTCAGGGGACTAAATTCACATTCCATTTTCTGAACATTTTACTTACCTACATTAATGAAGGCAATTGAATTTATTTCAAGAGGGTTTTGCTCATATTTATATCTTTATTGCAATGCATTCAATAAAAATGCATTGCAATAAAAGATGCATTGGGAAAAAAAGATTTAGCTTGAATCTGATGAGCTAAGATGAAGTGCTGTACTGTGCCTCCATGGAAACTGTTTTATATTACAAACATAATCCCCTTTTCCATGCTTACTCAAAAATCTGGAGATTTTTAAAGCCTAGGTAGTATTTTCATACACATTTACTAAAAACAACTTTCCCTGGCTTTCGTCCCACTACAGACCAAGTACATTTCTAGCTTTCTTGGGGCTTTTTGAGGGGTGGGTTGTATAGAGCTGTTCCACCAGCGGGAGGACGTTGTCTTCATACCTAAGGCTAGTCACAAAATTAGTTTTTAAATCTTTTTATGTAAGGCAGTACAACTTAAAACTTCAATGACAAGAAATAGCCTTCTTCTAAATCTGTGTGAACATGGAAGAAACTCTGGTCTTCCCGAGCTGGGGATGTGGAGTTGGATCCCCGGCCAGGGTCGGACTGGGAACGATTTTCGGCCCTGGCATTTTTCCATCTGCACCGGCCCACTACCGCGCTGCGTAACGTCCACACTTTCACGAAGCCACCCAGATACCCACTCACACATACTAGTTCTACAACTTAATCCCAAGTGTTGTAAAAACACCAAAATAAAACAAGGCAGGAGGCAGACAGGCAGTTCTTCAAGAATGAATACATGAAGCTCTGCAGTGTGTAAGCATTCACTGCCAGTCTAGTTGGCATGTGGGCAATGAAACGGAATAATGTAAACAAACGCAAAGCCCCATCATGCACCACACCATGTTGTTGCAAAATATTCGAAACATAAATCCGCCAAATATAAAACGAACATCGTAGTTTGGTTTACAGAAAGCATTTGAGTTTTATAATTTAGTTTTTTTGCAAGGATTTTACAGCTTATGCCAACCATCACAAGGATGTGCATGAGAAGGAAGGGCTATATATACTGCATGCATTGTCTAGATAGGTAATGTATTACTTCTTAAGCTCTGAGAGTTATTTACTGTCACGGGTGCTTCAGCTGGAGAGTAAGTGTTGGGGCCAGTATGTTTCAAGAAAGGCCAGCCTCCGCACGCAGAAATTAGGACCGGCCCACCAGGCAAATGCCCGGCATCATAGATTACTAGTCCGAGCCTGTCTCTGGCTAACTGCAGGCACGCTGGCAAGTGAGGTAGTGAGTTCATCAAGATTATGATCTCACCTTTAAATAGGCTTTCAGAGGTGGAGGTGCATCCGTGAGGAATGTGTTAAAAAAACTCACATGACTGCCAGAATATAAAATTCAATATATTTTGCCAGAATGTGTTGATGTTTCAGGTTGATGTAGATATAAAACAGTTATAGGTTTAAAGGCATACTATGCAACATTTTTCAGTTAATTAATGTGTTCCATAGCACGTTTTGGATGATTAAATTGACCATTTCAGGTTGAACAAAGGTATTCTCACGTGACGCCTTGTGGTGGTCATGTGGGAAATACCGTACTTGTAAGTGCAGGAGCCCTGCGCCCGCACTCCACAGGCTCTGTAAGTCGCATGAGAGGCGGTCTTGTTTTTACGGCGAGAACTGGCACACGTTTCCCCAGTTAAAAAGCTTTCTCGTTGGTTAGCGTGGTGATGCATCTTTGTGCAGTTATCATAAGCGGAACGCAACGTGATGACTACGTAAGCCCATGTTGGAACAAGCAAGAAAGAGGAAAAGGGCTCGGGACAGAGAGAGGAGTGGTACCACTGGTGAACATCGGGCAAACTTTTTCCCGAATGGCGAGAGCTAAAATAAAATAAGAAGGCTGCAAGGCTGGACGCGGACCTTGCGTTTCTGCTGATGCGATTGTAAGTAACATTGGAATGGCTTTTTCTCTCTCTGTGTGCATGTTCATACTTTCACTGTGTTAGTCATTCGCTTCGTTTCGCCTGTCTGCTAAGCTCAAAACAACCCGCGCCTGGCTTGCCAGGAGAAACCAGGAGAACAGCTGTGCATATTTACGACAGTGCACTTTTACTTTAAGCCCTCTGGGGGGAGCCTCAAGCTGGAAAATCAACACTGGTTGCATAGTGTACCGTTAAAGAAAAATATTAATTGAGTAATGGACTGAAGGTAAACTGCATGCTGAATGTGCTGGAAAGCACACAGACAAATTAGCAGGGATTCATATAACCTGGGTAATACAAATCCTGAGGCATTAAATCATGGGGCTTTCAATGAAAAAGGGGCCATTCTCCATCACCTTAAATGAGTCATCCCTGTAGTGAAATCTGATGGTCGCAGCATCATGATGTGGACATACTTCCCTTCAGCAGACTATAAAGCCTTTCTGATGGAGTTACTAAAAAAATTTCCTGGTGAAAAACCCTAGATCCTTGGATGGAAATTCGACTATCTGTCCAGTCCACATAAACATACAGCCAGGGTTACAAGGAAATTGTTTAGATCAAAGCTATTCATGTGTTAAATCCTTAAAATCGAGAACCTGTGGCAAAAATTAAACATTTATGTTAAGATGCTCTCCATCCAATATGAATGAGCTTGAGCTATTTTCTGAAGAAGAATGGCAAAAAAACAAATAAAAAATAAATAAATCCCTGGATTGGAGAGCTGGTAAGGATTTTCCTCAAAGGGTTTCATGCTGTAGATATTAAGAAGGTTTTTACTTGGAGAGGTTTGCTTCTCAAATTATTGCTCAGGAAACGTTTTCAAATCATATTTCAGTTTGCTTTTTTTTTTCAGAATTCTGCAACTCTTTTTTTTTTTATCTGTCACGTCAATATCTAATTTTCAAGCTCATGGGGTTTAAGGCTAAAATAAAATGTAGAAGTCCTACAGGATGGAAATCTTTGCAAGATTGTATCCTTAAGAGCTTGACATAAAGATTCCAGTTAAAAATGTCTATCTTGAACTCAACCATTTTCTTTTTCTGTTAAATCAAATTATAAAAATCTCATCCTGTTTCAAGGCAAACTGGGCTTTTTTAGAGAATATAAATTAAGATGGGGAAGAAAAGTAGGCGGAGATAAGAAGAGCCCGGGGGCTGGCCTCTGTCCCGGCTCCCCAGCCTCTCTGGATCCCAGCCATCTGCCACAGCTGCTGCCTGGCTTTAACTGCCACTCTAATTGACAATGAACCCAGAGCCCTGTGATAATTGTGGCTGCTTGGTGACTTGGGCAGGTAATGCTTCCCTTTCAGGATTTATCAGGCCCCATCTGTTCCTTATAGTGCTATATGTAGCAGAAAAGGCCCCCTGCTCGACCATCAGTGCTCTTTGCTACGTCATCCCCTTCCTCATTTTCTCTGAATAAACCCTCCCCTTTAGTCCCCTCACCAGTCTCCCACACATACACCCTGCTCTGTATAAAAGCACGTTGTCATAGTATTCTATACCCTAAAGACTCCTCTATCTCTCCCCTCAGTTGCTGTGCAAATATTGGGTTTTTTTGTGATGGGTTGCTTATTAGACAGCAGCTCTGTGACCTCAGGGATGACTACACCCACCAGAGGGCCCGGCTCAGGGGCAAGGATTGTTTGCTCAATCATTAACTAAAAATAAAAGACTCTTCGCGGTTGTTCAAATCCGCCCCTTTTTCCTGTGTTGTTCAGGATGAAAAGTGTGAGGTGCCGAGTGTCAACAACGGCGGGAGGCGGAGAAGGCTGGAGGTGGTGCACAGCCTCACCCCCCCCTCCTCTGTTGATTGGATGGTACCCCTCTTTCTGTCGAGCAGCAACAATTGAGATGTGTTAGCAGGTGTTGCGTCGGATGGTGTTTGATTATTGCTGTCCTCAATGTTTATGAAGCCCCCTCAATACGCGCCCCCATGTTCTGAACTATTACCATCCAGAACTTTGCCCATTTAGCATGTCAGAGAGCCCAGTGCTTCCAGATAAAACGCAGGTTATCTTTCATGCAAATTCATGTAAATTGACAGCTCTGATACGAGGGTTCTGAGAGTGTACTGGAAAAAATAAAACAGAAAAAATATAGTGTAGGTGGAACTCTTTTGGAACAGCTGTTAAAGTGCCTCCAAACATATTAGGATTTGGCTTCTTACCTACTGTAACATCTTTTCTCCAAATGTTCTTCAAAAAATAATGTGATGAACATTCGTTTAGTCATGATCACCTTTTTCCTATTCAGGGGGCTTCATGGGATTTATGTCAAGTCAAAAGTCAAAAGCCCTTTTATTGTCCATTACAGGTGCTGGTCATAAAATTAGAATATCACAGAAAAGTGCGATTGATTTCGTAATTCCTAAAAAGTGAAACCTGTATACAATTCATACATGCATACAAACTCATGGCTTCTCGGTGATGTTTATTTTGTTTAGCCTTTGATGATTACAAATGACAAATTTGAAAATATCAAATTTATCATATCAGAAAATTAGAATATTGTGAAAAGGTTCAAAATTGATGGCCCCTGGTGCCACACTCTAATCAGCTAATTAACTCAAACCACCTGCAAAAGCCTTTAAATGGTCTTTCAGTCTAGTTCTATAGGCTACACAATCATGGGGAAGACTGCTGACTTGACAGTTGTCCAAAAGACGACCATCGACACCTTGCACAAGGAGGGCAAGACACAAAAGGTCATCGCTAAAGAGGCTGGCTGTTCACAGAGCTCAGTGTCCAAGCACATTAATAGAGAGGCGAAGGGAAGGAAAAGATGTGGTCGAAAAAAGTGTACAAGCAAGAGAGATAACCGCACCCTGGAGAGGATTGTGAAACAAAACCCATTCAAAAATGTGGGGGAGATTCACAAAGAGTGGACTGCAGCTGGAGTGAGTGCTTCAAGAACCACCACACACAGACGTATGAAAGACATGGGTTTCTGCTGTCGCATTCCTTGTGTCAAGCCACTCTTGAACCACAGACAGCGTCAGAAGCGTCTTGCCTGGGCTAAAGAGAAACAGGACTGGACTGCTGGTGAGTGGTCCAAAGTCATGTTCTCTGATGAAAGTAAATTTTGCATTTCCTTTGGAAATCAAGGTCCCAGAGTCTGGAGGAAAAGAAGAGAGGCACTTCATCCACGTTGCTTGAAGTCCAGTGTAAAGTTTCCACAGTCAGTGATGGTTTGGGGTGCCATGTCATCTGCTGGTGTTGGTCCATTGTGTTTTCTGAGGTCCAGGGTCAACGCAGCCACATACCAGGAAGTTTTAGAGCACTTCATGCTTCCTGCAGCTGACCAACTTTTTGGAGATGCAGATTTCATTTTCCAACAGGACTTGGCACCTGCACACAGTGCCAAAGCTACCAGTACCTGGTTGAAGGACCATGGTATCCCTGTTCTTAATTGGCCAGCAAACTCTCCTGACCTTAACCCCATAGAAAATCTATGGGGTATTGTGAAGAAGAAGATGCAATACACCAGACCCAACAATTCAGAAGAGCTAAAAGCCACTATTAGAGCAACCTGGGCTATCATAACACCTGAGCAGTGCCACAGACTGATCGACTCCATGCCACGCCGCATTGCTGCAGTAATACAGGCCAAAGGAGGCCCAACTAAATACTGAGTGCTGTACATGCTCATACTTTTCATGTTCATACTTTTCAGTTGGCCAACATTTCTATAAATCCTTTGTTTTTATTGGTCTTCAGTAATATTCTAATTTTCTGATATGATGAATTTGAGATTTTCATTTGTTGTCATTTGTAATCATCAAAATTAAACAAAATAAACATCTGAAATATATGAGTTTGTATGTAATGTATGAATATAATATACAAGTTTCACTTTTTAAATGGAATTACTGAAATCAATCTACTTTTTCATGATATTCTAATTTTATGACAGCACCTGTATATTCTGCAACGGATCTACAATGAGATTTGGGACTTTCCATATCAGCTACCGTAAAATGAAATAAAAATAAAAAATGAAAAATAAAAAAATATATACATATAAATATATTAAAAGAAAAAGGAAATGTAAACAGTAGAAAAGGAAATGTAAACAGTAAATCACAGTAGTAGTCACAAAGTTATGTTTTTAGGACTTATGTGTTTTTAGGATAGATTTTAAAATTTTGTTTGATTTTAAAGCTCTTAATGGTCTAGCCCCCCAGTATTTGACTGAGCTTTTCCAAATCCATGCCTCGACCAGAACACTGAGATCCTCCAATCAGCTGCTACTGGTGATGCTTAAAACCAGACTTAAAACTAAAGATGATTGTACCTTTATGGCACCGAGACTCTGGAATAACTTGCCTTGGTATATTAGATCAGCAGGCTCCTTTGAGGTTTTTAAATCCTCTTTAAAATCACATTTATTCTCCCTGGCTTTTAATCATGTCTAAGTGGACATTTGGCAAAATTTTATTTTATTCTAAAATGTATTTTAATTTAACTATTTATCCTATTTTATTTTTATGTGTTTTATGTATTTTAGCCTTCAGCTTTTTATCTTATGTTCCTTAACTGTACAGCACTATTGCAGTACAGCACTTTGGTCAACCCCGGTTGTTTAAAAAATGTGCTTTATAAATAAAGTTTGAGTTGAGTTGTTTTAGAAAAAGTAATTTGTATAATTATTTGCCGAATACCTGTCTATATATTAACGAGTCACGTTGGGCAATTATTTTCATTTAGACATGCTGAATTTGACCTGCTGAAGTTCAAACCTTGATCAGATCGAGAAGAAATATATTTAACACAGGGTTGTTGGTTTCTTAGCCTGCGTGAGACCATAATCCTGATCTCGCCCGAGCTTTTCAATGTTTCCTTACATCGCTAATCCAGTCTGGAGACTCTCCGTTTAAAAGAATTTGGAGCGGATTCACCAAGCGAGCACGTCCAATCAGCGTTAAGCTTTGTGAGGCGGGTTGAGGGGTGTGGCTATAGCGAGAAGTCGCGACAGTTCGAGTCTAAAAATTTATGGCGGCTTCCCTAATGATGGAAACTAGCACGTTAAGCGTGGCTGTATATCGGAAACAAGTTTTATGGGAATTACAGAGTATTTCTTCACTGAAGAGAAGAGCAAAACACTGCTCTGGAGGCTTTTCTCAGAGGAAAGATGTTTTGCTCTTCTCCCAAACTGGTTTAAGGCAAAGAGTAGCCCACGGCTTTGTGGTTGTGTTTTTAAATTCGTTGCTCTGTTGAGTAAAGTAAGAGTAAGCCGTTTAATCCTGATTGTGACACAATTTGGCCGTCTATCGCAACATAGGCCAATCAGCTAACCAGCTATTTTCACCTTCCCAAAAATTACTTCTCACGGAAGGTTTCCAGATGGATATGCAGAGCAAATCCATCTGGTCAGGATATTTACGAACCTACTTGTATCAGGTAATCTCAAAAAAAAGAGAAAACAAATATTCTGTGTAATAAAATGCCTTGTGGATGTTAGAACATAGATGAACAGACTTGTTCTGGATTATAGAAAGACAGTAGTAGCCAAAATAAAAAATTAATCAGAATTCCACTTGTTACAAACAAATTATAC
The DNA here is from genome assembly GCA_018398635.1 of Cyprinodon brontotheroides. NCBI lineage: Eukaryota > Metazoa > Chordata > Actinopteri > Cyprinodontiformes > Cyprinodontidae > Cyprinodon > Cyprinodon brontotheroides. Next base: position 35,892,259 of record JAGKQL010000009.1, read on the forward strand.
AGAATATCATCTCTGAATATGTAGAATTTTGAAGTAGAATGGCTACACTAGCAGAAGAATAAACTGAGGCTACAATATACGCAGACTGACTAAAAGTGGACAATAGTAGAAGCCTCAATGTCAGCAACACATGCTGAAGGCAAGATCAGAAGTTAGAGTAAATATGAAAGAATGAATCCAGCCTCTCTTTTATTTATTTACTAGTTCATGAAGGTGGTTGAATTAAAGTAGATCTAAACAACCCAGAAGAAACATCAGGTCTTTCTAATTTTTTAGGAATTGTTATGTGAAAAGTAATTTGGATTCTTTCTTCTGCAGCCTCTCTGGCCTGTTTTACTAATGTCACATTTTATTTTGCAAACAAAGATGACTGAGTCCACTGTTTTATGGTAAAATCATAGAAAATGTGGATTTTTTTTGTACTTCCCCAGAAAAGAAATCATCTTACTATTACTATAGCTTTTTCTAAGTGATGAAAATGTTGGAGACTTCTCTCTCAGAATGGTGAATTTCATAAAGAGTTTTAAGTTTAAAACCTGGCATTATAGCAGGATGTGTAAACATTTTTGTATCCAGTACACATTTTTTTAATTTCACTTATCCATCTCTTTTTAAATATAAATACAGATTATTATGTAAAAAACAGTGTTTACATCAAAATCGCCTGAAAATGAAGCTCTGAATCTGTAATCAAAGATTGTTTCTGATAGAAGACAGACAGGAAGCTCACCCTGCCACGGACACTGAGGGCTGTGCCAAATGCTTTTTTCCTTTGCCGGATTAATGTCAGATTCTGGCAGATAGCAGGAAAATATGTCAGCTTTACTTTCCAGATATGGAAAGTAAATGTAGGCAGTGTTTTACCATCTGTTACAACTAGAAATACTATTTCAGACAAAGATATCAGATTGAGACACATTTGCAGTCATTATCTTAAATAATGAATATGTATTTATCCAAAATATCCAGTTTTCATTATTATTAGTCAATGTATTTTACACATATTTAATCAGCTGTTCCTGTTTGTAAAATATTCACGAAAAACATGTTTTACAAACCATTAAGCTCACAAATGTATTCACACAAATAAAAGCAGCCATCTGTAATTTAGCATTATTTCAGTGCATTAGGAACAGAACATTTAACTCAACCATCATTTCAGGCTTGGAATTAGAGCTTGGATGAAAAAGCACTCTAAACAGGAGTGCTGCCTGGTCACAGAATCTCACACAAGAGTTCCAAAAATGTCAGGTGGAGAGTTTATGAATATGAAACGGCTTGAAAATTGAGACACAGAATTTAACACCATCATATAACTTGGCTGCTTGTAGAGAAATTCATGTTTGAATAAATATGGGATACAGAAGCAGATGCTGTTGTAGAAGTAGTGTTGCCAAGAAACCACATAAAAAATCTTGGTGCTGACTTTTTCTAGTACCCTAAGATTGTTTTACTGTAATAGCTTGAGAAAAAAAAAACAACTAAAAAAAAACACGAAAGACAAAGGAAAGTATGAAGAAAAAAATGGAAACAGATATATTTTTTTTTGTTATAAAAAATGTATATAATTTGCAACAAAATTGTGAACTTTAAACATAAATCTGGGCATAAAAAAGAAAATGAGGTCAACAAAATCAAACTTAACCCAAGCATTATTTGATCTAACAAACTGACGCACAGTGGGAACATATATACTGACTGATCAGGCCATTTACACACAAGAGGGAAATTTACATAGATTTACCTAAGAAAAACTGCTTCAAGAAGAGCAAACTAATCTATATAATACAAAAAATCAATGTATTGACAGAAAATAATTTAAGTAATTAAACTTTCCAACTTTAATTACAACAAAAACCTAACAAAATGGAAAAACTTAAACTTTCCCACACCTCTTCTAAAAATAAGTGGAAGAGTCCAATTAAGTCTCAGTGCAACTGAGATTCTTTGCAGCTGGGACTCCTGCTTCTCTGGCGCAGCCAAGCCCACATGGCAGTCTTACAGGAACTGGCAATTCAAAAGAAAAGTATTAGTTCAAAGTAAACCATACAAGAAAAATGTGGCAAAATGAGACAACCAAATGTGTGCACCGAAATAGCCAATTAATGCCAAATCATGAGTTAAAAGACTAGAAAACAATTTGGGAAACAAATATAAAGTGATACATTTAAATAAAAAGAATTACCAGCCCATTTATTGCAGGGCTGCACATGCTGGCATTACATAGCTACTTGGCTATTTACCACTGATGGACAAAGACCTATTTCTGAGTAGAACATGTAAAAGGAATGCTCTTTAGATGATATATAGCTTTCATAGGTTGATTACAGGGAAAATTTCTCATTAAATAAGGAGGCTAAATCTCCCATGTAATTCTCCTAAATATATCGGTAAAATATGCATCATCTGACTTCATAAATGTAGTCATTAAACTGCATTAAATGTGAGCTAATTGTGAAGTATGTTGAGAATTAAGGGCATATTATACTTCTGCAACCGCACACATCAAATGTTGCCTGGGTCGTGAACCAGTTCTGCTGGAATGCTTCTGCACCGTCGGTCTGGAATTTCTAGGGATCACAGCAGTTTCCCGCCAAAGCGCAAAGGGGAGCCTATTCGAGAACTCGCATAGGCCTTCGGCGGATTGTACTTTCGTTTAATTCATTGTAGTTGTCCATCGGTTTTTAAAAATGGCGCGCCCCGGCACTGAGTCAAGAACGACGAGCACGCAGACAGCCGGAAAGGCATACCAAGGACCAATCACAGCTGCTTTTTGTCTTGCCACTTCCGCTTGAGGTCTGCGCGGATTAGTGACGGTCCGACGCGTAGTCAGGATTTTTTTAGGGTGGCACAACCTCTGCACGGGAGGCATGGTCGCTCACCCAGACAGATTTGACGGTTGCAGAGGCTATGCGTCATAAGCATATATTGGCCTTTAATCAGTCAGTCGCTATGAGCCCTGCTGAGGTTTGAGCCATCGTTTATTCAACTAAGCAGCGAAAAAGTAGAGCTCTGATTTGATTACAAGCCAAAATGCGTTACTTCCAGGGAGGCTAAACCTATGGAGCAGGGGCTGGTCATGAAGCTAGCTGCCCAAATGCTTATTGGTAAACATACTGTAGCGGCGGGACGAAGAGGTGCATTATGGGGCACTGTTTTGGTTTTTTTGGTTGTTCATTTCCTTGTCAATCTGTTTTGGTTGTTACCGGGTTACATAGTGGCGAACTTGCTCCGGGTGTTCACCTCAACAGTAGCGGAGGAGAAGACTGCAAAGAAGGCGACAGGGCCAGAGCCTGCGCTGAACTGGATTCCCAGTGACCAAGCACCTCCGGTGTGCGAGGATCCAGAGCAACTCCGAACAGCGAAATGTGCCCAGCAGGGTGCCCGTCTTCGCCAAACTGACTGCCCAGAGGAAGTTTTCAGGAGACTTTCTCACTTAAAAGCATAGTAGAACTAATTTTTTACCCACTGATCGCCAAAAATAGCCGTGTTAAAGGCAAAGGATAGGAAGCTAAGCCAACGCCACACAACAGGGCCAAAACACTTCGCTTTGCCCTTACATGCCCTCACTAATAAATACAGAGACTTTAGATTTATTTAATATTAATAATAATAACAATAATAATAATAATAATTGAACATTATTGATCTTACAATGGAGAAATTCACTTCTGCTGCTGAATGCATCCCCTTGGAGAGCAGTGGGCTGCCACTGTGTGGCGCCTGGGGGGCAATCAGGGTTTAAGGGTCTTGCTCAGGGAACTAGATTGCAGGCTTTGGCGATTGAACTGGGTACTTGCAACCTTCTCCGAGCACAAGCGCGCTGCTCTAATCACTAATCCAACACTCCCCATAACCCGGCCAACACTTCCCCTATATTTAAGTAACATTGTTGACAAAACTACTTTTTATTGAAAGATACTTTTAACTTTTATAAAAGTATTATCTTAATAACTTAGACCACTTTATTAATACCACCAGGAGCAATTCACTTTGCAGCACAGGATATAATCTCACCTCCAGCCCCTCCTCCACCATAAATGCCTTCACGCTTCATCAGTTCGGTATTGCTCAGGGTCAGGCGGGGCGGCCTGGGGCGCGTTTTGAGTTGAAACGGGGTTTTATCTCCGCTGGCGGACGGGGTTTCTGGTATGGCGGCTGGACTTCCATCTTCCAGGTCCTGAGTGAGAGAAGCTCTTTTGAAGTATCAGCTCCGCGCGGGTCCGCGGATCTCCCCATAAACTCAGCAGACCGTCTCGCTAACCAGCAGTCACAGACTGACCAGCTTCATCTATCTCCCTCCCACCACCAGTTTCAGGCCTGGGGAAGCAGCCCCTGTTCTTAACTCCTGTTCATACCTTATCTATCAAATTAAAGAAAGCGCTATGTTTCATGCCGAGATATGAGCGCCAAAGACCAAGTAATTGTATCAGTAAATTTCCTTCTAATACATGCTTTTCTTTTCATGAGAGTTTTTCCGATTGAAATATGATCAAACCCTGTTTAACTGCATTTTAATTGTACCTTTCTGTTGATTATGCACTATATACCATATGGTAGTGATGTTATGAGATGAGCCAAGGGTTCGAGGTGTGTGTCCAGTACTGGATGGGGCGTTTCCGCAAGGCGTGTATCGAGGCTTGCTTCATTTGGGGGAGGAGCCAAAATAGATGACGTCCGAAGCCCTTCTACCCCGCCATACCATGTGACCTCTTCGGGAAGTGGTTCAGCTTGCCTGGAACGTCAACAGGCATTTAAACAGGCCCTGTATTCAGTCAAGATGATTGAGTTTGTAGGAGATTTACTATCAGTTGGATAGAGTATGGATATATTCTAGGAATAGATTGGTTGGAAAAAATGTAAAAATAGCTGCATATTGGTCATTCATTCTCCAGGTGCACAGTTTACTGTACAGTATTTTACTGTTTATCTTTTAACTGTTTACTTTTATGTTATTCTTATGCATTTTTCAAAGGTCCATATTTGTGTGACCATTTTTCATATAATCTTGTTGCTGCTGTAAACACCAGAATTTCACCATTGTGGTGCAATAAAGGGATCTTCTTTTCTATTCTAATCTATTCTATTCTATTCTCTTCTAAGATGAAACCATATGCAAGACTGATAAAAAAAAACAGCATAAGTCATTCATTTTCAGAGATGCATTTAAGCATAACACATGACATCTCATGAGTAATTTGCATAATTTAAAGGAACGGTACCTTGAGTTGGTTAACTTTGCAGAAAAAACATGCCCTTTCTTGGAACTCTTACTCATGAGTGAGAACAAAGGCAATGACATGATCTTAATCAAAATGACAAGAACATTAAAAATGTAGCATTGCTCAACACAGGCAAAGATAAGAATCGATTTGGGCTGCTGATGATGGTTATCACCATTAATTATTGAATTAGTGCTCCATCATACACTGTAAGTGCATTGCTGCATCCTTCAGGGGAGGAGCAGGAAGATGTTAGTCTCTGCTAATGAACAATGTGAAAACCACCCTACTCTCTTCTGCACCCTTGAGCTGCATTCACACTTAAGAACTCTGCATTCAAACAACACAGTCTATATTAGGTGTACCTATTTCTGTTAAAAATTTGTTTCCATGATTCTGGAATCATTGTTGTTCATGGATATGTAGTGTTGTCCCTTTGCCAACAGCTTCACCTGTAGTGAAGTCCAGTCCAGTGGCTTGTGAGCCTGTGAACATCAAACCGTTCAGAAACAAAAAAAAGTCCCTTTTGTCAAGTCTTATCTGTCTCTTTCATTGGCCTGCCAGCTCAGATAGAGGATCTTCTCTTTGACCCTGGTTTAAGGCACTTTGTGATTAAGACTGCCTCTCATCCTTTAGGTGTGTCATGGGAAAGCACTACAGGGACAGATGGGCAAGGACAAGTCCAATGAATAGCACAGCTAGTTAACACTTCAGAGAGATAGAAGGTAAATAAGGAATTTGGTTCCTCCCCAACTTTAGAAAGACATGTAGGTGATTGTAGGAAAGGTTGTACATGCAGATACATCCACCAGTAATGATGTTATTACTACTGCTAGGGGGCGTTACCTATTGTTGATCATTGTAGGTGAACTTCTTGTTCTCATAGTTTATGAACAAGAATAACAGCAACGTCTGATTAAGACATTTCCTTTGATATCACATAGATGGCTGCAGTACTTGTTTGTTTCTGGTCACATTATTCCATAAAGACCAAGATTTTCCATAATAAAGTTTGTGTTCTGTTTTTTTTTACTTTGTGAATATTTAATTTATACCAGTGACACATTAACAATATTTTACCACTGCCACGAAGGGAAAGATGAAACATTTAGCTTACTTTAAGCAAAGATTAAGATGTTAAGAATCTGTGCTATTAAATTTGACTGTGTTTCAATTATAACAGTAATTAAAAGTGAAGAAAACTAGCAGGAGTGAACAATATTTATTGGCAGAAACTAGTGAGCATACACATCAGCACCAAATTCAGGGTGTACTCTAGTATTGAAATTTAGACGGCACTTATCATGACAACCATTGTCGCACTTCGTTTTGGGGGTCACTCTGTTAACCTGATTCCGCCAGATGGATTTGCAGGATTTGCGATATCCATCATCTGGAAACCTTCCGTTGAAGTAATTTTGGGAAGGGGCTTAAATAGCTATTAGCTGATTGGCCTATGTTGCGATAGATGGGCCAAAAAAACCAATCAGATCAATCTAAGCACGACGTACTAACAGAGCTTATTAAATCTAAAACACAACCAGAAGTTGTGGGCTACTCTCACTGAAACCAGTCGTGAAGGAAGAGCAAAAACATCTTTTTCCTCTGAGAAAAGCTCTTCTTCATGCAGTAAGGTTTTTGTTTTCTTTTCAGTCATTCTTGTAATTCCAGAGCAGTGTTTTGCTCGATAGCCACGCTAATGCTAGCTTCATCACCTGGCTTTCACCATGTTCTTTAGACTGAACTGTCGCCGCATTGCTAAGGCCACACCTCAACCCGCCCCAACGCCAACGCTGATTGGATCGTTCATTCTCCAGGTGCACAGTTTACAGTACAGTATTTTACTGTTTATCTTTTAACTGTTTACTTTTATGTTATTCTTATGCATTTTTCAAAGGTCCATATTTGTGTGACCATTTTTCATATAATCTTGTTGCTGCTGTAAACACCAGAATTTCACCATTGTGGTGCAATAAAGGGATCTTCTTTTCTCTTCTAATCTATTCTGTTCTATTCTATTCTTTTCTAAGATGAAACCATATGCAAGACTGATAAAAAAAAAACAGCATAAGTCATTCATTTTCAGAGATGCATTTAAGCATAACACATGACATCTCATGAGTAATTTGCATAATTTAAAGGAACGGTACCTTGAGTTGGTTAACTTTGCAGAAAAAACATGCCCTTTCTTGGAACTCTGACTCATGAGTAATTCCAATAAAACTTGCTTGATAGCCACGCTAATGCGTTTGGTGAACGGCTCCAAATTTTCTTTAACGGAGAGTCTCCAGACTGATCTGCGAGTGAAACCATGAAAGCTCGCGAGATCAGGATGGTTTCACGAGGCTAAAGTGTCCTTACCGATTTACACAATTTGGAAGCAGCCAAGGAAAAACAATTGATGCTAAAATCACATAATTGGCCATGCAGAGCATTATGCTTAAATCAGGCTTTGTTGCAACATGTCAGGTCTTTAACCCAGAAACGGAAAAGTTTCTGGGTTAACTTTTCCAAAGGCTTTAATTAGAAGTTAGTTTTTATACCTAACTGAGCATAAAAACTATTGATCACACTCTATTTGGTTTAGAATAGAAATGTTGACTTTGTTTTTTTCCTCCCTTCATGAGAAGCTGAACATCTAGGATAATATTTACATATAGAGGGGCATAGAAATATTTAGTCCATCCTTAAACAAAATGAAATAATCTGTTCAACTATGAAATAAATCACAGCTAAGGCTAGATGTGAAAATGCTTGTACAGTTCGTCTGAACATTAGTTGTGCAGGTGTTATTCATAGCAGAATGTCGACGACCTCCATGATCACATGTATAAGCAATTGTTACCAGGCTGTTTTTTGTCATTTAAAGGACTCTGACTCAGAATGAAAGAGTATACATTTATAATAAACAGACAACAGTGATTCAGGCATCCAGAAAGAACCACAGCATTTGCATAAATTTCCATTAACATCACAGTTTTCCCTCAAATGACTATCTCTTGCTGTAGGCATTTCATGTATGTTTTCATGAGAAGTGTGGTTTTTTAGACGGTTTCATTTTTCACTTCTTTGCATTACTAGTGTCAAGGTTAATAGCCTTGGTAATAGCGCTTACATAGCATGTTCTCAGATTCTCAGGCCCTACCAGGCATGAAGAACATTCACTCTTCTGATTGTATCATCTATGCAAATATACATCATTTTAAGATTCAATATGAAAGTCCTGAAGCCATTTAAGGCTTAAAAAACTGCCCTACATATTATCTTGCTAAAAAAGGAACATACCATCTATTTTTTTTCCCCCAACTGTGCTCAGGCTTGAAGCTGAGATGGTTATTTTCATTCCTATGCCCAAGCTTAAGAAAGGTGTAAAAAAAAAAAAAAAGAATACAAGGCATCTGACAGTTGGGATGCTGACAGAATACTGAATACCACGCTGGACATCTTTTTGATTATAAACCTTGCAACTTGAATATTAAGATGCTAAGTTGGGGTTTTATATTTTGAGTTAGTCTCTGAGGAAGGATCAAGTAGGAGGGTTGTCTAAATGACATAGTCTAAATTACTCTGCAGCCTCGATGGAGAAAGTGAAAAAGTCTGAGGTATGCTGACTTTTTTAAGTCTCCAACATAGCAAATGACATCTTAAGGGAAAAAAATTCAAACTTAAAACTCTGTCACCATTCAGGTAAGTTTTAAATTGTGCTCTGATTAGCGTTGATGTTCAGATGGTCAAATCTTCCTCTTCATCACGTTGTGTCTCCCAGAGCACATCAGAAAGCCATGTATTGCTTAAGAAAGTTTCACTTTTTCTCAACCTATTATGGTCCTGGCACTGATGGTTGGCATCATCATTTACTCCTGTCACCTGTCTAATTGGCTCATTACGCTCATCTTTTCCACCTGGTTCCTGCTGTTACTTATGCTGCCTGTTTACCTGCCATCAGTGCCAGATTACTCGAGCTGTTTGGTTACATTAACTCTAGCGTTCCTAAGATTAGTTATGAATTTCTGATTCTGACCTCTTTCTGCGTTTGGATATCCGGCTTTTGCTTTCCCACCATCTGCTCTGTCAGTATTGTTTGTTCAGGACTGATTCCTGGATTCTGCTGGTTAATAGAACTTAGATGGTGCTTCTGACCTTGGCTACTCCTCTGGTTCCTCCTCAGCCCTCTGATCTTCTGGTCTGTAAACCTGGTTCTGTTTCGACTTTGGCTCTGGATATTTCCTCATGGACACTGTTGCTCCTTCAGTGGGCTGGCATCAGCTCTGGCATCACTCTGAACTCTTTGAGCGGCACCAACCAAAAGCGATGGACAATCTCCCTCTTGGATTCATCTCCTTCCTCTGGGATCGGACTGAACTCTGAACCAGGTCAGTGATTTTCCTCATAGTTGTAATCAGTCAGTTTTTCTAAAGTCATTGACCTGAGTCTACTGTGCCTGCAGAGAATCCACCCCTGCTGAAGAGCAACCTCTCGCTGTATTGATTTAAATAAAGGCTGGTTTGAAAATTGTCCAGATCTGTCTGCTCCGAATATTGGGTCCAAGGTTCCGAGATCCTGACACAACCCAATAAGGCCTGATCTATCACAATGTTTTGGTTTTGTTTTAGGAGCACCGTCTGTCTCATCACTTTGCATAATTGTTGTAATTCAGCCGCATTAGAATTTTTTTTTGTACATAAACAAAACTTTTTGAGGCAATGCCTAAGCATCTATATCTGATTGAAGACAAAAAATTAACAATTTCTCTTTAAAGTCTTCATGATGATTTTCCAAAGTCAGAGGTGGACTTGCAGATGTGTTTTACATCATTATCCTATGGTTATTATCCTAAGATCAAGGCACAAAAATTCGTTTTCACTTTGTTTTGGTAAAAGACAGAATGGTCATTGTTACATTTACCAAACCTAATTTTTCAGTTCCCAAAGCAGGAAAATAGCCCCAGATTATCACACTATCACCACAAAAAACACTTTTTGTGTTATGTTCATTCTTCTGAAAATGTTCATACTTTTAAATTTGATGAGACAGAATCCACACCTTTCAAAATGTTTACAATTTTCTTTCATCAGTCAAAAGAGTGACATATCTTTATGTCCATTTTATTATTTTGCCTTTATGTGTTCCCTAAATTTTTTTTTTGTGACATTCATTCTTTAAAGGTACCTGATTCAGCAAAGTTTTGATCTATGAGTGAGGAGAACGGTTTAGTTTGAAGTTTAACCCCTAACCCTCTCTCGTTGAGAAACTTTCCTTCCACACTGCATTTAAGTGATAACACAAGCCTCTCACAGTAAAAGTAAATGGTCTTTACTTATATATCACTTTTTCAATTCAAGAGACTTGATCAAAGAGCTTTACACTACATACAGTCATTCACCCATTCACGGCAATCCACCCTGGGGCTCACTGACAGATGTGAGGCTGCTGTACAAAGAGACCACCGAGCCCACCATCAATAGACAATAAGGGTGTAGTGCTTTGCTCCGCGCCATCCATCATCTTCCACGTTAGTAATTTTTGGGAAGGGCTGAAAAGCCACTGGTTAGCTGATTGGCCTATGTTGGTGATGACGGGCCAAATAAACCAATCAGATCAAGCATATGGCGTACTAACAGGCGGCGAAGAGGCATGATGGAATCAAACTCTTGCGCACCAAACCAGTGGAGGAGGAAAGAGCAAAAACATCTTTCTCTCTGAGAGAAACACTCCAGAGCAGTGTTTTGCTCTTCTTCAGTGAAAATACTCTGTAATTCCCATAAACTTGCTTTCGATAGCCATATAACGCGCTGGTTTTTCATGAGCTGAAACGCCATGTTCTTTGGGCGCGGCTACCGTTCGTCACCTCAACCGCCCGCAAACCGCGCTGATTGGGCGTTAGTTTGGTGGGCGGCAAGTACCTAACAGCGGAGGTCTGGAACTGATCTGCGAGTGAAACCTCAGCTTCGCGGTCAGGACGGTCTCACGAGGCTAATGAAAAGCTACCTGTCTAGGAGGACTACAGCCAGTTTTGAGGCCAAATTCAGATCAAGGAAGTTCCGCAAAGCTCTCCACCTCAAGAAAGCTGCTCCAAGATTTACACAAGCTTTTCTCCTACTGTTCATCCTTATGCACTGCTTCATTCTGTTAGGTCAGTGGATCAATTACTCCTGCCAGTGCATAAGACGAGGTGTAAAACAGAGGGGACCAGGCCTTCTCTGTGGCCAGTCCCAAACTGTGGAACCTCTGAACATTTGAAATCTCTTTTACAGTATCGTCTTTTCTTTCTGGTGTTTAATACTCGAAATGATGTGGTGCTGTTTGATTTAATTGTTGTTCTTTTATTTTCTATATTGTTTTTATTTATTTATCTATATACTTTTTTATTATGAACCTTAATGCATTTAATAGTGTTTGTATTTCTACTTTTCTGCAGCTCTTTGATCCTGTTGGTTTTAAAGTGCCATGTTAATGAGGTTGGATTTGATTTGTTTGTACTTTGGTCATTCTTGCATTTCAACTATCTCTTCTTTTCCTCTATTGAACATGCAGTTCAACAGAGGAAAAGTGGGGAAAGCTCTTAGTGGCGGATTGGAAACCAGCAGCTCTACAGAATCAACCACATTGGCATAGAAAAAAGTTAGAAGCCTACACATAAAATGCATGGACACCAGCAAACAATGAGTAATATACAATGTAAAATACAGTTTTCTTAGAGGGATTAAAATAAAGTCAGATACAGGGCTTTTAAAAAAGAACCTTTCAAAAAATCTTCTGTATACAGCTTAATAGTGACATGCTTCAACATGGTGTTCAAGATTTTTCCAATATTGCAGAATTGTGCTTCTTTCAAACTTAATCTCTTCGAACCAACGTTGATGCTAAGCATCATGAATGAAAGTCAAGAACAGATTGGCCTGTTTTTCGTTGCTTTCTTTGCATAAAATGTGGATCTTACATAAAACATTTAGCCTGATTTCTAAGTTACAGCCTACCTGTTGCAGACATGTCTTTAACTCCAGAAGAGCCTCTACTCTTGTCATGATGGGTTTAAGGTTCTTAGCCCATATGCAGACAAACAACGGAGGCTGGGTAAAAGTTTAACAGAGTTTATTGAGAGATACACAAAAACACAAGATCATGAACTGGATCAGGAACTGGTCCAGACTGGTTCACTGAAGTCTGCAGAGATGATAGTTTGATTAGGAAGCAGGCTGATGAGTTTTGAGTCTTTGATAATTCAAGAGAATACCTTGATAGAGTCCAGGCTTTCTTTGAGAGAGAGAGGAACCGTTGGGTGCAGAAGACTGTTTGTTCAGTAGAGTCCCAAGAGTAAGCTGCAGCGTCTTGCTTCTGACTTTAATGACAGGCTTTTGATCAGGAGGTTTTGAAGCTCTTACTACAAGAGCAGCAGGGGAATCCCGCATAGGAATCTTCAGGTTTTGGCTCACGAGGGCAATCTCGGCAAGGTTAAGCTCATCCAGAGCTTCAGGTTAGAACAAGAACTGCTGTGAGGGGCAAAAACAAGGGAAGGTTAGAATCAGATCTCTCTCAAGAGCTAGCTAAGATTCTTCAGGTTCTTGAAGCTCAGGTCAGCAACCAAACTAGGTCACCAGCACTGCGTCGAAGCAAAGGTCTGGCAGCTGGTTATAAAAGGCGGGCAGGTCTCTTTGGGTAGATGCGTCTCGGGTGTGCTGGAAGACTCCAGCTCCAGGAGACCATCACGGCTCTGCTTTCGGAGGAAGGTGGTACAGCTCCAGATCCCAGCAACTCTGACATTTTTATTTTGCCTCTGCCAAGAACTAAGGCACTGAAAAACTTTTTGTATAGTGAGCTGTTTTGTTTTGAACCACGATATAGCCCTGGTAATAAAAGTTTATTTAAAATCAAGTCCCCTGAAATCACTAGTCAGTAAGGAAATTATGAATTCAAGTCTCATAACTGGGACTTTGAAAGTCACAATTCTGACGTAATATTTCATTAATATGTAACTTTATCACTAAATTATGACTTTGTATCCCACAATTATTGCTTTATTTCTCATAAATATGACTTAAAACCTCATAACTATGATGTAGAAAGTCACTTTTGACTTGTAATTATGAATTTGTATCTCATAATGTTCACATACCATTAGCCATTTTTTTTTACTTTCACATGGTTGAAATAGGTTTCCATTATATTGTAATGAGAAATGTTTATGTTTTCATACTGATTAATGTTTTTATTATCAGACTGATCACCCAAAAAAGTCCTTACTTTGGCAGGGACTTATAGAGATAGAAATGAAAATAAAAAATGGTGGTGTTATAAATAAATAAAAAAAAAGACAACTGAGAGTGTTTTTGGTCCATACTACTAAAATCATCAAAATATATCACAGATAGATTAGAATCTATTGCAGCATTTGATGGTGGAGAGGAGAACAGAAGCGCCTTCCTCACAACTCGAATTAGCCCAGCAAATGGTTTCCGACAGCCCGATTCATCATTGGCTCATCTGTGCTGTTTACACTGTTTAATTGTTTGACGGTTTCTGTTTATGCCATGTCACATTCAATCCCCTCTCCTTTCTTTAAACAGAGGAGCTTTCCTTCATTAAATGAGGTTTGCAGCCTCTCTGCTGGACGTGATCCGGGGAAAACACTGAACTTCCCATTTCCTTCAGACACTGCTGTCACATCCTAAGAGACCAACAAGGTCAATAAACACTTCAGCCACTAATTTTCTTCAAATCTATTCATACTTGTGACAAACTGTCCTTCATTTACCTGCAGCCTGTTGAATTTTACCTTCCATCATAGAGGGCCTGATCAAGCAACAGCTGATCCTTTGAGGTTTTTCATAAATCTGATGGTTAAGGGAACCTGGATGTCTGCTCTAAGAAGCTTGATATACACAGGTCATTGGTTTAAGATCACATTTAAGCGCACACATGCTGCAGGTAATGGAAGCGTAGTTATACAAGCTTGCACTTTGCATACCATGACTATTCAACCTTCAACATCTCTGCATGACTGAGACCAGTAGACCCTGGGGAGAGAATGAAACAGCTAGACGGAGAGACATGGAGAGAGAGAAACAGACAGCTAGAGGGTGGGAATGAGTTGGTGGAGGGAGTTCGAGGGAGACAGAGAGGCTCTGCAAAGATGAAAGACAAACCAATCAATAAGATATGTAAGATAACAAATAATGCCCTGGGTATCTCATTAATCGTAACATAAGGCTTATTATGCTGAGTGCAGGTTTATGATTGGGAAGGTGGTGGGGGGTCACTTTGGCTTTTCTTACAGAAATATCAGCAAAGGTTAGATGAGGTAAAACAATAGTAAGACTAACAACTTGCAGTTGTTTTAGCAAGTTATGCAAAAAAACGGTCTCAGTCTCACTCCAAGAAATCTTTAATCTAATGATTTTAAATTCTTCTGCTTTTATTCACCCCATAATCTTAACGTGCTGTAAACACACTTTAGCATTCCCTATCAGGTTTTGAGTTGCAGTGTGTTATTGTAAATGACATTGGACCCTCAGTCATTCTTCCCTTCATGTGTAAGAGGAAGAAAATGATAGCTTATCCCTTGATGCCCTTGAAGGCAAGGTGTCTCTACACAGTATATCCATCACAATCAACGCCAGATCATTTATATTAAATGCCTTCTCTTTTTAAAAGGTGCTTCCATTTTAAATGGCTGCTGAATTTAAACAGAGCAATAAACAGTGACTGTAGCACATGACTCGTCCTTCTAATGTACAACCAGGAGCTTTAGACAAGTGGCTAAGGAGAGAGGAAGGTTAAGAGTCCAGATCTATAATGATCTGCATGTTTTCATATCTGTATTCTCTGGATACCGTTTCTGTCTGCTAGTAAGCTGCATAAACCATGTTGGTTGCTTTACAACATTTTTCACTTAAATTTCTGCAAGTAATTTTGGCCGTTCCACAAATTACATTTATTGATATTTCACATAACAGGTTATATACATAAAATACAGTGGTGGGTAAAAACTAGTTACTAGCTGCTTGTACAGTATTTCAGTAACTCTTTAAAAAGTGTACTTTCAGAAGTATTTTTACTGCTCTGTACAGAGGACCTATTATTCAAGGCAGACAGACAGATCAAAAAATGTTTATTTGATAACGTCTGATCTGCAGTGAACAGCTAGGGCGTCTAAAACAGGAACGCAAGTTAGTGACCACGTCTATCTGACGGAGGATGATAAAGAACATGTAAGTCACTAACCTGGTCTTAAAGTTAAATCCGTGCCCAGAGAAAGAGGTTGGTTCCAGCTGATCGGCGGTGAAAGAGACACAGTGTCCGCCGCCCAGAGTGTCCCAGACGCTAATGTACCAGAAGACGGAAGACAAGCAGGACATCAGAACCGAGCAGACGAAGGAAGGCAGGACAATCCAGTGGGTGAAGCCAAAGCCGGCATCGAGGACGTGAGATCAGGAGAATCAGGAGATCAGAGATCCGAGGAGGTTCAGAAGGGATATCCAGATTGGTATGAGGAAGCAGTTCCTAGTTCGGTTTAACAGGCAGAAACAAGCAGGAGTCCGAAGACAGGTCAAGCCAACAGATCATAACAGGAAAAGACAGGCTCAGAGGTCCAAAGGCAGAACGGGTCCGGATCAGACAGTCAGTAACCCTAAGGTACGATAAAAAACTCTCACTACTGGCCTGAGAATAATCTGACACTGGTGAATAGATATTTTGGCCATACTACCCTATGTCGAAAACCGAATTGAATAAAAAACGGTTTCCTATTTTGTTTAATTACATATAAGTTAAAATGTCAATTTTTTTTTCTCAACCTTCAATCAGGATTGCCATTGACTTCCAAGGCGGCAGATAGAATCCATCAACAATTTTGACCCAAAAATAAGATCAAAAAATGTCACATGTATAAGTAATAGACAAAATACTTTTAGCAGTATTAAACTGCTCTAAGTATTGGTCTTCATAAATGTTAAGTTGTTCAGAAAAATGGTTTCACGCGTTTGAATGCATTCCTTTTTTTAGATACCAGATATTATAAAAAATTGCTTTATTATATTAGTTTTGAATATTAACCAGATGTTATGAGTCACTCAGTACTGGAGCAGCCTTCTTACAGAAATCTTTTCTTGTTTTAATTTAGTTATCTATTATAATAGCTACTTTTTCTTTTATTTGAGTAAAAATATGTTGAATAATTTTCACTCTTACTAGAGCACATTTTTTAGCATCTCTTCAAACAAGTAATTTAAGATATTAAACAGAATATGGTTTGAAACCTAGACTTAAACTATAGTGACTGAAATAGAGGCTCCACACGAAAATTTGGACACACAATGTATACAGTGCTAAAATAAAGGATTTGCCTGTTCAGTTCTAGGTGTTGGACCGATACAGCTTAGCATTTTCAAATGACCTGCATAGAAAGTCCCTGACTGAAAGTTTTTATACACATTTTTGGTCTAGCTATGTCTTTGTGAGCAGCACCCACTGTGAGATGCATGACCACGATTTGTGGTGTGCAATATTGATACAGCAGACTGCCTAGACTGTAGCTTGTGTATCTGTATTATGTTATTTTGTGGATGAAATAAAGACTTTTCTGTCAACTTGACCTTTGTAGTGATGTCACAGTCAGACAGCTTAATTTGTTTCTGCATATTCTTAGACTGTACAAAAAAGCCCCACGTCAGCGCATGTCACTGCATGAACTGCAGAGTAGAAATAGCAGCGCTGCTGTTTAACTTGAGCTGGATGGGACGCACAATGTGCGCGTGCGCGCATTTTTAGTTCTGACTAGCGTTTCTTACCTGTCAATTTCATTATTTTCCCAGTGAAACCACATGATTTATAGACTACTAACTGAAAATCGACTGCATTGGTTATAGATTGATATCAGGAAATTCCTCACACGCAAGCAGAGACAGGGAAGCAGTAAAACAAGATGAGAGAGAGAGGGAGGTAAGGTCCCGTAATGAATTAGTGATTAAGCTAAGCAGTTACATTAGGAACGTTATAAGCAATATGATAGATATTTACATAATTATAGATTTACGTTTTTTTAATGTTTGCTGTAGAGAATGAGAATGAAGGTGCTGGAGTAGGAAAGGGAGGAGGAGGCGAGACTGACAGGCAAGAGACAGGAGAGACAGGACCATGAAGGTGATGAGGATGCAACAACCAGCCTCCACAAATAAGAAGGGGACATTAGTGACTTAGGGGGAAAGCATGATGGTCCTAAACAAGTGAAGTTGTCCCACTATCCCCAGGACAAATTTGGAGTTAAAAAACGTTTGTTTAATTCAAAATGGTTTGAAAGCTTTTTATGGTTGAAAAAGAAAGCCTTGTCATCAAGGATATGCAGTGTGTTTTCAACTTGCTTGATAACATCATGTTCCCCACACTAACACAGGTCATCCAGATCTCCCTCACAATCCCAGTCAACAGCTGTAGTTGTGAAAGGTCATTCAGTGTGTTGAGAAGGATCCACACTTGGCTGAGGTGCACAATGGGACAAGATAGGCTCCATCATCTTGCTATTTTATCAGTTGAAAAGGAAGAACTTTCTAGCTGAGTCACAGTCAAGTGATTGACCGCTTTGCAAAATGAAAAAATAGGAGGTACACTTTAATGCTCAAAAATTAACTCATACTGAACTTAGTTTCAGGATGAGTTAACATTTCCCCCGAACTAAAACTCTGAAACCTAGAAATTAATGATTACTTCAGAATGTGTATAAGGAAACGTTTTTATTTTTAAAGTTGGTAATGTCTTATTTTTTATAGCTGCAATGTTGAAAATGTTCATGTTTGTTAAAACAAATATGCTCTTACACTCATTAATATCTCAACTGGTAATTTTGGTTGGAATGTATCAGGGTTGGGCAGTGTGCTTGTCTGTATTTGTGTATGGAAGCGAGGGGCAGAGGCCGGTATGCATGCCCCACGATTTGTGGTGTGCAATATTGATACAGCAGACTGCCTAGACTGTAGCTTGTGTATCTGTATTATGTTATTTTGTGGATGAAATAAAGACTTTTCTGTCAACTTGACCTTTGTAGTGATGTCACAGTCAGACAGCTTAATTTGTTTCTGCATATTCTTAGACTGTACAAAAAAGACATGACAGGGGAAGTCAACACTACATATAGTTGTACAATCCCGAGATCATTTAGCAGGATATATAGTCTCAGTACTTTTTATGAAAATATGGGCTATTGTAAGATACAACTTTGCTTGCTAAATGCTTACATACAAACATGCTATTTTAATGTTAAAAATGAATAAATCATAAAGTGAAAACGAAGCTGATAGAACATTAATTTAAAAGAATAAGTAAAATGTACAATGATATGAAAGGAAAGGTCATCGTATAAAAAGTGTACACCAGGCTGACATCTCTATATTTGATGAAATGTTGAGAATTGTGAACAACCCTTTAGTTTAGCAGCTGTCTGAGAGAAATTAGCAAACGTGTGTGCAGCACCACAAACAAAGAACTGTGGAAAAACTAGTTATTTGTACTAGGACAGTAGTTGCTATGATATTTTTCTTGGCTCTTCCCTTACAACTTGCATTTGTGTATTCCAGATGATTGATTGTCTGTGAGTAGACAAGCAACTGTTGTCTGTTACAATAAAGCTGTTCTGATCAATTTTTCAATTAAAACAAGCTAGAACAAACATCCGCAGGAATGTCCAGACAGTTCCAATGACTTTGGCCTCTTGCTTGGAACTTTTTTGGCTTGGCTAATCAATATAAATAGGGCAGACCAATCAAAGTAAAATAATCAGCACAGACCTTCTAATAACATATTTGCTACTATAAATGTAAAGACTCATGATACCAAATGACTGAGCTAGCTTCACGCCTGCCCTGATGATCTCTAGAGCATGAAATTTCAAGCTTGCCATTGCTTGTCTTCAGGTTCATTACTCCCACACGCAGGTATGGAGGTTTCAATCACACCAACCTCCAACATCACCCCCAACCGGTTTCTGTTCTGACACAAACGCACACAGTCACACACCAACCCCACCTCTTTTAATGAAAATGTAGGTTCGACACACATTAATCAATGGGGACACCAGGTTCTATGAAATCTAAATGGGGTAAACATCCCCTGAGCATTCACTACTATTTTATGTCAGGCTACAGACATAAAATGAAATAAAGGAGAAAAAGAAATAAGAATGAGTATATTGATTCTGATTTTTTTCCCTATAACATACAAAACAGGGGCTGAAAAGAATGTTGTGACGTCATCCATTATAAAACAGCTCCTCACGTTATAGATATGTATTAACAGAATCAGGCCGTCTGACACAATGTCCAATCAGGCATTTTGTGGTTCAACAACATGCAATATTATGAAAACAATATAACTACATTGTGAACTTTATCTAGCTTTTCTTTCAAAATGCACCTGGAAACACCAGAGTTGTTCTTTAAGAGAGCTTTATCCAAACCTCTGCACTGTTCTTGAGCCTGATTTTTTAATTGGATCCAGCTGATGTGACCCTATCCAGGACCCTTAAACTGAATTGTGAACTGTATTCTGGCAAAGTTATGATGGCTGTACGTTTACTGTACCCTTTGTCTCTGTGGCAGTTTGCTTGTTGTTCAGATGCCTGTCGGCATAGACACTATCAGTCTTGTGGGTCAAAGTGGAGTAGTGAAGACATGTAAATGAACAACAACATCAAAGAGGCAAGAGAAACCTCTGCTTGACCTGAAAACCTTAAAATTCTGCTCCTTTTTCCCGTTCCTATCCCTTTACCTTTCATGGGCTCCACTCTAAGAACACTATACAGCAGGCATCCCCAAACTCGGTCCTCGAGGGCCGCTGTTCTGCAGATTCAGAGTAATCGCATCGGCTAGAATGTGGCCAATGCATGTGCAGTAGAGTCGCAAAAGCCTGTGAATCGTGATTCGAATTGAATTGTCAGCTGTCTTTGAGCAGATAAACACCCCTAATGTAAGTACAGGCCATTTACTGTGTCATTATATGGTTGACACGTACATAAATGTGGCTGTTCAAATTGAAACTAGAGCTTTTCTGACTAGAATGGCAAAAAAAAATAGTGAACAGTTGAAACCTCATGATAATACCCAAAACATAGTAAAATAATATATTTTTGTTCCACTTTGTGAGTTTGGCTGTGCCTATGTATCCTGTCATGCAATGGATTGTGGGCAACCCATTAGCCCATTAGTGACTGCAAAGAACATCAAGATGTCCCTATGCAAAGGGAATTGTCTCTAGGAAGTATCCTGTTCAGATAGTACTGATCATGTTTCGTGATCTAGTGCATCAATTCTAGTATCAGAAACATGAGTCTGATGCTAAAAAAAATGCTCCAATAAAGCTGCATGATTATGGGGCTTGTTTTGAACGAAATCAGCCAAAAACAAGTGTAAATACAACTCTCCACTCCATTGATAGATGTACAACTGCAAACGTGTTGACGCACGCTGCCTTGTGTCACAAGCATTTCCGGCCGTGGGATACTGTGCCGAGTCATTCAAAAATCAAAACATGGAGGAGAAAATATTGCAATGCATCGCAATATTTCAAGATGAGTACGTGATCGCATCGTGATGAATCGCATCGTGGCCTGTGAATCGTGATTCGAATTGAATTGTGACTATCTTTGGCAATACCCACCCCTAATGTAAGTACAGGCCATTTACTGTGTCATTATATGGTTGACACGTACATAAATGTTGGCTCACCCAATTTGAAACGCGCAGCTTTGGTCACTAGAATGGTTGATAAAAATAGTGAACAGTTGAAACCTCATGATAATACCCAAAACATAGTAAAATAATATATTTTTGTTCCACTTTGTGAGTTTGGCTGTGCCTATGTATCCTGTCATGCAATGGATTGTGGGCAACCCATTAGCCCATTAGTGACTGCAAAGAACATCAAGATGTCCCTATGCAAAGGGAATTGTCTCTAGGAAGTATCCTGTTCAGATAGCACTGATCATGGCAACTGTTGATGCATTTCTGCCATGGCTTAAGTGTCCTTACCAATTTGGACTTTTTGGATCAAGCCCTGATGAGACACAATTTCCTCTTACTTTATTTTTTCATTCTTATTTAGAAAAATACTGGAGCAATACTGCCCCCAAAACAATCTCTTGCAACTAGATGACAATGTTTGCCCATGTTAAAAAAAACTGTCAAGCCAAACTGCCCCTAGTGAAGGTTTGATGATTCTCTATTAGGCAGACAAAACATTGTTAAACTCTTTACTGCTCAAACAAACTCTGTTATCCTTTTGTTTTCCTCTGCTTTGCATATAGAACCTATTATAATCAATGCAATAATTCCCACTCAGTAGCTCTGCTGCGTGATTAAACATAGGGAATTAGTCTAGGTTTCATGGATGACTGACCAAAGACAGAAAAAAAGGGAAGAGATATATGGATACATGAACGGATCCCACACTCATCCAGTGTGGATTGCCATATTGCAGAACATTGATGAACACACATAGTCAGTGTAAACACATCCAATACAGTCTCATTCCCAACTCATCAAATACTGACCCTAATTAAGCCCTAGTTGCATTAGATGCTTATGAGACAGGGTTAACCCATCTTGTCATTTTTTGACCTAGCAATAACTTTGGAGGCTAAAATGTTTTTGAAAAACTTGTTGCAGGTCACATGCATGTGTTTTACTCTGAAAGCTAACAGCTTCAGGGTCTGGATTAACCAGGCAAGAACCGGCGGTTATAATCATGTCAGGGGGCAGTTCTGTTGTCCGTTTCACTTAGATAGAAAAAAACATATTGGTAATCACGTAAAGCTCAAAATGGGTTTTATTTACAAAATGAACTGTGAAAATCAACTGGTTTATTCCGTCTTTCAAAAACTTGTCTTCATCTACAGGGTTATGTCAGTAAAAATTTGTTCTAAAAATGATCTGAGATTCATTTTTTCCTTGAAAGATATATATTTTTACCTTTATTCTTACTCTCAGACAGCTAAAAGCCATATTAGACAGAAATGCAGCATGAGTTTGACACTTGAGGGTCAAGGGAAAAGAGGCAAGAGGGAGACATTGATCTGCAGAGGCTCTATAGGTCTATAACTGAAGGGCCCTCAGACATATGCGAGAGCTGTTCTGAAAGGCCTCAGTAGGACTCTTTGGGCCTCAGCTGCCCAGAAGCATGATCAAAGCATGCTATGAAGTATCCACAGACTCACACTGTTGCGGTAATCTAAATTCTCATGATAGATCCTATTCTTGTCCCTTAATATAAAAGGGTTTATTTATATCTTACATAGAGGGTTAAAATGACAGAGAAAGACTCAGATTGTGATGATTTGCTGTTTCAAATCTTAACACTGAAAGAAAATCATGCATTTTGCTGCACAATACAGCTAATTGTGCTGACATTACAAGAAATCTGACCACAAGACATTGGAAAGATTTACAGATTGCTGTAAAACAGCCAAGAGGCAAAATAAGCACTTATCACCACTGCCTTCAGCCATTATGACCCAACATTAGAGACTCTGGCGGCTGCCCTTTGCTGTGATGCAAATTATGTGCAGAAGTGGCATGTCAGACATGTGTGACTGTTGCCCTATGAATGCATAGGCACTAATCAACGTTGTTTAAAATGCTCATTTGCATATGCATGCATCATTAATTCTATGCAAATGAGACAGTGGGGACTACACTAGTGTAACTTTCTATGTAACCCAATGGTATAGCTGTCAAGGGAAGGTTATAAGAGAGGCATGGTCATTAGTTTGCTTCCATATAGCTTCAGTGTCAAGGATTAATTAAGCTGTTGTGCAAAAGGGATTTTTTTTTTAGCATTTTGAAATGTGTTGTGTATGTTTTTCTTTTTGGATGGACAACAAAATTAAAATAGGCAGAAGCGTGTTGGTTGGATCCACTTAGAAGACCAGATTAAGGTAAACGTTTAATATTTCCCAACAGAACAATAATGCACTTTTAGGTTTGCCTCCTGTAGTTGGTCTAATCAAAACAGGCCTCATTATGGATTTTCATCTGGTTGTTGAGTCATCTTTACACCTGAGGTGTCAAAAAGTGAAGTAAACCAGTAGCTTCATTATGTTTTCCAGTGCCTGCATGTTTTTTCCAATTTTTCTATGGAAAGAAACAACTGATTGTTCCTGATGTAAATAATTTGATCAACATTGCTTCCAAGGCAGGGCAAGTTTATTTATATTAGATATTTAAGTGGCAAGACAATTTAAAGTGTAAACTGTAGAAAAAATAAAAATGAAAGGACATTGCAGTGGCATAGAGCATAAAAATTGATAATTAAAATCTGACAATTTTACCAAAAGAAAAATAAAGTGTTCCATGTCATTTTTTTTTTTTAAATAGGGTTGTCATTACATGAAGCTTGCAGTATTAATTCTAGAGAATACTCCAATTGGCAGAGGTGGAAAGTAACGAAATACATTTACTTAAATTACTGTTTTGAGTAGGTTTTTTGTGTATTTTGTATTTTTTTCAAGTAGTTTTTAAAAGCGTGTAATTTAAATTTTACTACCTTGATTTACGTTTTGAGTGAAGTATTGTATTTTTCGTTACATTACAAATCCCATCCGCTACTGAGTAAAAAAAACTTTGAAACCCAAAGGAAGACAAAAAATGGGGCCCGGAAGCACTACAGCTACAGTGAGTGACGCGATCAGCATGTAGATCCAGGCTACCAGGTGGGTAAGCCCTTCTTCTGTAGGAGATTGGGAACGCAGATGGAGGTGGATCAGTAGAGCTTACGGCGTGTTCAGTATAACGTGCTTTCTGGGCTAGAAATTGCTAGCTGAAACATCTTAATTCTGCTATTTTGCTTTTTATTTTTCTTCTGAAATGTCCCTGACACTGGAGATTTTAGTTCTATTTTGGTTATTTATGGAGTCAAAACAGGTGATTTAGCCTTGATTTGCATATATAACTGTTTATATTAAAAGAAGGATGGAACTCAGAATGAACAATTCATGGCAGTTCCACTTTCAATTGATGTGGAAACATTGAAAACATTTCATGGGATGTTCTGCACTAAAATGGCACATTATACATTTATAAGGGTCTTAAATGTCATGTGTGGCGTGTTTTATGTTGCTATTGCATTTGTATAGTGCTTATTGGGATAACTGTTGTTAATGTTTGAAGAAAAGAAGGACGGCCCTCAGAACCAACAATTTATGGCACTTTTACCTTCAATTGATTGTTTGAAAAAGTTTTATGGGATGGTCTGAATCAAAATTGCACATTATGCCTTTTCTAAGGGTCTTAAACGTCAGCGTGTGACACGTGTAGTATTCTCTTGTCATTACATGTGTGTATACATTTGTATAGATATTTTTTCTTAATTAAAAACGAAATAGTTTTGATTTATGACTCCTTGTCCTATTTTCACTACACAATGGGAGTAGATCACCTCCCCTGCTTAACTGTTTTTTTTTTTTTATGTAACATCTGTAACTTTTACTTAAAATACATTTTAAATTAGCTACTTATTACTTTTTACTTGAGTAATTTTTCTGATGGGTAATTTTACTTGTACTTGAGTAATATTTCATCCAAGTATTGGTACTTTTTACTTGAGTATGATATTTTAGTACTTTTTCCACCTCTGCCAATTGGTATATTTGTCACCTAAACAATAACCAGCATTTCTTCTCACAGAAAAAGAAACAAAACAAACTTGTCTTATTCAGAGACCTTGTTTTCTATCATTTATATCACATGATATTATGATCACCATTTTATTGGATCAAGTTCCTCTCACTTCTTTCCTGTATCCATTGTATGATGGATTAAACTGGCCCAAATTTTGCTGCCCAATACTAATGTTTTCATTACTATTTCTGCTTCTGCTTCATTTGGATGGAGTATTTTGTGACCTTCTAAGTTGAAATACAACAAATGTCCAATAATGGCCACAAACAAATGTTGTAAACTACATAGTTTTTACAGCAAAAATATAATAAATCAAGCCTAAAATCTCTTACAACCTGGATTGAAATAAAAGTTAACTTAACCTGATGTTAACAGTTCAAAATCTGGTCAAAAATTTGATCAGAAAGAATTTTTTTTTCGAAACCTTCTATAAGTTTTTAAACATTTGGAGAATGAATTTAAGTATATTCTACCTATATAAAGAAATATCTAAACTGATGAAACTTACAAATGACAAAATTTGACATAAATGGTCACAACAAAGTGCTTTACCTGTGACATCACCAGTTAAGAAAAACAGGTTAGAGTTATGTGAGTGCCTCAAGTTATTAAACCATTTGATCTGGAAGAGGGTCAAGCTTCTCTTAATGTTACAGGAAGAAAATCTCCATCATTGCCGGCAGTTTGGGTCAAGCAATGTTAATACTGGCATGCAGCTGGGCTTTTTGAATTAATGGTGAAGTATATGAATTTACAATATGTATGTATGGATGGATGTTAGAGGCAGAACTCATTCAACATGGTTAAATAATCTCTCTGCACCTGGTTGCAGTCGTAATAAATGTTTAGATCCAGCAGTGTCAGATAAGGTATAAGGAGCCACTAGGGCTTTGTTTTCCTCTGGTATGTCTCCCTGCATCATAAAAGAAAAGCAGATAAGAAAGAAATTGTCTCTTGCTGTAAAGTATGAAAATCCTGCCATAAGTGCGCACATAATAAATACTGATAACAGCATCTTTATTTAAAACACCAACACTTAAAATACTCTCAATTTTTA
Organism: Cyprinodon brontotheroides; assembly: GCA_018398635.1. NCBI lineage: Eukaryota > Metazoa > Chordata > Actinopteri > Cyprinodontiformes > Cyprinodontidae > Cyprinodon > Cyprinodon brontotheroides. The sequence goes on from JAGKQL010000009.1 coordinate 35,918,196, forward strand.
ATGTTTGTAGTGTGCAGATCAAGTATCATCAAATATGTCACAGAGTTCATGCTCCTTCTCTTACTTTTTATTCTCCTGGAGATTCTCTATTACTTGCAGGCGGACATATTCCTGTGATCATGTCAACTTTTGTCACTTCAACGGTAGGGAAAGTAAACTGCCTGTGATTGGCTACTTCTCATTCTGCCTCTTTTGATAGTACTGTTTTCTTCCTGGCTATGACTAGTCACGTTACAGAAGCAATGTTCTGCATATTTCTATAAATTAAAGAGTTTAAAGAAAAACTTGGTTCAAAGGCTCTTCAAGTTACATGTAAAATGAGATAAGTCAAGGTCACTATATTCTGATGTGTATTAAAAACTAAAAGGAATAACACAGGAGGTAGCATCTAAAAATAAAATAGCATCAGAAATATATTCTCCCAAAAACCTGCACTCACACCTACAGTCCTTCACAGATTCCTCTATCACCTTTCTGCTTTGTAATGAGATAGTCTGGCAAGGAGGAAAAGGTGGCCTCAGCAAATATAGATGAGAATGACATCTTCTGGAGTATGAGTAGCTGAAGAGGCATCCAATAACGCCACTCCCCCACCCACTCTGTCATGTATCCCTTAGCCGATGCAACGCTTCCGCAGGAACCTGGGAAGACACATGATGACAGCCGTGCTCAGACGAAGATGGTAACAAGATGTGATGCATAACACATGAGAGAGGCTGAGGCGTCATTACAGGGGGATGAGCAGGCTTCATCAAGCACATCACAAATACATTTTGGATGACACCTTGACTTGTGATGCACTCTGGGAAAATGACATTTATTACCTTGTTATGTTTATTGAAAATACACAGATATATTAGTCTGCTGCAGTGAACCTTGCTTGTGAATGAAGTTCTGGATACACATTTGATTTACATGAATCTAACTGATGCTTTGAATTACATTTCTTTCTTTCCATTTAATGAGTGAAATAAAGAACCAACAACGAAACCAGCCAAATAAATAGCATTGTTATTTAGAATCGGTCCAGTTTGACCATGCATAAAAGCCAGGCATAAAACTTTTTGTACAAATAGATTGCGCATACATTTCTGCATATAAATTCAAATACGATTCTCTACCCTTTTTTACATTTAAAAATTATTTTTCTGACAGCAAAAATTGGGTGCACACACATTTAAAACAGACTAGACAATGTGATGAAACTGTCTGTTGTTGTAAACTGAAAACAGATTCATTTATTATAAAAAAAGGCCTTTCTAAAAGGATATATGGAATGCAAGAAGCTTTTCCAATAATTTTTTTTTCATTTCTCTTTTTCTTTTTTTTTTTACTGAAAAAGCTTCCTGGATGGGAAAGAAACGTCTTCAAACTTGGAAAACAAAGTCCATTGGTTTGATTTTTAACTTTTTTGTAATGACTATGACCTTGATGACTGCAAATCTTCACCAGCATAAAACTATTGATCATGTCAAATTAAATCCACCATAATGGTCAATGTAAACTAGCTGGTGTAACAAAACCTTATTTTTCAAAGCCAAATGAAGAAGATACTTGAGTTTGTACTCTTTGAACTGATGGAGACAGCACCTGCAAAAGCCAAAATTTAAAGCTAATTTAGCAGCAAATTTAAGATGAATATTAGACCCCGTCCACAATGTAAGTCAAACCCTGGCCTAAACGCACAAATGGCTTTTTTTCACCAAACCAGCCTCTCATCCATAATGGCCGGCGTTTCGTGGGTCTGTAAACGATCTTTTTTTATTCAGCCTTCAAAGTGGGAAGATTTTGAAACGCCGTTTTGTTTCCATCTTTAAGCTTTAACCGCATTTTTTTTACACGCATGCGGCCATAGCTGCCGCATTCTTAAAACACGCGATGCGCGCACACAGTATCACAACAACAATGGCGCTCGCATCCGTGTTGAATGGTTGCTGCTAATGCTACTCACCCTGCTGTCGGGCTTACAAACAGAATCTTCTTCTTCTGAATATCTCCAGGAACAGAGCAATATCGACTCACATAGTTCAGCACCTCAATTTGACTGAACCACTAAAATGGACCCGCAGGGCAGCCATGTATAAATATTAGTGCGCGATGCCCAACATTTCGTCGCCTATTTTTGCTTTTGCACCACAGCCACTTTACAGGCCTGGCATACATTTTGCAGCGCGCTTATGCATTCGTGTGGACGCCACATTTATTTTACGCCTCCGGCCTTTACGCAAACGCTCTGGAAAATATTAGCGCTTGCGGTTTGTTTTGACTTCGTGTTGACGGGCCTTATAGAACTAAATAAGCTTACATGGAAATTAACACATATTAATGCAACGTTAAAGTTTCACCCCAAAGACCCATTTATTATCTACCAAAAATTATTTGGGGATAACTTACACTTTAAACCTACTTCTAATTATCTCTGTTTCAATGCTGGTTGGAATTGTTCTTTTTTTTTTTTTTTTACATAACTTTTCATGTACAAATGAAAAAAAAAACTAAGCAACAAACTAAAACACAATTATGGGAGTAATCATTATGAATTATTTTCTTTAGAATGCTGTACTGGTTTATTTTTATGTATGTTTGTTTTTAATCATTAGTTGAAAAATAAAATATTCTTTTTCTGTATTTCCTGCATGCCAGATATATAGTTCCCTTGCTGAAATCTTAAGGGCTTCTTGTACTCCACAGGGATGATGCAAGGAAACAGATGGAGGCAAAAAAATCCGCTGAGCTATTAAAACTTTTTTTTCTTTTTACAGGATGAAAAAAGAAAGGTACTCTGTTTATGTGCCTGATAGCTAATAAAAATGCTTACATACATTGAGAAAAAAAATACAAGAGTAATCAATATTTTATACAACAGCTCAGGCTGGGATTGCAGCAGTGAAGGAGGAGAAGCAATGGCAGAGGTGAAGAATAGATTGCATTAATCTTTGGCAGTGATTTACAACAATTATGTCATCTGTCTGATAAACAGGGGAAGAGTCGGAGAGGAGCTAAATAATTCAAGGTTTCCTCCTTTGTTTATGCCAGAAAACAAGACTTGAGCGCCGTTCAAAAGCTGCGAAGAAAATGAATCAGTGGAGAGACTCCGGCTGAGATAGTGCCACCTAATGTAAATTCAGTAAATCCTCCTCCTGACTAGACTGAAAGCCTTTCCCCTCTTCCAGCCCTGCTACCCCACACGGCTCCACCACACTCCACGACACCATCCACATTCTCCTTCGCTGCTCAATGTTCCATGACAACAAGGTGAGACGGACAGCAGAGGTTAGGCTGAACAGCTGCTTCCTGGGTTGGAAATTCCAGGCATTGAGGGCCATCTGTCTATATGCTCACTGATGTATATGGGAGCCATCTATCAGGCTGCTAGCCCTGCAGCTGCTGGGGCCATCACAGCCCAGTCTGCCACCCGCCCGCCCGTTCTCCTCCCTGCCTGGCTGGCTTCTCTCAGCCTCAGCTCCAATACAATGAGAGCTCCTTCTTCACTTTGTGTCACACAGAATGGGCTGATTTGATTAAGTCCTGGGCTCTCATTATGTTAGGTAGGGGTGTAGAATTTCAATGATAATCCATAATGCATGACCGGGGGTTTTGTTGCCATGGTGACATAAATTCAAGGTTACCAGCTCAGACGCATAATTGGGTGCGCATTGAGCGCTGAAGAGGTGCTGTTAAAATTCCCCTCATGAAAGTGGAGCATCAATCATGCTGTCGCAGATTGCAAAGTACTCATAATCAGATGAAATGCCTGGCAGAGAGACGACGTCACAACAGGACATGGCTTACTACTCTTTGAAAACTAATCAAAAAATTTGGGAATGAACAAGGCAACTTTACACTTTCTTTTGTCTTATTATGTTCTGCCTTTTATCCCCCTCCCCTAAGAGCCCCCTTCTGGCCATTTTTGTTGTTTTATTTTATTTTATTGCATTATTTCTATTTTTTTTTTGCTTCCAGCCAGCATTGAACTTAGTTCATTTGGCCCTTATCTTTGTCTCCCAGGCAGCAATATTTTCTGTGTCTTTACAGCTCCCCTGAAATGATGGAAATCAATTCTCACAAGAGATCAGGACCTCTATGACAAGCAGAGCCCGCAGCTTGAGGCTCATCAGACCCATTTGAACAGCAGACAAAAGAAAAGATTTCTGCCCCCTTTATGCCTTCTCCTGAAATCCCGTTGAAAATCTGTTCATGCCTTCTCTGGTCTGCAACACATTTCTTTTATTGATGCTTCTTCTTCTTTAAGGGTGGTGGTGAGTGGGGTAGTGACGGTGGGAGGGAGGGAGGGGGGTGTCCACAAGGGGATGTGGTTGCTCCAAGGCGTGTGCAGGATGGGTATGGTGTCGCCCCCACCCGTGGATAGCCCCCACTTTTTTTCCCCCTCCTTGCCTTTTATATTTCTACCATCCATAACAAAAAATATAGAAAAGCGGATGATTGGCTTGAAGCTACTTCTAAGCTGGTGAAAGTTCTTTTTTTTTAATGAATAAAAGGACAGCATGAAATAAAACAACAACAATGTATTTTTTTCAGATGGGTTACTTCAGACTTTAGTGTACAGCAGCCGTTATTCTTCTCTTGTCAGTAAAAGGTTGCAGGTAAAATCCTTTCGGTCATATATGCCCCATCCTTATATACCCCTTGTCTATCAGGAAAGCACCACTATAATTCTCCCATGGTTAATAACCATAAATCAGATCAGATTCATAAACCATTAACTTGGTGCTTATTATCTCTTCCTCACCGTAGTTCAGATATATTCATGGCCTGCAGGTATGTACCTTCAGTCCGATAATCTGCTCTATATATGCAATGCTTCCCTCTTTTTATCACATGAATTATGTTTAGTGACATAATCTATTGGACATTTCTCACCATAGGATCCATAGGATGTACTGGATTACATTTTACTTCTCATATACTACACCATCCACGGCCATTTATGCCCTTCTGCATAATCTCTAAAATCAGCAATTTCAATATAACATTCTGCCGGTTTAATGATAAATGGATTTTTTTTTTTATAACTAGTAATATATTTAGCTGACAATTATTCATACCTGAGCAAAATTAGGTATAAAGAATTTTTTTCCCATTGCACTAATGTTTCTTCTAACTGGGATAAGATATCAATGTCTTAAAATAGTCCAACCAGATGCCTTTAAAGGTGCGTAGTCAGCTCATACAACTATACCAAAATCACCAAAAAAGGAAAAGTCTGGTCAGCAAGGCATAATCCAATGGATCATTATTTATACATAAAACTAATAAGTTCCTTGTGATTTAATTAATTTAGCTTAACCAGTAAAAAAAATGTATGTCAATCAATGACGGATTTCGGATTGTCTATTTTTGCGCCAAATATAGTAACCCCCTCCCTCCTGCCATCTTCCAGCAGTGATGTAAACACGGTGCGGTAAGCCTAAATGCCATTCTCCCCTCAAGCTTTCCAAGCAAGCTAAATCAATGGGAACTACTAGACACATCTGTGCAATCAACAACAATTATTGAAGATTTCCAGAGTGACTTCACCATTGAAATTTACCAGAGCTATAGTGAAACTGACAATGCCCATGGATGCATGGCAGCTGGATGCTGGAATACATCGGGTAAAAGTGGAAAAAAAAGAGTTATTCCACCTTTTCACATACTACTTAGCCTGAAAGAACACCGCTACTAAGCTAATAGTTGGTCTGAAAGAACACCGCTACTAAGCTACTAGTTAGTCTGAAAGAACACTGCTACTAAGCTACTAGTAAGTCTGAAAGAACACTGCTACTAAGCTAATAGTTGGTCTGAAAGAACACCGCTACTAAGCTACTAGTTAGTCTGAAAGAACACTGCTACTAAGCTACTAGTAAGTCTAACCAGTAGGTGGCAGTAGTGTTCTTTTTGACAAAACATGGATGCCTCCCAGTAGCTACTATCTACATGAAAATTACTCTAAAATTAAAACCTCACTGATCATTTATTGAACAGGATGAATACCTCATATTTAAAGTACTTTTACAAGTATGGATTCTGAATATGAGCGGACTTTTCGCTTCATAGTGATAAAATTAGGCTGTATACTCCAAGCATCCAACCTGATAGTGTTTCGATAGCCCTTCTTGAGCCTACATAGAACCCCAGCACCGGGCGCGATGAGCTAACATAAACAGCGCCATCTACTGGCAGTATCACAGTGCTACCAGCAAGCCAGAAGGCCGCCACTGGCGCAGCTGCTTTAATGCCTCACGGAACACCAAAAAATCTGAGAATAGGGCTTAAAAGTATTGTTAACACCAGAAGCACTATTACCTAAGACAAGTACTCACATCAACTCTATCATTGCAGCGACATAAGAATGCCTTCTAAAGTTTAACTACAGTTTTTCTGAACTTCAATAGTCATAAATTTCTTTTTTACGGCACAACTCTAGTTTTATTCTTTTTGGAGGAAAATATCTTCTTGCAGCCTTTTATACCAGATCTTGCATTTTTATTTTCTTATTTTTGTAACTATGATGAGATTTCAACACTAGCTCATTTTTAAGCCTCGGCTTGTTGACCAAATGTATGCATGTGCAGTGACGTCATCTTAATCACAAGATGTTGTCATGGTTTAATACATAGAAAGGCTATATTTACTAATATAGTTGATTGTAGGTTTTTGCCTCTATTTTTAGTGTTTGATGCATGATTTGTTTGAAACATGTTTCTATTCCTTTTGTGTTTTGGAATTTGCATCACGTGTGTGTTTGCAACTCATTTTGTCATTTTTTGCCTTTTTACAACTCATTTCTTATTGTTTGCAGCATTTTTTTTTTGTGGTTAAAGCCTTTTTTGTTTGCATTTGTTTTGTTGATTGTAGGGTTTGCTTCTATTTTTAGTTATTTCTTGTGCTTTGAAGTGAGCTGCACGCATGTTTTTGCAGCTTGCTTCTTGTTACTGAACATTTCCACCTGTCGGCCCCTCATGATTTTTAATGAATATTTACTATAAAATAAATGGTTCGTTTTGTTTAAAGAAAAATCATTTTGTTTTCCCTTTTAAGTTATAAAAAATAAAGAGCTAAACTTTTTTTTTTTAAAGGAGAATTGCTTTCTTGTTTTTTTTATTGTTTTCTTCTTCAACATGTAATATTTTAATCACTCGATTTATATTATGTATATATAAAACTTTTTCAAGTCCAGGGGCCAAAAAGAAATAGACCTAAAAGTATTTCAGTTACTTTTACTTTCAGTTTTCTTTGAAATTCATTACATTTATTCAATAAGGAAAACTTGTCAAAGCCTGCATGTGTTATATCTACTTTTCTTTTTTCCAAACTTTAAATGGACTCTTCATCATTTTCTGCAAAAGATATCAAGAGCCATTGAGTATTGTTAGAAAAGCTACCCGGAGCTCTGGAGCCACAGGTAGCTGATCCCCATCTATGATAAAATACCAAGTGACTAAAGTTTGGTGTATCTATAAATGTCTATATCAAAACAAAGAGGTGAATTACGGTTAATATAATCTGTATTTTATAGTTATTTGCTACAAAATTAAGAAATTTTAGAATTTATGTTCGGAAATATATTCATAGAATGTTTTTGTATTTTTATTGCTATTTGAAATGAAAAATAGAAAGAAGAAAACAATAAAAACAAGCAACCCCCTTGAATGTGCAAATATCTACCGACCAACAAAAATAAGCGAATAATTCAAAAATAAATACATATTTCACAAAATGATGAAATATTATATTTTTAAAAAAATTCAAACTAAAACTTCTGATCATTTTCAAACCCCTCTGTTTTCTCTATTACAATATTGAACAGATTAGACTATACGTTTTAATCAAAAGTAAAGGATAAAATATCCCAGTTTGTTCTTTTTATATGCACACACTGTATATTGACCAAATGGCTGTCAAGCCTACTATATGCCAGCTAGAGAAGAAAGAGTGAGACAGCATCCTGCTGGTGTAATTTATAACCTGCTGAGCGCAGCCTGCCCAGGTGTACTGAATCTCTGACTAGGGCTATGCTCCACCCGCAGCTTTCTGGAAAGGATGAAAGCATGGCAAACAGAAGCAGATGCAATCAAAGGTTGTCACAGGTAGGAGAAAACTTGTCAAAAAGTATCCCCCTATACCCTGGAGGTAAGAAAGCGCCTGACTTCCCCACGGCAAAGGGATGTTGGTCGAGGTCAACCAAACTATCAAGCATTTTCATTGGTCCCTGACCCTTCTCTGTACTTCTATCAATCAGTCTAACATAAGCTACCAAACAGCATAAATTAGGATTGAACACAGGTTTTTAAACATCTATGGATAGAGCTTTTTTACCAATTCTTAAAGAATAAAAATGTCCCTAAAAGCAGGTGCATCAAAGAGCTTCACTTTTTTCTTTCCTTTTTGGTGTTGCTGCCTCTTCTGCCAGCAAGGCAGTGAGGACGCCTGCGGCAGTACCAGCAGTGACATGGGTGAGACAGACAGCAGAGATGAAGGCCACAGGCATCAAACAGAGCAGCCAGAATAACTTACAGAGTAGAAGCCAATACTACCACCAAGCCTTCCTGCTTTTTACTTTATTAGAATAAAAAGAAATATCTGTTTTGGCACCAATTGCCTATAATATAGTTTACGGAGAGAGGTCAGAGATGCAGCAACGAAGGTCACAGCAAGAAGCTGAACTGACACAAATGGAGTGCATGAGGCTGAGATGATCATGTCGTTGAAAGATGATAGAAGTCATGGCTCATTTAATACTTTGTTATTCATCTGAACAGAGCCACAACGGAGAAAAAAAATATTGTTAGTGGTAAATCTTGCAAAAAGCATGTCATCATTATTTTGTCATAACACAAAACAATTGTTTCACCTTTGCTCCGAGCATAATCTACCTTTGAAGTAATTTTTTGAAGGTGTCACAATACTGTTAGCTATTTTATTGCAAATAAACCAATGATCAAATCGGTAGTAACTCGAAGACACAACCACAAAGATTATTTATAGTTGAATTGAAGTACTTTTACTTGTCAAAGCCTTGACAGAACGCTTAGTTTTTAAAGGGCAGACTCAATTTCCAGACTTCTGCATCCAACGCTGATTACATCAGTCTCCAGAATGATTAGCGAAACCTTGGGTAGCTTGCGAGATTAACCAAAACAATATTTTGCTGGTATTCACTTCTGCACAGTCGGTCTGGAATTTATAGTTAGGGATGCAGAGCAGTTTTGCTCCGCGCAAACCAAAAGCGGTCAAGGGGTGCCTATTTGAGAACTTGTGAGAACTTCGGCGGAAAGTCACGAGAACTTTGTTTTGGCAGAGATCGCTGGCTTCTATATATGATTTGTCTGAGGCATCGCATTAGTGGTGAAACGTACTTCCTCAAACCTCCTCGATTAACCTTTAAAATTCGTAGTTGTCCATTGTAGATGTTCTCAGTTTTGGCGTGCCGTGGCACCGAATCCATAAGGATGACCACACAGACAGCCGGAAAGGCATACCAAGAACCAATCACAGCTGCTTTTTGTCTGCGAACTTCTGCTTGAGGTCTGTGCAGGTTTGTGACCGTCCGACGCATAGTCAGGACTTTAAGGTGGCCGACGACGGTTGGAGAACCTCTGCACGGGGAGCGTGGTCACGCACAGAGACAGATTTGACGGTTGCAGAGTCAATGAATCAGAAGCATAAATTGGCCATAAGGATACCAAACTGTGGCAGTTATATAAACCTTTCCAGCATTGGTTTCTCAGTGCAAGTTTATAACAAAAGTTCAGCAGCACCACTATATAGACCACAATTTTTATTAGTAAGTAGTCTTCAGGTTACATCAGGTGGGCGAATAGTTTGCCCTCCACAGCGTAGTGAGGGATATTAAAATGAATTTTCTTTTAAAACAAAAATTACATAGCGTCTAGATTTTCTCACTGACAAGAAATCCTGGAAAAACAAAAATGTCATTCATGTCAATAAAAAACCAGAGGTAACACTTTTTTGTGAAATCGGATATGGAAAACAACTCATACACCTTTAGTTCTCATCTAACTCCTGCAAAAAACTTACTGTCATATTTGGCAATTCTTGTAATTGCCATTGCTGCACAATTACTGTTTTGGAATTACATAATTTTTGCTAAAACTAAAAAGTTTTTATTTAATAAAATCCTCTTGAAAGACAACATCCAGTTTGTCAGATTTTATATGATTTTGTATTGTTGTATTTTAACAGTTATTATTATTAAGACTTATGAATTACTGTTATAGCCTATTATTCATAGTCGTGTCTTACCATTATTGTACAGAACTTCCATCCAACTTCTAAACTTTCTATAAATATTTTTTTTATAAATATTAATTTAAGGGTAATAAGTTTAATTGTAATGAATTGAAAAACCAAAGCTTCAGTGCCTGAAAATTTTTACTTCCTTTTTGGACAGGTTGGGTTGGTGCGTTTAGGTACCACTGTTAAAATTGATACATGTGTTTTGTATTATATTCTTTAATTGTATTTTTAGAAAAGATTCTTAGTATTAAACATATTTTTTATTGAAAGCACAAATTTAAATTAGTGAACTTTAAGGGGGATGCTTGAAGACACACATGCAGGGGGAGAACGTGCAAACTCCTTGCATTAAGCCCCTGGGCCTGAAATAGAACCCTGAACCTTCTTGCTGCAAGGAAACAGCGCTACCCACTGCGCCACACCGTGCAGCCCTGTCTTTGTATCATATAAAGGAAAAATAACTTCCACCTCATATTATGTGATTTCAATCTATCTCAGCCTTCATCCTAATCTTTAATGACACTAACTCAAACCAGAGCTGTCCAGTTTTATGGACAGTGACTCTTTATCCTAGCTAATAATGGCTGCCTATCATCTGTTGAATAGCAGCTGATATAGCTGTGGTCTGCTGTATCTGCTGCTACTGCCTGTTCATATGGAACCCATAAATAAATATTAGTTTGATACACAGACTGCGGTGGCTAATGCAAGTTTAACACGTATTTTAGGTTATTCATAAATTTAAAAGGTTAGTTGTTTGATTCACAATAACATGGGAAGAGGAGATTAATACAATATAGTTATCAAACATGTCGGGATTTGTAAGCATTTATTTTAATCAATTTGAAACTAACAATTAGACAGTTAGATTAAGCAGTAATTAGACGGTAAACATGACCTTTAGGTGAATGTTTATGCTTAATGTAGCTGATGATTATCATCCTATGATCAATTTCATTTTTTTAATACTCAGTTTATTTTTTCAAAATGTTATGGTTTTTGTTTCTTTTTCAGATCTCTGATTATTTAGTTCATTTACCTTTACTTCTATCATAAGGTGTTTTTCTTGTTAGTTTATTCTTTTGTGTTTACTTCTTTCTCCAGTATCCAAGTACATTCAATAAAAGTATGTGTTTAATCTCTATTAGATATTTTCACAGGGTCTCTGCACATGGTTACGTACCCTTATTCCTCAGCTTCTCTACCTTCTCTGAGGTTTAGCTGCTCATCATTCCATCTCTTTAGCTTTTCTAGTTTATTATCATCTTTTCAACTCGGCTTATGTGTATTTAAGCTCCTGTCTTTTTTTTTTCTTGACTTGTCTAGCTTCCTGTTACATTTCCTTATTAACAGTTTTTTTGTCATGTTTTCTACATTTTGGTCCACTTCTGCCACTTCTGAATCCTTCTATGAACCGTGCCGCCTATACTTTCCTGACTGCATTCACGCCCTTTTCCAAGAACCACACATTATGACATTTATTTTTATTTTCAAATAAAGACACAAGTCTAAGTGTTTTAAATTATTAGTATTTTTTATTACTTTATTATAATTTTCCATTTTGAATTATTTAAAGTAAACAAGAAACTAATAGGTTTGGTCAGACGCCATCAGTTCATCAAACTAATACATAGAATATAGCTCTTTACTTTGATTCCTATGTTACTATTCTGATATAACAAGAGGAAAATATTTTATGAATAATGCAATAAGAATTATGTTCATTACCAGTTGTACCAAAATGTTCAAGCCTGTCTGCATGTGTAGCCGCTGAAAGCTTTTTAAGTGCAAAAAGAAGGATTAGCTGGTCTGAAACGCAAAATTCTTAAGGATTAAGTTAAATGGAAGAAAAGAACCAATGATTTCTAACCATAAACATATTTTAAGCCAGAAGATGATGATTTTTTTTCCTAGTAGAGAACTGCAGCTGTAAGAGAAATAAAGTGCTATTCATTCTGTGAGGTATTGACTTTTTAGTGGGAAGCTGACACCAGTGATTGAAACTCTTTTAAAACGTTTACATGTGAAAAACTAGAAAACTAAATGTTATTCTCCTTACCCTTCACAACTATACAGTACACTGCTTTGGTTTATCACATAAAAACATTAAAATACATAAAAGAAAACAAATCCGTGTGATACTTTTGGTTAGATATAAAGATATTTCTCAAGTCTAAAAATAAAAAAACTGGTGTGACATAGGCATGAATGTAAAATACATTAATATTTTATATTTTGTGTAACTACCTCTATCTTATTGCCTTGCTAACCTTTTTAAAGATTGCATAAAAAGAGGAAAGAAAGTTTTATCTAAGAACAGATATCAGTAAATCATATTTTGTGATCTTATTTAACTGCCTTGGGACTGTGATAAGATTTTAGCTCCAGTATTCAGTTTACAGAATAGACTTCAAATTATCCTCTTGACGAAGGAAAGTGCAGTGCTTGTCTTTTGGACAGGAATATAAAAAATGTATGGAGTTTACTTTAGCTCAAATGAAACTATCCTCACTTCAAAAGGAGCCAACAAACACATGAGAAAGACGCGATAGTGCTCCGGCATCAAATTAGGAAGAAGACATCTGTGGGTGCCTATCACAGCTCACCTTCAAAGGGACCGTGTTCAACTACAGAAGCCATTTTGTCTGGGAGTACAAAAGAAACCAGGTTATTAAGAGGACGGGTTCAAAAATGAAGAGACAGACTTTCCTTTTCAAGTCCAATTTTCTCCATCTACTATATTTGCTACCTATCATTCTGGTGAGTGCGTATGCTTTAAAGTGACTCTACAGGGTTCCAGCTGAAGATCTGAGTCAAGTTTTTAATGAGCCTTGCCACTCTTGCACTGCTGTCACAGGTGTGGATTCGCTGATGTTGAAGCTCAGTGGGCTTTATTACAAACTTTACCCCATCAATTAGGAAATATAAGCTATTGAGGCAAGCCAAGCTCTATAGCAGTCTTTGTTTTCACCATGTCACTGTCTTTTTTACTTCTTGTTAAAACAGTTGCATGTAGATGAGAAGATAGAGCTGGAACACCTCCAACTTCTTGAATAGTGCTTATAAAAAACAGCTTGGTCGATTTCCAGGCTTTTTAAAACTCCAGTTTCTTTTGGTTTTCTCAACCGATTCCCATCTTCTGTGCAGCTGTGTAAAGGTAATCACTGATGGGTATTTTTACCTAACGCTTTTAGTGTTTGGAATGCTTTGAGTATCTGATCGGACCAGGCATGCCTGCTGTGTTTGTGAATGAGAAACAGAAACAGTGTGAGTGGGAAGCTTATTTCACCCTGTCCCCAACATGAACCCTGGAAAGTGTTCCATATGTTATATTCACCCCATTGAGGCACTTGTCAAAGGGTTGATGTGTAGCTTGTATGGAGAATAACCGTGTTTTAAATGTGTATCAGGAAGTCCAAATGGTGACTTTGCTCTTACATATATTTATTGATCTGTGCTATTAAATGCTGGTAGGTCGTATTTGACACATTTTGTAAATAGGGGATGGGAGAAAACACTGTAACTTAAAAAAAACAACAAATATCTGTGTAATTTAGGATAATTGTATGTGAAGGACCAACACTATGTAGTGCAAAATTGTGTTGTGTAATTTTTTGCTAATAAAATCTGAAAACCTTGGTGTGCATTTTTACAGGGTTCTTAAAAAGTCTTAAAAGGCATTGAATTCTTCAAGGCCTTAATTGGTATTAAAATGTCTTAAATCAGTCTATGGTAGGTCAAATTTTGGCTTCAATCTCAGAATATGACTTTTAAAACCAGAATTCTTACTGTTTAATCTCAGAATTCTGACTTTAAAAAGTCATTCAATTCTGAGAAAAAGTCAGAATTCTGACTTTATTCCATACTAAACTGAAATAAAATTTAAAAATCAGTTAACTTTTTTTTTTTCAGTGGCCCTAATCCTCTTTCTAGACTTCACAATTAAAACCCCTAAATAATTCCATGTCATATCATTAGTTGTGATTTTCATTTGTGTTTATGTTTTCAGTATTTGTTCTGTTTTTTTTTTTTTGTTGTTTTGTTTTTTTGCAGTTCTAAGCTTATTGGTGGAGTGGTGGCCTAGTGGTTTGGGCATACAGCTTGCAATCCTGAGGTTGCGAGTTCAAAACCTACTCTCATGCACTGCCACTGAACCTTCGGCACATGCCAGCATGCCTTTTGCACCAGGTCTCTCCTACATTGTTTACTATTTGGTCATTGATGCAATTTATAAATGGAAATGTTCATTTCACTGCTAACCTGATCTTTCACTGTTGAAAGGCTGTACGCATCGATATACAAAATGAACATAGAGTTTGTCAAAGGCTGTGTCTTTTCATGGCATATCTGTGATTTTTCAATTATTTTTCTAGTTTGCTTTACAAATTAATGTCATTTAGAGTCTAACTATCTTCACATTAGACTATTAAAGCAACATATCCTACTCTCTCTAAAAGCCACTTCACGGGTTTGTAAAAATAACCACAGTGTTGCACAATCTCAGCCAACTGCTCGCCATATATTTATGGGTAATTTTCAGAGTGAATTTAGCTGTACTATTTTTTCAAAAGTTTAATAGCTTAATAAATCTGGCTGGAAAATATTTAGTTGTTCGCCTTTAGGCGCTATTTGCTAGATAGCTCTTTTTACGTGAAAGCATGTATAATCTCCTACTTGTCCTCCAGCTGCAGCTCACACGTAGGGGCCCCCATCCCCAACCCCGCTCTCCAGAAGATCCCGTCAGGGAGTCCGAGCAGCGCTGCAGTCAGAGCCGCAGGAACATTACCCTCAGCGTCCCAGACTGCAAATAGAACTCAACGCAGTGTTTCTACTGGATTTTGACACCAGAATTTGATCATTTACGCGGTGCCGCACCGCCCCTGAACCTTACACATCAATGGCTTTTGCGGCAGGTCTCTCCTAAATGTAAATGTTATTTGGTCATTGATGCAATTTATAACTGTATATTGTTTAGAACAATGCTAACCTGATCTTTCACTGTTGAAAGGCTGTACGCATCGATATACAAAATGAACATAGAGTTTGTCAAAGGCTGTGTCTTTTCATGGCATATCTGTGAATTTCAATTATTTTTCTAGTTTGCTTTACAAATTAATGTCATTTAGAGTCTAACTATCTTCACATTAGACTATTAAAGCAACATATCCTACTTAAAAAGGTTTACTAGACTTTAAAATTAACCTGTTAAGTGCACTTCTGACTCAACGTAAAGCAATGGCTCCTGTGTGTGACACCACAGTCACATGATGTGCTATAGAGTAAAGTACATAATTGAAAATTACATTAATTTCTCCAAAGCACACCCATCGTAGTGTCCATAGTCTTGACTGACTTAACAGATTCAAGGCTTCTTTCTCCCAGTAAATGAAGGAAAGAGGATAGTATCAAGTATTATGAGCTAGTTCAGTGGCTAGCACCGGTTCAAAGCATAATGAAGTGAAGAGTTTTGTCTCCTAAGCCATTTTACTGTGTGGCTCTAAACAGACGTCTCTGGTTTTCTGCCTTGAGTCTGCACCCAATGAAGTATTGATGAACTCTAGGTACATATAGTAATGACAGTGAGAGTACAGTACTGTACTGGACATGGAACTATCACTCACATTACTATTGTTTAAAGCGGTGGATGGAGTTTAAAAGATATTCTACTTTACTTTGTGACAATGGAATTGCATTTTAGCTTCAAAAGTTTTGAAAAGAATGCAAACTGTAAATATCAGTCTCAGAATCTGGAAAACTTCCTGATCAACTCAAATCTGAAAAATAGCAAATTGCAAAATTGTTTTTTGTTGCAACTGTGGTATATGAACTGTATCGAAAGCACTCAAAATACTTTTGTGGCTCTAACGCTGATAATAAAAACATTTATTTGAGGGTGCAAATACTCTTTATATACACTCTAGCTTTGTGTAGAATGAAATATGTTGAGAAAAAAGATTAACTAGAAATGCACTTGTCATTTCTTCAACTAAAGTAGGAAGGAAGCAAAAAGCAAGAAAGAATGAAGGAATGTATTGGTCAAGCCCACAGCGTACCAACAAAGCAGTGTGAAGGCTTGTCACTCCTGGTCACTCTGCTTACTGCTGGGCGACTGGAGAGGAATGCACTGGTCATTCATGTCCCAGAATAGGCAGTGCTCTTTTGCCCCTTCCTGCCGAAGCACAACCATTGTATCAGCAAGAACATTGTTCAGGAGATTCCTTTGTCCCTTTGGATTTTGGAGGTCCCCTTTCAGGGCATCCACCAGGACCCCCAGTGTGGTCAGGACATAGCTGTTCCCTTAACAGCTGTCTGGGATCAATCCGAAGTCAAGCTAAGCTGGCTCTCATTTGAACCGATGTATTACAGATGTTTATCCTGCAGAATTACACTTCCTGCTAGGTAGCTGCAGGGAATGATAATGCCCACATCTATCTGGCCAACTTTCTCAGTTATGTATTTCAGTATTGGGGTCTTCAACTAAGCTGACCCTTTGTCAAAATGTCTCTGCTCAAACTATTTCAAGTGTGATTGAATTCAGTCAAAGCATGGAGACCAATTTCTACTCCTCCTGGTGCTACTTTAGAAGATCTCTAGTGTGCAAAGTGTCCTCCCCCATTGTAAAACCTGAAAGGTCAAGGTTGTAGGGTCAGTGTTTCTATCATAGTTAAATTGGCATGCCCTCTTTTATGCAACGACTTTATGTTTAGTGTCCCGTTTATGAAGGCAGGGTGAGTAATATGGGGACAAGCCAGGGATTTAGGTCCAAACACCCACAGTTGAAGCATCTAAATAGTAATCCAATGCAGGGTGGCGAGGATTTACATATTGTGGTCTAAAGCAGATAGGATAGAAAAACGTTGTCTTTCCTGACAGCCTAAAGGATCATTTGAGTGATTTATGCAGGAAATTGTATTTGTGGAGCAAGGGAGATAATTTAATAAAGCAAGGCCTGGTCTAGTCCTCAAGAACAGGGGGCTCTTTGCTGAAAAATGATACTGCCTCCTGTCTAAGGGGACGGCAGATAAAGAAGGCCAATATTTACTGTGGTCTTTTGCTGCTTCTATTTCCTGTCTTAGTCTTACCATTATCTTGCCTGGTTTTCTGAAATGAACAAACATATGATATGCATACATTTGAATGTTTAATGTATGTAAATGTAACCTGTTTCATTTCCCTTCTGCAAATGGTGTATCATTATTATTAGCAAAAAAGATTATGGGTGAATCGAAAGGCTGTATTAACTACAGTGGTAAATAATCACTCTGGTGAAGACAGGAAAGAATGTTTAAAGTATTTAGATAAGTTTAGGTTCAGACTCATCGTCTCAAACCCTGACAGATAACACCATCCTTTACTGAAAACCATAACAGTATCTTTAACACACACTGTTACTACAGCATAAAAAAATGAGAAGTTAAACTGTATTATGGATTCTGACCTCTGCCTCTATTACAGCACATATAAAAATAAAAAAAAACATCTTTAAGTGGCTCCCTCTGTGTGCTAAAAGGAAAACTAATCGGGATTGTAGTGATGGGGTGGGATAGTAGTGGTCTGGGTGGTCTGGGACAGTCCACTGTAATCGGTGAAACCATAAACTGTTGTCTAATAGACAGCCCTAAAAACGAAAATGTTTTGAAAACATCTCACCATCATTTTGTAACCAAAGGCTCAAGCAGACTTGGGTTTTGGCGCAGCCTAATCAAGGGCCCGTCTTCAATCTGATTGAAATCAGGTGCTATGACTTTAAAAAGGCCATTCATATTTAAAAACGCTCCAATGTGGCTTAATTGAAACTATTTTTAAAGAAAGAGTGAGTCTTAATTCCTTCATATTGGTGTAAAATACAGGCACTTAGAGAAATGATGTTAGTAGTTGCTGCCAAAACGGTGAAGTTGTTTCGTATATATATAAATATTTTTCTTCGTAGATAATAAATAAAACCATTTCAATACAGCTTTTTAAATTTTCTCATGTTATATTTTTTTTCTGATCCTAAAATTTGTTTATCATACTTTCTTCTTCCCAGTTTTACAAAGTTTTCTACCTCTACTTACTATTATCTGCTAACGCTGGTGTAATACCTCTGCATCAAGCTGCTAAAACAGTTCCAGCAAACATCCACTTTTACTTTCCCAATATTTTAAGTATGAAGGGAGTTGGTCCCAGTTAATGTTGCATGTCAGCAGAGTGAGGGTCTCTTTCTCCCCTTCTGCAGTAGGTCTGTTAATGTTTAGAGTCAGGAGGCCCGAGGGACTCTAAATCCCTCGGACACAAAGAGCCTCTGTGTGCTGCCGAGGTCACATCTGTCCAATGACTCTGTGTGCATATAGAGAGCACTCTATAGGCCATCAGACAGGGCTGTTGCAACTGCCCCCACTCCCATAATACTGCTCTGTGTGCGCTGCTTTGGCCAGCGGGCTCGAAAGAGCTTGACATTTCACCAAACACACGTGTAAAGTGTCCTGTCATATCATCCCATTCTCTGATTTTAATGCCATCTATGCAACAAAGCGATCACACCATGAGGACACCTTTATGCCTCCCAGCCTGTTTTACCGTCTGCTCGTCCACCAAGCCTGTCTAACATACGTTTTATCTGCATCCAACTGTTGGTTGGTCTCTCCGTGGCCTGGACCTTTATAGCTTTGCTCACTCAGAGCACCAACAATAATAAACCTCGCAATTAAAGAGTGCCAAAAATAAGAACAACTGAAACAACTGTGGGTAGACTCACTGTATCCCCTATTTATATAATTTAACTCTATAGAACACTCTTAAATTAAATTAATATCCAGAACATTAAGTTTCTTTCCTGTCGTTGTCTCAAAGTGGACTTTTACACGTCTGTACAATATTTCCTCCTTGAGAGATGAATTAGAAAATGAATATCTTTGAGTGAATGCTGTTGTCCAGCTGAAAACAAGATTAATATGAGGATCCATTTGCAGAAGCAGAAAGGAAAGGAAATATAAGGAGTGCTGCCATTGGTACCAGTAACTTAAGCAAAAAATCTTGCATGTGGTTCTTATTATAAGTGTTTGTTTGTTTTTTGGATATCTATAGTTCAGTTGATTCTTATATCTAAAAGATCATCAAGGTTGTTTATTTGGTGATAGTGTTCTAACTCCCACAAATATATATTTTTTAATTTCTCAATACAAATTTTTAAATATGAAGACAAATTTGGTCATTTTTGGTCAAATGAGAACCATAAGGAAGATTTTCTACACAAAATGCCAGTCGGAATGAATTTACATCCTTATGAATGTTTTCAAGCAGGCATCCCCAACCTCGGTCCTCAAGGCCCACTGTCCTGCAGGTTTTAGAGGTTTCTCTGCTTCAGCACAGCTGGTTATAATGATTGACCAATAAGCCTGTTAATCAGCTTTCAATTAAAATCAGCTGTGCTGTAGCAAGGAAACCTCTAAAAACTGCAGGACAGGGGGCCTTGAGGACCGAGTTTGGGGATGCCTGTTTTCAAAGATTCATTATAATGATGAACTTGTTTCTACTGGTTGCACTATTTTATCCATAGGTGGTGTTGTAAACAAAAATACAGGTATTTGTCTTGACAGAGAAATAG
Source organism: Cyprinodon brontotheroides (assembly GCA_018398635.1). Classification (NCBI taxonomy): domain Eukaryota; kingdom Metazoa; phylum Chordata; class Actinopteri; order Cyprinodontiformes; family Cyprinodontidae; genus Cyprinodon; species Cyprinodon brontotheroides. Next base: position 35,938,042 of record JAGKQL010000009.1, read on the forward strand.
AAGTGTTTCATTTAATATGGCATGCTCATGTTGCTTCCGCTGAGGGCTTTTTTTTGTGTGTGAAAAAAAAAAAGTTGTATCCCTCCACTGTCACCACATTCTTACTGAGCAAAGACAGAGCAACACTGCCTAACTTTAAACCTCAGACTTAGCTCAATTTAAGGTATATCAAATGATTAAATGATTTACACATCAATATTCAGCTCTTTGTGAGCATCGATGCTTCCTGGTGGCTGATCTTTTCAAAAACTCACCTATGTAGCTTCAAGAATCGGATCGGCTGCTGAGTAGGTCACGTGACCAAGACTGTGCACTGCAAAAAACATCTAGATTTAAGTCTTAAAAATTCTTAAATTAGGTGTGTTTACCCTTAATTTTAGCTGATAAATAAAATTATTTGCCAATGGAATTAGTATTTTTACGCCTAAAAAATTGATAATTAGGTAATATGCACTTGAAATAAGACAAAGCTGTTTTTTTTCTTATTTTAAATGTAAATAGTCTTGTTCCATTGGCAAAGTCTGTCACTTATCTCCTCAATTCAAGTAAAAATGCACTTAATTTAATCAAAAATAAATCATTTAGATTTCCATTTTTTGCAGTGTGCCTTACAAGTGAGCTCCAATTAAAAATCCAGAGCTAACCAAGATAGAAGTTTTTGTCAAACAATTGAAAAATATGAGCGTTAACTGATGGGACAAATTGTTGGTTCTTTTAAATTTAGTTTTCTTGTCTTTGCAACAAACTCCAGGGCTTCTCAGTCTACTGGTTCAAAGTGGTTTGCTGTCAGATTGACAAACAATAATTTTGCAAAAGTGCAGTTTTGCCAGTGGAAAGATATAGCGCCCATAGTGGCCTATAGTTTCAGTGTTGCTTAAATAATTTGATACAGTCTTATAAATGTATATATTATTGTTATTCTTCAATTAAAACTAATTTTTCTGATTAAATGTTTCTAGGGACAGGTGTTACGATTAGCCGTTAGCCATAAATGCTGCAATATAAGCATCAAATCACTTTTGTAATAATGATCTGTTTCCTTGAATATGTGCCTGTTAGATAACCATTAAGCAAACAAATAAATAAACTTCCTTAGAGGCTAAACGTTTAAAGTACACCACATGAATAAACTGGATTGAAATTTGTTGCAATCAGTGATTAAAAATGTATATACCTCCCAATGGAGCACAGTCTTGCCAATCAGATAGTGTGCAGGCAAGCCAGAGTTGCAATAAATCATTAGTTCTGGCCTGAAGAAACGACCCTCCACTGAATCCATGGTTGACTTGATATAAAGATATCAATGAGAGCCTTTGTTTTGTCCAGTGCAGCAAATTAGACACGCCAGTTTGCCAGGTTAATGCACACATTGCAATCTTCCCTGACCTGTACAAGCTGGATTTGCCACTTGAGTTTTCTCATGAAGAACAAGTTTTCTTCCACTTGGCTGCCCAGACTGAATGCAGCTCAGATGATGGAGTGGCTGGAGAGGCCATACGCTGTAATGACGATAATCTGCTAAATGAGACAGTGGTCTTGTCATGCAGCTAATGTAATGAAAAAAGTTGAGCCAGTCACATCATGAGAGGGCAGCTGTAAACACTGTTCTGCAGTATGACAGAAGAACCCCTTCCAGTCCAGGTGACCTTTGACCTTGTGTATACTCTATAACTGTGGTCAGTGCATGGTGCACACTGAGAGCTGTGGCACTCTAGGGACAAAGCAGAGTGGACCTTTCAGAAGGTGACAATGACAGGAGAGGTTACAGGAGGTCAGAGAGGGTTGATACTATCCCATTGAGGCCTTAATTGCTCATAGAGAGGCTGTAGGGGCCCTCTGTGCATCCACTGTGAAGAGAGAGTAATTTATGACTGGTAGGGTGAGGTTACAAGGAAGGGGGACGTCCCCTAAAACCAAAGGTATGCATTCCTGGCCTCTCTCCTGAGCTCGAGTGGCCCGACAGATAGCAATTGAGCTACTTGGAAGGTGAACCTGCTCTCTTTTTTTCCCCCTTTTTAAAAGTTTTTCTTTCTCTAACTCCATTTGCTGCTGCTTCACATGTCCTAGATCAGCTTATCTGAGTGTTAAAGTGACAGGATATCAATCTTAATAATGCTGCCAGGCCAGTATCAACTTTGGACTGCTGGGTCTTGACAATATCTGAGGTAATAACCAGAACAATAAGGTCTTACGGTGGACGGAGTGCAAAAAGAGCCTATGTTACTGGTTGCTGTGTGTTCATGATAGAGATGTAGAATAAATTGCCTTTCAGAGGAACAAAGAGTGAACAGTTCCACCTTTAAGGTATTGTGGAGACCCATCCTCTCCACTTTAAGAAAAAATGCATGTGCAAGAGTATGCACAAGCCCATTTCTCCTTGTGCATTCTCTGTTTAAAATGTGCTGTTCTCATAGCTCATACAAGCTTACTGTGGACTTTATAGCGAACTCGGTTAACTGACCGTTTGGACAGATGATCAATACTATTTGCTCCGTCGGTCACGTAACTCCTCCGCCTCCACTCTGCGCCATTTTTGTACCTGACAGCGGGCTGTTGTGATAGCGATTCCTGTAATGCTTTGCGAGGAGAGCTCCGCGCAAAGCATTCTGGGATATATCTGCCTCTTTTGAATCCTTTCTTTTCTTCCTATACATTTCGTGAGACACTTTTTCTCTTACGCCCCCTATGCCATTTTCTATTTTATAATGGCGGTTTCAGCCGATGAAACTAGCTGTTAGCGCGGCTATCGCCCGAGCAAGTTTTATCGAATTAAAGAGTATTTCTTCACTGAAAGAAAAGAGAGCAAAACAAGATGTTTTTGCTCTTCTCCCGGTTAATTTCGTAAGAGTTTGATCTATCATGTCGATTAAGCTCTGTTAGTATCACGCCATATGCTTCGTTGATCTGATTGGTTTATTTGGCCCGTCTATCACCAACATAGGCCAATCAGCTAACCAGTATTTTCGCCCCTTCCCAAAATTACTTCAACAGAAGGTTTCCAGATGGATATGCGGAGCAAATCCATCTGGCGGAGTCAGGTTAATGAGCCTCGGCCATTTTCAAAGAACCGCGGTGAGAAAGGTGAGCCTCAATGACTATCTGAAACCGTAGCTCACCAGACATATGTTGCTGAAAGTGCGCATTCGCAGAAAAAGATAGCTAACGGGGCGAGCACGTAGAACAGTCTTATGTAAACGTATCACCAGAATGATTCACAATTAGGAGGACCACTTATATAAATGTTTTAGCTGGAAATAAAAGATCATCCTCTATACCTTTAAAGGAAATCCCAGTGATATGAATGACACATAAAACAACAAATTCTTACTACTCATATATATTTGGGTCTGATGGGGAGCATCCTTTAGATGCTTCTAGAAAAGGTTGTGATATGAGATGCCTGCAAGTCCCTCCTCTTGTTGTACTCACCCAGTATTATTGTACAGAAGACGTTTGCTCAATGATGTTAGAGTGCTTTCATGCTGCAGCTGCTGTATTTAAATCCCACCAATCAAATTTAAAACTACTGCCTGACATTTCAGCTCAATAAACACCATTATTTGTTAAGAGAAGGCATCACATTCCTTCTTGAAGTGCACTTATGTTTTTGAGAACCCATTATGCCAAGAAGCATAACAAGAAGACCCAAGAGGACCCAACCTAAACAGCTTCACATCATCGTTGACCCTTTTCCATTCTTGACCAAGGGGATGGTATTTTTTCTGGTCACCGTCTTTGGCCCTTTGCACATCAAACATACCACCAAACCAGGTGTCTAAACAGTTCTAGTTTGGTGAGGTTAGTCCACAGAACTGTTTTCCAAAAACTATGTGGTCTTATGTAAACATTTTCTGGTATATTTTAGTTGACTTCTGGTGTTCCTTGTGGTCAAGAGCAAAGTACATAATGAAGTTCACCCATGGGGTCCGCGTTTAGTCAGTGCATGTTTTTAGTTTCCACTAAAACTCAGGCCTCAGTAGGTCCCTGCTCTTTTTTTTATGTTGCTCTGACTAAGTTTTATGGGCCCTGAAAGAAAAAACAGGCGTTCTTCTTCAGCCAGTGGCTCTTCCACTAGTTTAAACTTCATTTTTGGGCTGTCAGTCGTATCTGTTAAAATGTGGATATTTTTTTTTTTATTATTAAACCCTAGGTTCTTCATGGGTGAAAAATATTCCCGTCAGCTTGTGTGGAATTTGCTCTTAAAAGAATCGCAACATTCCTTCAATATCCTGATGGATGGGGTTTAAAATAAATGCATCACAGATGAAGAAAACTAAAGATCAATTATAGGCTTCCTAAAGTCGCCTTATGTTAATTACTAGAAATAGTTGTTGAATTTATGTTTTACTCATCAAAAGTGGAGTGATTGTCATCCAAAAGCAAATCTAGCTCTTAGAAGATACTTCAACTGATTAAAACCAAAGGATTTGGGGGTGTAGATTTAGGGGTGTATATGAATGCATCCGTACAGATGGGCAGAATTGAATGTATGCAGAATTCAGATGGTCACAAATCCAAACAGAAAGTAAAAGTTAGCGCCAACTCACACCATCTTTGACTCTGTGCCTGGTTACTCATTTGGAAGGACAAGTTCTTGGTCCACATGACACTTTTATAATGTGAGTTGTTGTTTTTTTTTTACTGGTTGCACAAACCACAGGTCCATCAGAGCATTCTGTCAGGTGAAGAAAAGTTATTAGATTTTTCTCATCATTTAGTCACGTCACAGATATGACACAAATGGTGTGTTTACAGTAGGGTTTTTATCTCTGCAGCCAGATAGGTCTTTAGAGGGGAATGTGGGCGCCTGTCTGCCTGGTGGCTGTTTTCTGTTTGGAGGACGTTGGAGGACAATGTGTGACTGTTTGTCTGTTTGTATCTGGGGGGTATGGTCACATGAGGCCAAGCTGAACGCCTGTGGTCTTTAATTTATTGTTGAGGGGTTTTTTTGCGGCTGTGACTATCACACACATTAGCACCATCACTTTTCTTTCATCTGCAGAATTTTCACTTGGATTAAAAATGAGAGCAAGAAAAAGATGCTAACCACAAACGTATTTAAGAGGGATGAGGGGAGGAGGGGGATTTCCATTCTGACTTCCTCACAAGGGCAGGCAGACATGTGGTCGGGCGTTTGATGTCAGCCTGAAGGAATTTGTTTGCACAAATGGCTCATATGCTGACTGTACTGCAAGTCAGCTATGCTGAGTTATCTTGCATTAATGTCTTGGCTAATTCACTGACTGACATTATTATTGGAATTCAGTAAAACATATGCACACCACTGAGGGATCTATCCTGACAATCCATATTACACATTAAGTGAACAAGAAGAAACCCTTCTTGTCCTGTGAGAAATGATTAGAAAGACAAATCTTCACGGACACAAGGAGTCAACAAAGGGCTTTAGGATACCAACAAATGTGATGATTCATCTTGATTCGTCTCTGAGAGGAGCTGCAGAGCTGTCAGACTGGCCTCCAGTGAAGTGTTGTTGTGACGCGCTTAGTTTTGAATGGCAGCGCTTTTCTCTCTTGTGAGGGCTTGTTTTTTTGTTGAAGCTCAGACGAGATTATTAGATTTAGAGGATAAACCAGCCTACATGGTGTTTGTCTTTATTAGTGGCCCTCTAGGTATTCAGAAAAAGTACTGGAGCCAAAAAAGAAAAAAAAGTTTAAATATTTTAACCCCATTTTCACAGTCATTGCAACAATTAAATTAGGATACAATTAAATTTTGTTTGCAGCATTTCTTCAGCAGGATAAATGTCTATTGGTCAGTCATAACATTCTGGTATGCTGCTTAATAAGCTTTCATAATACATGACTGAGTCTGCCAGAGAAAGAAGGCTGGTCAAAAGAGAGTGCCAAAGGTGGGCTGGGTCGTCCCAGATCTTTGTGACTCCTCAGGTTTTCTCTTTGCAAGGGATTAATGAGCCCATGATCAACATGGCAGTCTTTATGTGCTGTTGTTCTGCTCAAATGCAATGCAGCCGGCATACAACACTGTAGTGTAGATTAGGGCTGAACAATTTTGCCCAAAATTAACCTTTTGATTATTAGTCCTTTGTTGCAGGACTACTGTGTACTTTTCGTGAAAAACTGCTTAATTCTACTTGAATGCATGGATCTGCGATCTGACAGCTCTCGCTGGCTTTCTGGTTTGCAAACCAACTTTAAGTGTATCACCTGAGGCGCTGTATACAAATTTAGACTTTCTCTTGTTAAATGTAATCTGATTCGCAAAATTGAGTGTGTTTGCAGTTTGAAAATTGTGTTTTGTTAAATTGCGACTATATTGCAAATGCAATTAGTTGTGCAGCCCTTATGTAGATGCATTGTTACTGGTTTCCTCTGAAGAACTGGAGATGCTTCTCCCTGCACCAGAACGCCAGTGCTTGAACCCCATTCCTGTATGATGTTTTGTCATCATTGTTGCCTTTTTTTAGTATCACTATAATAAAAAATGACAAATACTGTTCTTAAAGTCAGAAGAAATATTCATAAGAAAAATCCCAAGGAAAAGCTTTCACAAAATGCACATAGTGGTTAAATACATGTGCTAATAAATAACCCATATATAACAGAATTTGACAGTATTTTAAAGTTGTCTGAGGTATGATTGTTTTAATGTGCACATTTTTGGAGTATCAATATTTTGACAACTCAAGTCCTAACAACCAAAAATGCAAAGCTTCTGCAGTTTTTTTTTTACAAGTTTGAATGAGTTACATCTTGCCCTGAAATCAGCAAGTAGTATCTTAGGGCACTGTCACAACTTGCTGATTTAGACAGCATATGCCCGACGTCCCATTATGTCCTAAAACACTGGCATATGCTTAACTTTCGATGTATTTTTTTTACATTTTGGGCGTATGCATAGCATATTCATAATGAGTCCAGAACTTATGTCCAACGACAGTCTAACTTATACATAGTACACGGTAATGCTCATAAAATGAT
>JAGKQL010000009.1:35949256-36051936 GCA_018398635.1 Cyprinodon brontotheroides
ACTTGATGAGATGAATGGAGTCTGGTGTGCCATTGCTTGGTTGGAAAGAAAACCTGCAGCCACACGGCTCTTTCTGGAACCAGTTTGCCACCCCTGCATTAGATCGTTCAAAGAAAAGGTATATAAAAGCAGTATTAATGATTCAAACAATGACAGAATCCATCCATTCATCCATTTTCCGCCGTGCTTATCCAAAGCGGGGTCACAATTTCCAGCTGTCTATGGGCGAGAGGCGGGGTACAATGACAAAATAACACAAGAAATAGATACTTTTTGGCTAGAAGAGGAGCAGAAAGTAGAAAACTTATTCCTGTCTCTGTTATTTTAGAAAGACAACACATAATGTTAGTCACCGCAATAGCTGATCCCATAACTATGTCTGAGAGAGAAACAGGACTAAACACTGAAAAACAGGCCTGACGTTGTTATCTATAATCTAAGGTGTTGATAACACCAGCTGATATTTCTCAGTGTGGTGTCACAGCTAAACAGGAACAGATATGATGAAGCTACTACTGCATACAATTCTTTGTTTCAAACAGACAAACAAATAAATTTGCAACCATGCGTCGAAGTAAATCACATTTGTTTTGTGAAAAAATACAAAGTATAATCTCTGAATATAAGTTAAATCAGCCAGGTTTGCCCTTGGATAAAGTTCATCCGGAAACACGCTGTGTGTAGCAAGCAGGAAAGACTTGGACATACACAATCAATAAAACATTTCAATATACTATGGCTGAGCTCACTGTTACAGAAAACAGATAAAGTAAAACAACAACCTTCTTTGATCTTGTTAGAGCAGCAACCACACATTAAAGTTCTCAGCCCTGCTTGTTTGGGGGAAATCCTGAGAAAAACTCTCCTGTGAAAGTGGGAGCCTGTATGCTGCCAGTTGTACAGGAAAAATAATATCGCATTGCAGCTTGTAGAGCAGGAAACAAGCAGAGTGTTTTCCTTTGGTCCTCGACGTGGCCGTTCAAGTCCTGGCCTGTTGACCCATGTCCATGCCTTCTCCCCTCTTTTTCAATCCCATTTCCTTTCAGCCTACTAAATAAAGGCCAAAAAATGTCACAAAAAATATTTTTCAGACAGCAAAGAAAGTAAATATTTCATAAGTTTTTCAGTATTGTTTCCTTCAAAAAAAATTTTCTCTGCTTGGTTTGATATTCAAGTTCTGCTATATAATTTTTTTTACACAAGCCTCTGTTAAACCAGTGATCTTTAATCTGACTTTTGTGGTAGAAACCTCCTTTACCTTTCTCATCATGCATATAATAAAGAATGCCCTTAAATTGTTGTCCAAATTATCAGCAAATAGATTATAAACGGATGAGAGCTCCCCAACCAGTGGAATCTTAAAAAAATAAAACTTTTATAAACATTTTTATTCATAAAAATAAATGCAGAGGTACATTTCTCAAATGTGAGATCAATAAAGTTAATTATTATTATTACTAAAAAGTTGGATCTTAAGTATTTTTTTTGTTTTTCCACTGCATATGAGCTCTTATCTTCTGTTTTAATTGTTCCTTTGTAGCACTTTGAGATCAAATTTTACACATGTAAAGTGCTTTATAAATAAATGCATTTTATTATTATTATTGATTGGTTATTTAAGCCAATGTTTCCCATTTATCTTATCCTAAATCAGCCTCTCCATCCTCTACAGACATTTATAACACTATTTCCTTCAATTGTTGCTTACTAGATATTTTACCTGTTTTTCCGTTACTGTCTCTTACCTAAGAGATGGCTGTATTTAAAAAATCGTAATGTATTACCCATTACTCAGATGATGTTAAAGCTTAAATCTCCTTTCTTCCCTATGGTGCTTAGCTGTTAGCTTTATAATTGCGTAATTGTATGATGCTTTATTCTTAATACAGTTTTCATGATTTAATTCAAAGATCTGACCCACATGCAGAAAACCACTCAGAGAGACCAGGGGAAGGTTTAACAGGTTTATGAGATCTAGAGAGGAGTCCAGTGCTGCTTCTGAACACTGGCGGAACTGGTTCGAAAAGTGAAGGGGAAGTTAATGTGGTTAAGTTAAGGCTGGGGCCGGGAAATTTGAGCTTTATTTGCAAAAGGGAGTAAAGGCAACAGGACTTTATGTTTTGAAAAGGTGTCTTTCTGAATTCAGTCGGTGTGGGTTGTTCCAGTCATTGGCTTGCCTCGCTGGGGGGCTGGACAGGGTTTCTTGGAGGAGTGGCTAGCGTGAGCGACTGCCCTTAGATTTCCCCTGGCACTTGGAACGTTTCAGGAGATGAATCCTGCTCAGTGTGAAGCTCAAACAATCCGAGAGGTGGATCCAAACCTCCAGTTTGAATCCCTCCAGTTTGAAGCTCAGTTTATCCTTCCAGGGTGTGAAGGTCCAAAACATCCAGTTCGCAGGATGAACTTCCTGCCTAGAGGCAAAGACAAAAAACAAACAAGGCTTTCTAGACTCAGGAAGACAAAAACTCAGCTTGAGTACCCAAAATTGGCAAACACTCTGGCATCGAGGTGGTGACAGTCCGCTGCTGAAAGAGTCCTCCGGTAACGAGGCAACCATCCGCAGGTGTGTGAAAGGGCCAACGAGAACTGGGAGGTGCCACCTGGTGGTGGAGGGAAACACACACAAAAACACAACCCACACAAACTGGATTCCTAACAACAGTAAAGTAATTAGAAAAGTTTTAGATGTTAAAATGGTGGGTGGGTTTATTCAGTAAATATTTGTGAAACATTATTTTTAGCTTTAACCACAAACAGACAGCAGGGTTTTTGAAAAAATATTAGTTCCTGCTGTGCAAAAATTCAAGCCACTCAACTCCTTTTTATAAGCCTGTCCGCACTGAGTGACATCCAGGCTTCCTCACTCAGGGCTCAGTCCAGCACGTTTCAGTACACTGGTAACACTGAAAGTGGCTAAGAAGAAGAAACACTTTTTAATATTTCTCTTTGACAATAGCACTTTTGATTTGTCCTTAAAAAAATGCAGTCAGAGAAAAAAATAGCATCAGAGATTATTTATCTAAAACATTTTAATGGACTCTTTGCCCCGTTTTCCTTAAATGAAACTAATTAAATTTTTGAGACTCTTAGTTTTTACTGCCATCATTTCCAAATTTCCCTTGCTTTAAGTTTGCAAATTGCCTAAAGTCAGAGACACCCTGAAGCTACAACACTGTTGATCTCAGACTGATAAACATCCTGTGTTTGTTACAGAAGGTTTATTACTCTAATCAGTGTGAGCATTATGTTATCATGTCAGCATGTTGTGAACAGTATTCTCTTCATACTGCCTTGACTTTCATATTCTAACGTCTTCTTGCATGAAGGGACTGAGCTCAAAGGCAACTGATATTTACAACATGGTTCGACTCATCTTAACACATCAAATTTGGCCTGTTTGTTGTGTTAGAAAAAAATGGAATAGGAGTAGAAGTTTTACTCTTAAACACAAGCGTTTAGTCATAATGTCACGTTTGACTGTGGGAAAACTATTTCTTATATAAAGAAAATTAATTGTGAACCAAGCCTACTCCTTTATTCCATTTATAGAACACTTTGCTCTATAAATATGCAAATCTGGATATGTAAGTATTTCATACCAACATTTACCAAATGCTGTGAATTCAAGAGCTTTGACCCAGTAAAAATGCACTAGAACCAGGAGCTGGCTTCAATAACTTGATCTTAATTGAAATTGAACAACGTTGGCTTTATTTTTTAACCTTTAGACCATGTTTTGGGTTTTTTTAAGCCATCTTTATGAGGTCAGAATTCTGCCAAAAGTGCACAGGTGTAACAAATACTCACATAAGTAGCTGTATTTTAAAAGCACACATGTAATATCAGGGTTGGTGGATGTAGATTGCTTGCAAAATTTGATGAAAAAGTAAAAAGTATAAAATCTATTGTCAAGAATTGTTCGACAAGGAAACTAAAGAAAAAGAATACTTGGAAACACAGGAGGAAACAGGGAGGAATAAACCAAAAGAATGACAAGGATCCAGCAATGAGTAACTGAACAGGAGGTGTATATATGGAGACAGAAACAATAGGAGGACTAATTAGCTGATGGGGAGCAGGTGTAGACAGAAGTTACTAGAAGGAGATTATGGAAAGGAAACTGGGACAAGGGGGAGACAGAGAGTAACACAAAATATAAAACACTGCTTAAATATAACGCAAAATAGAAAAGTGGCCAATGACACAGAATGACATAAAACAAAGAGTGAAAACTGAAAACTTAAAAATAAACTCCACAAAGGGTTTAGAATCATGACACGTAAACTAAGCTTTATATGCAATATGTCAAAAGCATGAGTTCATGCTCTTTCTCTGTACTCCAAGGCTTTTTATGTGCCTGCAGGTCTACTCGCATTTGGCCTGTATCAGTTATACCTCATACCTTGTCAACTTTTGTCACTCTGAGGATGGAACTAATCAGAGAAATTAGATCTCTTGTTGTCAGGATCACTTCTATGATGTAACTGGCCCCTGTTGACCACTGTCTTGAATCCCCTGATGACAATATTTAATGTCCTTCTTCCACTGCATCAACCCAAAAGGGATTTACCACAGATCTATTCCCTTTTTTAACGTCCCTTTCTTTAAAGGAATAGTACACCCAAAACATGATTAGCCTTCATTTTCTACTCACCCCCATGCTGAACAACACTCTGGAGTACTTTTTTGATATCTCAAATGCATCTGGAGATCTGGGAGGCTTCTTGCTGTCTGCTGACATTCAAATAATGGAGGTCTATGGCGCCCGAGGCAGAAAGGTCCATAAAAGTCCACAAAAAACGTGTCAATATTCCTCCATACTGATCGTCCAATGTATTCCAAGTGTCCTGAGTGGGTAACATCCAGAATTTACTCGAAACGAAGTCATTTAGAATGTTTTTAGAGCATAAACAGTAGTGTATAGGATTTCCTGAAAGCGCGCACATGCGCGATCACGACGCTACGGAAGCCGGCAGACCAAACCAGCTCATTCAGCTCGGCAAAGAACTCATGCTCTTCCTCAACACTGAAGTCCTCAGACATTTTTCTTTCGTTGTTTCTTTCTTTGCACAGGTAAACAGCACATTTCTTCTTCTACGCCGGCATTATTGGCAGAGCAGACGCTGAATGCGCACTTTCATCTGGTTTGGTCTGCCGGCTTCCGTAGCGTCGTGATCGCGCATGTGCGCGCTTTCAGGAAATCCTATACACTACTGTTTATGCTCTAAAAACATTCTAAATGACTTCGTTTCGAGTAAATTCTGGATGTTACCCACTCAGGACACTTGGAATACATTGGACGATCAGTATGGAGGAATATTGACACGTTTTTTGTGGACTTTTATGGACCTTTCTGCCTCAGGCGCCATGGACCTCCATTATTTGAATGTCAGCAGACAGCAAGAAGCCTCCCAGATCTCCAGATGCATTTGAGATATCAAAAAAGTATTCCAGAGTGTTGTTCAGCATGGGGGTGAGTAGAAAATGAAGGCTAATCATGTTTTGGGTGTACTATTCCTTTAAGTAACTCCACTACTATCTTTACAGAATGCTTGCCTAATGTTCCAACTGTTCCAAATAAAACGCAAAACGCAACGGTTGACGGTCACCAATTGGTTATGGAGCGCTGTAACTAGTCTTGTCTTAAAAACTAACATTTTCGACTTGTGAACCATTTTATGCTTGGCCTTTGTGTATATAAGCACTGGTATAGCGAGCTAGCAGTGGGTAGCATTAGCTGTTGGTAGCATTTGTTTACTTAAACTGGGCGACACTGCGATCTTTTCGGGGGGATTTTCCAGTCGTGTGAGGAGCTTTCGATCGGGCCGACTTTCAGCCTGATCGTGAGTCGTGTAGTACACGAGGGCGATCAGCCTCTCACGACCACCTCCCGATCGGGAATCATAAGGTCAATCATGGGCAAATCGCTCCGGGAGCATGTGCACAAAATTGCCTGCCAAGGCAACCGCGTTTCACTATAGTGGCGCTTATATTCCACTTCTATTTGCGACACGGCGTCTTCCCAGATAGGCAGTAAAGCAGCTCCATCTCACTGGCAGGGCACGGTGCGCATTCACTTTGGTCTGGCGAGCTGGGTAGATGCGCATCAGAGTCAGCCGGGCCAAGCATAAATAGTGACTGCGGAAGACTCACGCACAATGCGACAAGACCCTGTGATTATTAAATTTGCAGTAGCCAGCTGTAGCTGCTCGAATGGCAAATGTACTCACTTTCCATACTTACTTGAGTAAAGTACTGAATGCACTTGTGTTAAAAAATACTCTGGTAAAAGTGGAAGTACTGATTCGCTTTAACACTCAAGTAGTAACAAAGTGCAGAGCTTACATGGGTTGCCAAAAGTATAAAACTAAAAGTAGAAACCCGCTTTCATGCCGTTTGCCTACATTTTAAATGGATGTCTGCCAAAAAGGGCTAGATCTCCGTTGTGTTCATTTTAATCAAATACCGTGTTCCGCCTTTTCTACTACTAATATACGCCACCAAGCTGCGCAATGATTTTGCGCCAATGAATGCGCCAGATCTGTGGGATTCATCTTTGGCGGTGGTGTAGCGTCCGTGCAGCGTGGATTCCCCATCCAATTAGATTGGGATTTGGTATTGATGGCGTGAAAAATAATAGCGTGAAACTCCATTGAAATGATTCAAAACTAAAATAACGGGACAATTTTTTAAAATGTAAAGGAGTGAAAGTACAGATATTTGTGTAAAATGTAAGGAGAGTAGAAGTCGCCATAAAGCCAAGTAGTAAAGTAAAGTAAAAATATCAGAAAAATCTACTTGGTGATTGTTTGTAATGAAGTATTTGTACTTAGTTTACACTTCATCTAATAGCTGAGTGCAACAACTTAAACAAGTTGCATAGTGTACGCCTTTATATGTGCTGTGGCTAGTATTCTTCCATTCGATTGTCCTTTCTCTCCCATACATGTCCAGGTTGCATCAGCTTGCTGTCCACAGCTTTTCTTAGCACATTTTGAGTCTGACAACAGCCATAAGTGTAGCAGGCTGTTGTTGCGGCGTCTTTGCACACCACATTACGTCAGACTGCAGAGTCACATTGCAATCAAAGGGCCGGTCCCCTCTGAGATTCTACTCCCCTCTCAAGGGACACTAATCAATCCACAGTGAACAGACATGAACTGTTTAGACCTCAAAAGATAATGAAGATGGTCTATGATGGAGACACCAGAAATGAGGAAGAACCACTGGAATGGACACAATATCCTCACCTGAGCTATGAGCTCTGGCTACTTTAGCAGAACTAAAACAAGGAACGGAGTGTACCTTCCATCCCTACAGCCCTGCTATAAACTAGACAGCAATAATCAAAGGCAGTGAGGACCGAGACTGCTGAGCTATTGTGGCCCAATATGCAGCAATGATATTGATCTGTTATGCATCCAGTTAATGCTTTCCCATTAACGATGCTCTGGGCCAGAGCTGAGTATTAAAACAAAGTAACATTTGTTCTTTTCATATCAACAAACATTTCATACACTTCCCACATTTGGTATGATCAGTAGGAAGATAACTACCACAGAGAGAGCATTTATTCAGATCAGGAAAGTGTGAAATTTGTTAACACGGTTGTGTGTGCAGAAGTCTGGCTCAGCTGGCCAGAAGATATTGTAGATATTTAAGAAGATTTATAGATTCAGCTTCCCTGTAGATTAATCTTCTGCCGGGTAGTTTTATATTGATCTTAGCTTTAGGAAACAAATAGACTGCAGGTCAGACAACCACACAGAAACTATGGGTGTAATTCTGTATCCAGGTGGTAGAAGAGAGAAAGAGGGCAATCAGCTGCACATTCAGACATTGTATTTGATTTGGATGCAGAACACAATGCTCTTAGGCCAAAAGAGCTGACATTCAAATGAGGGTTTTGCAAGAAGAGATTTCAAATGAGATAAATAAAGCCTTGTAAACAGCTCAATGCCTTGCACATGGCTGTTCTTAATTCTTTCCATCTGATGTCCGAGGCCCGGGTGGGTGCAAGGTGGCACCATGCAGCATTCAAATTTCTCTTGTTTTTGTGCAGCAGACTCCATCACTGTCAACATCCCAAATAATACGCTTTTATTGGCTAACACGCTGCAGCTCGCTGTTGCTCCACAATAAAGATGAAGCGGAAACAGAGAAAGAAAAAAGAGGCCTCTGTGCCCCCGTTGCTGTAATTTAGGGGCGCTCTTATCCTTGCCATCAGCTCAGATTGTAATTCAAGAAGCAACAGTGTGGAGGGCCCAGTCTTTTTTATGCACAGCCATTATTGTGGCAGTGAGATGCAGTAGTGGCTTTTAGCACAGGAGATGCCAGACGTAGATGGGCCGTCCAAGTGTTTTACAATTGAATGTGCTAAAGCACTGCCACCATGCAGCCACACAGGCAGCCAACGGACGGCCCCGATTCAGGTCTCCCCTCCCACCCCCCCTGCTGTCCTCTGCTCTGGGCCTCACTGATGGGCAGAGAGGACTGAGCTGTTATCCCCTCTGGTAATTACCACCATTAAAGCTAATCCTGGTCCAATTCAGGCTGCTTTTGTTTTCAGCTTTATCTCTTCAGTGCTGGAGAGTTTCTCCTTTCAGAGCAGCACACAAAGACAGTTTTTAGAGTTGGTAATTATCTGTTATATCCCCTCTGTTGGGAATAGGATGAAAAGTACTCAAGATGGACAGGAGCATATCTCCTTTCTTTCTTTTTCTTCCACAATCCCTCTCTCCGTTTCCCCAATTCACTCCACTAGTAACCGCTCACATTTTTTACTATTTCTCATTCTCTTCCAAAATTTGCTCCTCTCTTGTTAAGAGAGAAAAAAAACTGTAAAATTCCATGCTTACTGAAAGATTAACAAGATTGAGAGGGAATTTATCAATTTCTGTGACAATGCTGCAATAAATGTAATTATAGTGAGTCCTTATTAGCATGATGGTAACACTGGCCCCCAATTTTCTACAGTAATTGCTTCTCTATTTTTATGAGGTGTTAAATGCTATTAATCAGACTGATGATTCAGTCAATGTAGCACAAAAAAAATCGATTTGATTCCATTTCCTCCGACCTATCTGTCTACATATCTGTCTGTTTTCAGAAGAATTAAAGATCATTGCTACATAAAAAAACACAAAAGAGAGACGAAAAGAGATAATTTTCTCACACAATTGTCGTAATAGATTTTCTTTCTCATCGTTTCCCCTCAAATTAAACCGGTTGCATAATATTCAATTTCTTGGGTTTTATTGCTACATTAGTTTTCATATTTTTATCTTTATGAGCTTGCAAATTGATAACTGTCAGAATGATGCAGCGAAGCTAAAGTGTAGATTAACTCGGGTGGATACAAATGCATCTGGTATGAGAGACAGAAAATATGCTTTTCTAATCAGTTCGAACAGCGGGTTACTATGTCATAGGCCCTCTAATGCTCGTTGATGATCATACAGTGCTCCTTTGGCCCTGTGTGAGAATAATCTGGGTCCCAAACCACAGCTTTAATAAACTGGCAGAATCAATAGATGCTCCTCACCCTCCAAAAACAGTTTCTTATATTGGTGACAATTTTTGCCCCAGGCAATGGTTGGGTTTACTCTATATGGCTCACTGCTCAGAGTGGCACAGAACTGGGGGCACCACAAGTAAGTAAAAAAATGCAAAATGTGCCACAAAGACATTATCCTATAACTTTAAAAGTTAGATAGTGGGGAATGATGTGGAATAAGCACCGTGATAAATCATAGATGTATATCTTAGATTGTAGATTCAAAGTTTCGAGTTCAGACTTAAAGAGGGAAGTCGTTATTCAACGTTAATGTGTTTGCATCCAAAAGTCATGCCAATTTTGAGTGAACTTTGAACTAATGAATTTGACCTGTTTCCATCCACTGGAGCAAATTAACCAGATGATGCAGATTATGCTTGATTGTAATAAACAGGAAGTGGTGGTAGCTAGCTAGCATTGACAGATCAGCAATGGACTGAGGTCTTAATAGATTTGTAGAAATAATAATTAGGTTGTAATTAATTATTATTTCACATAGTATTAGTGATGGTTCATGCCATTCAGAGACTAGAGAGGGATTCTAATCAGGATGCCGGCAGCGGAAACAGCTGATCATGTAAAGTAAATGTTTGCAACTTTGTTTTGTGAAATTAAGCAAGTTGATTTAAATTTAGCTGTTTCGAGCAAGGTTTTCTAAAGACATACTTAGAAATGCATTAATGCATAATTCCCTCTGGGATTATTCAACTATTTCTGATTCTGATGAACAATGTTTAGTATCTTTAAATAACAGAAAAATTTAAGACAGGTGAAAAAGTCTAGGGTTGCAACTAACGATGACGGTATTTAAAAATCGATGAATCGGACAAAAAATATTTTTATATTAACCTCTTTTATTCCAAAATAAACATTTTAGACAGAACAAACAAAGCACACAAAGTACAGGTTTGCTCAAGCACTACTGGTGCAATATAAGAAAAATAACTGGCTTGTAAACTTTTACATGAGAAATGTAGCTGTACATCCACAAAAATATAGGCTACTTTGTTTCACATATAGTGCAAAAAGACATTTTGTTTTTAAAGCCCCATGTAAGGGGTTCAAACAACAGGCCCCCATTTCAACAAATGAGTTTTAGACTAGAAGCAGTTCTGGCTACTTTAAGATACAGGAAAAGTATAGGCAGTTAAAGTTGCTACTTTGAGAAATGAGACAATACTGAACCATAGAGATAAAATAGCCCTGTGATTCAAATTATAAATTGTATTTGGAATAAAATGAGAGAACTAGTAAGGTGAAAACACATCCTCCAAGAGACAGATATTTTACATGAGCATGTGGGTAATATAATTTATTGACATATATTACTGATCTTGTTGGATTTTTATTTCTGCTTTACTTCCATAAATTGCAGGATCTCATTTTACTTTATCTTTGCCTGTGAAGATTTAAACTTTAAAAGCCTTGCCTTCATAATTTGTAAAGTTATTTTATTTATAAAGGCTATTTTTAATTATTATGATCAATTTGGCGCCAATTAAATCCCGCGCATGCGGCGCAGCTACGTTTGCAGTCTGGACGCTGAGGATCCTGCGCGGCCTGACTGCAGCGCCAGAGGGAGGAGAACGTGGGGCTGATGGGGGCTCCACGGCGGCAGCAGCTGCTGCTGCAGGACAAGAGTAGGAAGCATACATGCTTTCACGTAAGAGTCTCCAAAAGCCGTCAGTGACACACCGTAAAAGTCGCCAGATTTGTCGCTAGTCGCTTTTAAAAAAATAGTCACTGGAGGGGTCTGAAAACATAGCTAAATATAGCAACAAAGTTAAGCTGGGAGTTGGGGCAACACTGCGCAAGCAGCTGGTGGCAGCGCTTTCTGGCTCGCCTTCGGGCTAAATTTTTCTTCCCCGCTTCAGCCAAGTGGCAGTATTGTGACGCGGCGGATGACGCGCCAATCGGGCGACCACAACTAATCGCTGCATGAAATTAAAAAGGCTGCCAACGCTTTTAAAAGTAGATTTTTATCAATTTTATCTTTCCTTCCTGTAGTTGCAGCCCTAAAAAGTCCAAGCGGTCCAAACCTTCCTGCTCAAAGAATTTTTTACCAAGAACATGCTCACTTTTCCCTAGATTTTACATTTTTATAAGACATTTACAATCTTAGATTTCAAAGTGGAATCTGAGCAAACTGGTCACAATGTCAAGAGATTCTCACTCCCAACTCGTTTAATATTGACACTTGGTATATGCATCAAAGTCTACTGATTGCATGCTGGTGAAGATTCTCAGTCATCCAGGTCAAAGTAATTTCAAAAAAGTAAAAAAAAAATCCACTGGACTTTGTTTCCAAGTTTGAAGACGTTTCGCTTCCCATCCAGGAAATTTTTTCAGTTAGAAATGTCAAAAATAGCATTGAGGTCGAGATTTTATAGAGTGGACCAAAGCAAAGTCTTGTTTTGACTTGGATAACATGCAAATTGAACTGGACGAACGGGGCCACCCCTAAGGAATGGGCAGTTGTTTTGGTTCTTAATTAGACTGCAATACCTAATACCTGCCTATGTCCCTGAGACATGGTCAGGTATCAGGTAAGGGGCAGACTCAATGCTATTTCTGACATTATGAATTTAAAAAGGTTCCTGGACGGGAATCGAAATATCTTCCCACTTGAAAACAGGATCTACTGACTGGAGTAACCCTCCCATCATATATTGAAGCGCATGGTACATGACAGGCTGAAGACATTGTATCACATGACCGGCAACTTAAATTTCAGCCTATAAAGTAATTGTTAGTACCTTGATGCGTGTATGGTAACATGTATACTAATGACTGTTTAGGATTACGGGTTAGGGTAAGGGTGGGCAAAGCTAGTTACTGAGGGCCGGTGTCCTGCAACTTTTAGTTTCATCCTTGGTCCAACACACCTGAACCATGCAATCACTTCCTCCAGCGGATACCGGAGGAAGTAGTTGCAGTTCCTGTTCCTGCCTTAACCTTTCACGTACCCTGGGCATTGATCAGCGTCATGGGCCTTGGCTAAATGTTATCATTTGATGGCTTGGGAGTGAGACTGTGCTGACAAAGCAATGCTTAGTCAAGATAATCAATGGATTAAAATCCCCCTGGGAGTCCTACATGTTTAGCTGTAAAAAAAAAAAGCCTCGGCCGTAACTGCAAGTTTCTCTGCTTCTGAGCAAATTCTGCATTAGCTGCAGGCTGACTGTTTATCCTGTCTTCATGATGTTTATATCATTTACAAATGTTGTCCATCAAAACTAAAAAATAACTGCTGGATTTAACTTTGCTCCATTGCACCACATGTTCAGCATTACTTCAAAAATGACTTTTAGAGACAAACCTGTTATTAAGGAAGAAATAGCGATTTGCTTTAAAGAATGCTTTAAAAACTACACTACATTAATAATTAAAAACCATCCATCCACTCATCTACCATATGTCTATCGGGATCATAGGGGGCTGATGCCCATTTCCAGCAGCCTTTGGGTAAGAGACAGAGCAAACCCTGGACATGTCGCCAGTCCATCACAGGTCAACACAGATACATAAGCATGCAAACGGACTAACAGCTAAGACTAAAAGCCCTTAATTTTAAATCTTTGCATGGCCAACACAATGTCTCACTGTTATTGAAAGGCTTATAGATCTTTATTAAATAAATAGAGGCTACACAGACAGAAAGTTAATTTCTACAGGAGTCAATTTTCAGATTTTTCTCTCCTTCTCCCCTATTCAGTTGTACAGTACTCAGTTTCAAATTTGTTTAATCTACATTCAATTTCAAATGATTTTTCTGAGTTAGCAAATTGTAGACTAATAAAGTGATGCAGTGAAAGTTAAGATAGAAAACTCTAGATAGATCAATATATACAGTGTTACACCAATCACCTTCGATATTATCCTCCTTTCCTGTACAAGAAGACTGGGCTCCAATGCACAGCCTTAAGACGGTGCAAGAATCAACCGCATGGTGTGGCAACATGGGTCCAAGCGCCCCTGTTATATCCAGCAGCACCCTCCACCAGCGTCTCTACAGCATGTCATCGCTTTCTCTCTCTTGCCCATTACAGCTCATCTAGACTCCAGATGGTGGTTCACTTCCTGTTCCTGGGGCCTGCTGCTTTGGGACCTGATCTCATTGGCCAGCCCACCTGCCTCCGCACTTCTCTCTGAAATGATTGGCAGGTGACTTTTCCGAACAGACACCTTGCTCCTGCCAACTCTCTGTTGCTGAGTGACAGCGCTCAGTGTTGCATTTCCTGCTGATGAATCTGGCCATGACATCATTAGTTTCTGTGGATCAAACAGCTGTTCTTCTTCCATTATGTTTTGAAAAAAATAACAACCAAACAGATGTCTGATTTAATTTTTAGTATAAATAATAAGGATTAAGCTCTGCATGGTGTGAATAAATGTAAATTATCTACAGCTGTTGTATGTTTGTGTGCCATGGTAATGCATAAGGTTATAAATAACCCTATGCATTACCATGGCAGGGAAGAAGTTTCCATATCCTTACACCTAATTTAAAATGTTTTTACAGATAAAACTCTAAAAGTGTAGCATGAATTTTTCTAACCAGAATTCCTGACTGAGAACTTTGTAAAACTACTTCTGCTGTAGTTACAGATATTAGATAAAGGCTACATTCATATGCTAAAAATCTGATTTTCTTGACAGAATCAGATAGTTTCTGCATGGTCACTCAGACTCCCATCAGTGTATTCTCATTATCAGTTCGTATGAAATCCTACCAAAAGTTGTGCACTGTAATTTCAAGACGCTTTAGTCGCTTTTTTTCTCATCGTATTTCGTCGTATTTTTACCGCTCTCTCGCCTCTAAGACAAGATATCCTTGCGCATGCGCATCTTACGCACCATTCAATAACATAGAATTTAGCACAATTAACCCCCTAACCTTAAGATACAAAAACAGCAAGCAACCTAGTGAGAGACATGAAGAAATACTATTGCACTAATTGTTTTTCCCAGTTTTACGCCCCGGCCCTCACAGAAATGCTTTTTTCGCTAGTTCCGTCTGGTTGGCGGCGCATGCTACATCGATCTTTTCTAGGAAAACCATTCAAAATGTACCTAAATGCTGTGTGCATAACTTTTTCGCATTTATTTCATACCTAACTGATAATGAGAATATGTTGGAAGGTTTTACAGCCCGAATGTGACTATCATATACAGAAGGACAGCAGAGCAATATTTACAAAGTAATAACGTACTGTATGAAGACATCTCTGTGTTATAAGAAGTTGTTGACAGTATTATGATCACATCATAACAAGAGCAACAAAAGGTTAACAAGAGTATCCTGTATAAATGAGCCTGGATGATAAAGTGAGAATCGGAAGAAATGTTACTTGGCTGTTCAGACTGCAGATGCTTTAAAAACTATCAGATATGTATGATTTAGTACCATATATAGCGGGGGCACCAGTCAGATTTTTGGTGGGTGAACAGATCAGAATTGGGCCTTTCTGACTGCAATAAAAACAAATTGCATGAGGGCATAAAAAACATATGTGGATCGCATTTGCCTACAGTGTCTCAATCAGCTTTGTTCATTTCTAGAGGTATTAGGTGACTTTTTTTCCGTTATTATTAAAAGCAAACAACATGCATTTTGTAAATAGAAACTTTAAAAAATGCAGTCCAGAAATTAAATGCACTGAGAAAACTGGATTAATCATTTGGGTTATGAGTAACTTTGCTGTTTCCTAAGATTTTATCTCAAATTTCATCTTTCCAATTTAATTTCCTCATACTTTCAGAGTTTTGGCTAACACAACTCCGCCAGATGTATTAGGTTTTCATATCCATCTTGAACCTTCAGGTGGTAATTTTTTTAAGATTGAGTTTTAAGATTAGCATGATTGGCTATGTTTGGTGAATAGGCGGGCCAAATAAACCAATCAGATCAACTGAAGCATATGGCTGATACTAGCGACGGCGAGCGACAACCACAACCACCCGCCAGGCTACTCTTTGCGAAACCAGTGGGAGAAGAGCAAAAACATCTTTTCCTCTGAGAAAAAGGCACTCCAGAGCAGTGTTTTGCTCTTCTTTCAAAGAAGATACGGGCTGTAATTTAGAATGAAAACTTTGCTCGATAAGAAGCACGCTAGCGCTAGTTTCATCGGCTGAAGCGCATAGCATGTTCTTTAGACGGGTATCCAACTCGTAGTAGTTGTCTTATCAGGCCTCCTTACTCTCGTACAACTCAAACACAGTTTAGTGTATTAAACAGAGGATCAAGGATATGGAAGAGTCATCTTTTTCACATTGCATCTTACCAACCACACCTTCCTCACTCCTGGGGGAGTGTTGGCCTCTGAGAGGGGTCCAAGTACCCGGTACGATCCCCACAATCTCCACTCTGGGCTCCTGAGCAAGACCCCTAACCCCACACTGCTCCCCAGGCGCCACACAATGGCAGCCTGGATAGGTCAAAATGCAGAGTGAATTTCCACATTTTTAGACAATAAATAGATTTAAACACTTCTGGGGTTGGGCTTCCTTTTGGAGGGAGAAGACGCCTTTCTATTGTTTAGCAAAAGCATTTTTATTTGTCAGTGAGCTCGTCAAATGTGAGAGTTTTTATTGGCCTTAAATCAAAGAGAATGTGATCTATGAGAGGCAATTTGAAAATAATGTAACGTAAAATTCAACCCCCCCCAAAAAATCGAAATTTTAAAGAAATAACATTTGATTTGATTTATACAACAAATGTATAAAAAAATATTGAATCTGAGAAAACAGTTAGGTTACTCTCAAAACGTCCTTCTGGTCAACCCTTTATATCACTTAGTGAAATATTAAGAAAATCAAGAAAAGTTATTGGAGGACAGGAAAATACTTTATTACTTTTCTAAATTTTTTAAAACGTATATTTTGATGGCAAAGGTCAGCGTTATAAACAGAAACAGCCACTTGCCTTTATATGTTTAAAATAACAAAAACAAAAGTGCTTTGATGAGAAATTCATAAAATAAGTGAAAGAAACCCATTTTATCTAAACTAACCTTAGAGCATTAATGCTCATACAGGCGCTTACATTTTTTACTTTTTGTCTTAGCTTGTCAAATTTTTAACTTGTTGATTTTTTTTCAGATAAATTTTACAGTATTTAAGATATTATTGAAGGGCTCATCTAATTTGTCAATGCAAAAGTAAAATGTTTTGCCATGTAGTAATATCTTTGCTGAATACCTGGTCATAAATCTTGTGCTCCATTTGTAAGAGGTATGCAAGTAAAAACGGTAACTTGTGCTGAAGTTAGCATTTCATTTGAATTTTTTAAAAGAATAATGGGACAAAATTGACTCCATATTCTTCACTATGCTTATATATTTTACTAATGTCTGAGGGCAGAAAAAAAACGGCTGGATTCATTTGGAGGTAAATTACATGCAGAGTTCCTGTTCACTGCCTAGAGGACTTCTGAGGCCAGTTAATTACCTGAATTTAGATTAAAGGGGAATAAATGCAAATAAACACCACACTTTACAGTTTTCTAAGTGTACCTTACGTTTTCCACTTAAAAATCATCAACAGCTTTGTTTTCATCCACCAAACAAACTTAAGCGGGGCATACATTGTATAATATTTTCAATTTTTGCACGCAACTAGAGCTCACACTGTACGACAAACTGCTGGGTTTCGTCGTACAGTGTGAGTTCGATGTACGTTCTTACGCCTTGCGGCCTGACGCTCTGATGCGATCTACCTGCTCACACTATATGTCTAAAAACCCAGTCGGAAGGCGCTACTCGGACTTGTCTATCTGGAACCCAAACGAGTTGAAGAGGAATATAAGGCTCATCGGAGAGAAATGCGCTGCCTTGGCAATTTGTGCAATTTTGTGTCCCGAAAGCCCTAAAAAGAAAAGGCGACAAGATATTTGGACAAAAACATGGCTGAGCAAACACGGCTACTACGGTCTGTCAATTTTTACAAAAAGAACTCCATTTCACTCTCACGTCCGTTTATATTTTTTTTTGTTTTCATCTGAGAGGAAGAAGAAGAAGAATCACCCTTGCTAGCGCATGCCCACTGAGCAATATACCCACAATGATAATTACGCACTGAATTTCAAAGTTGCTTTTGATTTTTCTCCCCCTCACCTCAACGCATTCCTGATCGGGAGTGTGGTCGCGGAGCAGCTGATTGCCCAGCGTTACCCCCTGTACACTACATGACGCACAATCAAGCAGAAAGTTGGCCCGATCGAAAAATTCTTGCACAACTGGAGAATTGGCCTGAAAAGGGAAAAAACATACAGTACAGTACCCCGCTGTATGGAGAATCTCTAATGAGAGAAAAATTCCGACATTCACTAATATATATATATATATATATATATATATATATATATATATATATATATATATATATATATATATATATATATATACACTATATTGCCAAAAGTATTTTCTCACCTGCCTTGACTCACGCATATGAGCTTAAGTGACATCCGTTCCTAATCCATAGGGTTCAATATGACGTCGGTCCACCCTTTTGCAGCTAGAACAGCTTCAACTCTTCTGGGAAGGCTGTCCACAAGGTTTAGGAGTGTGTTTATGGGAATTTTGACCATTCTTCCAGAAAGCGCATTTGTGAGAATTAAGCACACTGATGATGTTGGGACGAGAAGGCCTGGCTCTCAGTCTCGCGCTCTAATTCATCCCAAAGGTGTTCTATCGGGTTGAGGTCAGGACTCTGTGCAGGCGAGTCAAGTTCCATCCACACCAGACTCACCTGTCATCCATGTCTTTATATGGACCTTGCTTTGTGCACTGGTGCACAGTCATGTTGGAAGAGGAAGGGGCCAGCTCCAAGCTGTTCCCACAAAGTTGGGAGCATGGAATTGTATCCAAAATGTCTTGGTATGCTGAAGCATTCAGGACTCCTTTCCCTGGAACTATAGGGGCCAAGCCCAGCCTCCTGAAAACAACCCCACACCACAATGCCCCCTCTACCAAACTTTACACTTGGTACAATGCAGTCAGATCAGTACGTTTCTCCTGGCAACTGCCAAACCCCAGACCTAGCCCATCAGATTGCCAGATGGAGAAGCTGCTTCGCCAGTCCAGTGAACGTGCCTCCACTGCTTTATAGTCCACTGCATGCAACAGCTTTTTACACCAATCTTGATCCGATGTATGGTGATTAGCTCAAGGTGATGTATGGCTTGATGCAGTTGCTCGACCATGGAAAACCCATTCCATGTCGAGCAGCTGCACTGTTCTTGAGCCACCTGAAGGCCACATGAAGTTTGGAGGTCTGTAGTGATTGACTCTGCAGAAAAGTTGGGCGACCTCTTCTTCAGCACTATGCGCCAGCATCCCGGGCTGAGGCCGCCTCCGTCAGTTTACGTGCGGCCTACCGCTTCGTGGTTGAGAGTTGCTGTCGTTCCCAGAAACACTTCCATTCAATATAATACAGCTGACAGTTGACTGCAGCCATATTTAGGAGCGCAGGAAATTTCACGACTGGATTTGTTGCAATTGCGGTGTATCCCTATCACGGTTTCACGCCAATTCACTGAGCCCTCTGAGATGCGACCCATTTCTTTCACAAAATGTTTTGTAAAACAGTCTGCATGCCTAGGTGCTTGGTTATACACCTGTGGCCATGGAAGTGATTGGAACACCTGATTCCAGCCATTTGGATGGGTGAGAGCAAATACTTTTTGGCAATATGGTAGTAATATATATATATATATATGAAACATTAGTTCTGCTGTTATCAGTAGTGTAAAAGGATACTAACAAAAGTTATTATGTTTGAGTAAATGTCTTTAATGGGCAAAATATGTTACTTTTATGTTTGATATGATTAAAAGCTGAAGAAATAATGAGCTCTATCATCATCTTTCAGCACCCTTATGTTATTTACAGCATTTCCTAACAAAACAAACACAGTGTCATAAATTTCTTCAGTGCTGATTTTTACCCTGACATTTATTACAGGATACAGATGCCTTTCTTTTCTCTAGTCAGTGTTAGTCTATAAAGCCCAGAGCTTAATAACATGCACCGGTTTGTTCTTTCCCCTGAAGGAGAGGAATAAGGGAAAGCCAGTTGTGCTGACAGCATCGTCTGATGAGGCCAAGTGACAGGGAGAGTTCACAGGCCGCAACAGCGTGGTTTTCAAGTCTTGGCCAGATGGTTGTTTTCAGTTGTGTATATATGAGTGAGTGTATGTGTGTGGATGAGGAATCTTTGTAAGAAGGGACAGCAAACATCAGTCTCTGCATATCTCAGAGGAGCGGTCTACACAGGTAGCTAATGGATGCGCATACTCAGATACCTGCAGGCATCCTCGGGCAATTCACTGGCACGGCACCAGCAGGAATCAAGCCTGTCATCATCCCGGCCACAGGCAGAGCTGGTCATAAGGAGACTGTTTAGGTTTTTTTTTGTTTTGTTTTTTTTGGTGGCTTTTTTTTAAAGGCTGGAAAGAGGCCTTGGATTATTCTTAAAAGACGACAGATAATAAATAAATAAGAATGTCTCTCTTTTCCTCTCACCCATTATTGACTGCACACTGACCCGGCAACATCCCCGAAAAACACAAATGATTCCAATTTGCAGGGCCAGCCTGGAGCAATGCTGTCTGCTTTGCAAACCAACCGAAGCCACTCCCGTGCCTCTAATTATGAGCCCATTTTGACAAGAGAAGATTTTGTTTTATGATGTTGTCACCTCATTGCGAGAAGCCTGTGACCACAAGACATTTAAATTGTTATGGCGCTGCCGTATTTATTTATTAAACTATTTATTTTCAGATATGATTATAAAGTATGCTTTCTTTTTTCTGCTGAGATTAGCCATCTGGCTGTGGGATGCAGGGAGGGAATCTCTGCTTGTTAGTGACTGGCTTTCACAGCTCTCCCTCTGCTGCGCTCGGAGCGCGCTGAGTGACACCGCTGCCCACTCACACAGACAAAAATACCCCGCTAACTGGATGGTGCATGTGAGACATTCACCACAGGGTACAGCTCGGTGTGTCCAACAGCAATGCATTCTGTGGGAGACAGGGGAAGGAAAAGCCAGGATGGTTGGTGTGATTTATTTTTTTTTCCCTCTCTTTCTATGCTTACATGTATTGTCAGTTGGGCTGCAGAGGGAGAATTACCTTACACGTGGAGCAGAGTCGGCTGATGGTTTTTGTGAGTTACATTTAACCCACATGTAAAACACAGAGACACCTCTCCCTCAGAGGTCTGTGTGGGAAAGTTTTGAACATGTGTAAACACGGTGCTGAGAGCCATCATCAGGGAGCACATGTGGGAGAGGTGGGCTGAAATATGGGGCACAAATAGGACTTTGTCAGCTCTGCCCTCTAAACTCTTCGAATCCTCTAACTGAACTCGACACAGCTTGTCTTCTGGGGCTTCCTCTTTGGCCTGGACTCTGTTTGTCTTCTCCCTCATGTTATAGTCATCAGTTTGTTTCATCGTCCTGCTGCTCTGCTAAAGCAAGCAGACACCTAACAAGGCTTTCATTGTGAGGGACACGGCTGTACCTCTAACAACAAAAAAAGAAATTGTCTTTGAACTTAAAAGTGTGAAACTGCGCTGTGAGGTGTAAAAATCTCAACAAAACACTGTGTGAGACAACTTAATGCCACTGTGAGAAACCATTTGGCCGATTTAGTCTCAGGTTGGCACTTGTTTTGCAGCTTTCCTCGCAACTTGTACATGAAAATTCATGGATAGCATTATTAACACCAAATTATCAGCTAATGCTTTGACCTGCCTGCTCTACATGTGACCTGCCCTGGGATTATTCTCTTTAACTGCCGACCTTAGGGAACGGATCTCTGCCTCACCTAAAGCTGGGCATACACTGTGCGATATTTTCAATCGTTTCACGCAGCCACAGTTCACATTGTATGACGAAACAGCAGGGTTTAAAAGATCACAGTCCACGATGTATGTTCTCACACTGTGTGGTCCGACGCTCTGATGCGATTTACCTGCTCACACTGTACATCTAAAAACCACGTACTCAGCTTCGCAGCGAGATGGTGCTACTCAGACTCTTTTTTTTTTAAGCCAAACGAGTAGAAGAGGAAAACAAAGCTCACTAGTGTGAAACGTGCTGAAAGCCCTAAAGAGAAAAGGTAATGACGTATTTGGACAAAGACATGGCTGAGAAAACGTGGCCAATATGACCTTTCATTTTTACAGAAAGAACTTCACTCGCAACCCCCACCATTCTCCTGTGTTTTCGTCTGTTAAGAGGAAGAAGAAGAATCCTTTTTTGCGCATGCGCACTGAGCAAACATGTTTGATTTTCTCCCAACTGTCCAATTCCTGATCGGGAGGTGGCAGTGAGGGGCTTATGGCACCTCGTTCCCCCCTGTACACTACACCACCGGGCGCTGGACGATCATTTGGTACCGGGCCGCACAAAGAAAAATATATATATAAAATTTTATCGGCGATCAGAGTCTGGTGATGTTTTATTTTGAAAAAATAAAATAAAAAATTGCTATATTCTCTCCCAATTACATCAGTCGGTGCATCCGACTGATGCCTCTTGACACAGGTTAATTCAGTTCAAGTCTCATCCTATCTATAACATCTATCTTTGTGAAGCGGGATTTTCTGCAGTTTTAGCGACCAAAACAAAACTTCACAGGAACAGACTGGACATCAGGAGCAAACTTTGGTATCATTGTCTCCCGATTACACCTAGATGGGACGGTTTGTTGTTTTATTTTTATGCTGTTTGTATTTGATTTTATGCCAGTCGTATAATTTTTACTTGATAGCATTCTCCCCACGGCCGGTCATTGAAAATATTGACATGTAGTGGTCCGTGGTGCAAAAGATGGGGACTACTGCACTACGATTCCGCGGCCGCAACATCAGGCTGAAAGTGGCCCGATTGAAAAATTCTCACACAACTGGAAATCAACCCAAAAGGGAAAAAAAATCGTACAGTGTACGTCTGGCTTAAATCTCAGTCCCAGCTCTATGTTAAACAGGAAAACAACTTTATCAACAGGGGGCACCATGTTGTAAATCCTACCTTACAAAACAGGGAAGCAAGGAGATGCTTTTGAAGGCAACTCTGTGTTTATGCTCATGCAGACACACACTCAAATGCACCCAGCCCCCACCCTAACCCAACACACAAAGCCAGACAACACATTTGGTGCCTGCTAAGAGTTAAAAACAAGTCACCTCTCTGACATTTATGCAGGGCTGCTGCCTCTTTTCAAACGCGCTGTGGGATATGACAATACCCGCGGCGGGAGAGATATTGAAAAGACTTCTTTGGAGACAGGAAGCCTTCAGTAGCACACTGCACCTGGACTGCCTGAACTACTAGCACAAAAAAGACCTACTTGATTGAGTGAATGTTGCAGCACAATGAGCACAATATAAAATAAATGGACTGCTGAAACAACGCCAACTGATGTCACCCGGCAGTGAACTGGACCCCCGCCATGGACAGCATTGTTTGGAGTTCTTCTTCTGTCTGTTGTAATTCACTTAAAACACACCTCAATTATGCTTCAATTTCCTCATCTGTGGATCAACATCTGCCAATTCTGGGACCCGCCTCAAACCCTCCTCCGGCAGAAGAGATACAGTGTGTGAATATTCTCCCATTCTCGCTGTTATGATGGCTTACCTATGCAATTTTTCAAAACACACTTCACATATACTACTGGTGCCATCAAAGACCCCAGCAGAACATTAGCATAGAGGAGTGTTTATACTCTACATTGATAGTCCATTTACTCTGACAAACATCAAAGAGCAGAAAACCAGCTTTGTTGAATGTCATTTACTTTGGCAGGAGATGTTTTGATGAAACAAAGTGAATGAGGTTATCTACAGGCCTCATCTGCACCAAGAGGTCATTGCATAGATAGAGGGTTTGGAGCATCAAATCAGTTTAAGCAAATAAGTCCAAAGGATGAAGTTAAGTGTATTTTTCCTCCCTTTACAGATTTCTCTCTTTTTTTTTTATTCTCTTAATCTTACTTTTAAATTTTCAGACAGAAATACATAAATACAATAGCAGCCTTCAGGTCATATTTTAAATTATTGAGTGAAAAGCAGTTCTACAAAGATCTTAAAAAGAAACACATAGTAGAACAGCATCAATGAATGATTTCCATTCAGTTCAGTTAATTTACATAATGCTAACTCACAGCCCCTGTCATGTCAAGGCACATTAATTCAGTATGATCATCTGAGCAGATTGGTTAGAAGTAGTGTTGCAGCGATACCTATACCAGTATCGGACGGGACCCCGATACTGCCCTAAAATGGTGGTATCAGTATCAGCGAGTACCAACAAATAGAAAACTGATACCATTTTGAGAGCCATACGTTTATTCAACTATTGTCACCCACTCATGGTAGGCAATAAAAAGTTCTACTGGATTCACTTTGTATTAGATTTTTCCTGCTTTGCAAAGGTAGGTAAAGCGCTTGACAAAACCTGATGGCAATTATTCATTTTACATTATTATGGTATTGGGTATCGGCCGATACTGCACAGCCAGGTATTGGGTATCGGTATCGGGGCCAAAAAATGGCATCGGCGCAACACTAGTTAAAAGTTTGGAGATGGAGAGCCATCTGATTGCGTTGTCGTTAACTTTGCAGGATTCGCTTCTCCAAGATGAGCATGTGTCGACAGTAGTTGTTAACTTGCATGGTGCCGTTGGCTCGAAACCAATCTCTCAGAATGCAGCAACAGTGAAGAGGCCTTCTACCAAGGCCGACTGGGGGCAGAAGATGGATGCAGACACAGGAAAGGCACATAGAAGAACTGATCCATAACTACCTTCTATGTTAAAAAAGGTAACAGTTAACTAGCTCCATAGGTTACTCTCTCTAGGAAAGTCCCAGTTTACCAGATGAGCACTGAGCCAAATGAATGAAAGAGAGCACATCCAGTTTAGTGCGATTTATGTTTGACACACCATCAAGGTCCCCACCGCTAAATTAAGTAATGTTTTTGGCTTACATATCCCCTCCCTGCTGCGTCCATGTGGACAGAATATCCGTACCTTTTCAAAATATGATAATATTAATAATTGAACTTTATTAATCTCACCATGGACATTTCACCCATTTCCTTAGGGAGCAGTGTGCTGCCATTGTGCGGCCCTCCGGGAGCAGTGTGGGGTTAAGGGTCTTGCTCTGTGGGGATCTAACCAGGTACTTCTCAGAGCACAAGTACACTGCTCTAACCACTGGACCACTCCCCGTATGTGTGTTACCTTTGCAAGCAAGCAACAGCTCATACTGGTGAGGGTTCACAAATGTACACATATAGAGCCATCCTGTAATTTAACCCATAAATATCACCACTATCAACAGATTGTGAAAAAGATTCCTGGAAAGAAATGGCTGTTGTTCTTGGACAGCACAAAGAGGTTTTTAACGAGGCTTTGTTTTGTAGTTCCTTGTGTAGTTCACTGTTGACAGCATGTGGTTTGTCCTCTACATGCCTCCTGCATGGATTTTCTGTACATGCATCTGGCATAACTCAACATTGAGTCACAGTAAAAGCTAAACCTAGTGCTTATAGGTGAGAAATAGGACTGAACACTGAAAAAAGCCCCAGCTCTATCAAATTATTTTCCAATGTCAAAAGTACTGACTAAAAGCAAAACAAAAAAAAGTACAATATTGATAATCTTTATCGGTAGATGTTTTATGGACTGTCAAAAAGAACATTTTGGAGATTCCGATCTGGTTATCAAGAGGATGTTCTTTTTTACGTCAGTGATAGCCTTACAATGTGGCGGTGGTAGTGTCAGCCTGAGACATAAGCATAGCATAAAAGTCATTACTTAAAAAACAAGTATTTAACAACAACCTTACAACAAAAAGTTGGAGTCCTCCCCACCACTGATAAAGTAGCTTCTGCAAACATAATCTTTAGCAGACTCCTCATCATCACACTAAGTTTCAGCAATTGTTTCTATCATCAACAGCATAAAACAGACATATTTTCACATGGAAAATCAGCCATTTTCATTTCCTTCCCTCAATCTACTGTGTGACATCAGATGAACGAAATTAAGATTGATAATTTTTTACCAGAAAATAAAAAAAGAAAATTCTTATCAATTTTGTGACCGTTGTAGAGCAGAATAAATCAGGAAGTTCAGGAATAAATCAGACTGAGATGCAGTAGTGTGATTTTAAACAGCGCATTCATATTCTAAATATTCCACCGGAGTTAAGACTAGTGTTGGTGTCCATAAAAAAGTTAGTTTAAGATTTGGTTTCTGTTAATAATTTAACTTCTTGTTAGAAAAATGTATTTGTATATGTATGTATATGTGTACAACAGAGTATTAGGGTCAGAAGAAAGTTTTTAGTTTTTCTAATGAGAATAAAGTCATAACATTACGAGAAAATAGTCATAAAATTACGAGAATAAAGTCGTAAAATTACAAGAATAAAGTTTTAAAATTACGAGAATAGTCGTAAGATTACAAAAATAAAATCGTAACATTACGAGAATAAAGTGAAACCATTATGATAAACATTAAAATAATAAAATTACGAGAATAAACTCGTAAAATCATAACAATAAAGTAACAAAATTACGAGAATAAAGTCAAAACACGAACGGTCATAAATTTACGAAGATACCGTCTTCCCTAAGATGAGCAATGTCGAGCATCATGTGAAGTTATACTTTGGTTTTGGTTTAACAAATAAGGAAATCTTTAAGCACACCAGCATCAAACTGGGCAGCAGGTCAAAGTGGACTCAAGCTGCTCTTTGGTGACGCTGGTCGACCGTCACATGCTGCTTTCTTTCTGAAACGACTATTACAACTTTATTCTCTTAATATTGCGACTTTATTCTCAAAATAAAGAAAATTAAAAGAAATCTCTAGCCTGGCCCTAATCCTCCCTCATAACATCTGTTAACTTTATTTTTAACATTTGATTTAATGATCCAAAATATGATCCAAATATAAAAGGAATGGCAAGAAAGCAGAAATAGAAGAAATCCCTGTGAGTCCAAAAACATGTCCAGGATATAATGCAGATACAAACAGGCTTAACATATCAGGATTATGTTTTTCTCAGAAAGCCTTTCTCTATTCTTAACAAATGCCATATTGTAAAGCTGACTAACAGCATGCTTCTCTGCCAACATTGACTCACATATGCCAATCGCATACTAACATGCTAATCCTTACGCAGCTGCTAATCACTGCAGCCCCATTCTCAGCACTTTGCAGAGCTCTAGCCAGGTTGGTTGATTTGATGAGCACCAAATAGAGTAGAGCTAGGCTTCCTGTGTTGCCTCTCCATTTGGTTCCCATTTAACCTGTCTCGCAGCCAATAAAAGACCTAGTCAATTACGACAAACGTGGAACTTCATATGCAGGAAATAGGCCAATTACATTAAACCCTGCAAGCTCTTGCAGCCAGCGAGCGAGGGGTTAAAGGGGGAAAAAAGAAGAAGAAGTATGTAAAGATGGTGTGAGTCAAGCAGGATGGCAGCAGTTTTGGGTTTCAATCTGCCAGTTAATCTTCAAACAGCAAGCTGGCAGTGTGCTGGTCACTGATAAAGGCCCTGGTCTGTCATCACACAGCCTCACCTCGAGTCACTCAGCCCTCCTGTCAGGATGTCATCTGGAATCTGCGAAACAGCTAAGGGCAAGGAGAGAAATGCTGCAGAGAGACAGCGGGTGGAGGGTGAAGATCTGCTTTTTTTTTTTCTCGCTTCTGCGTGCATCTGTCTCCTCAGCTTCCCCCGTCTGTGTACCATATCGTTTGTGTGCGCTTGACCATCTACGTCAAAACATGATGTTATTGTGGCTGCATACACACTTACACAACCCATGTCCCAGACCTTTAGCTCCCCTCTCTCTCACCTACATCCCTGCATGCATGCAGCCCTCATGTACATACACAAAACACCCGTTTTGGTGTTAAAAGCAAATGCTGATTGTGTGATCAGGGGTAATTGTGTGAAGAGAGGCCGTAAAATTGAAAGAGGGTGTATTAGTGTTTTGTGGTTGTGTTTTATGGGAAGGTGAGCTTTTCCGTCTGGGGATGTCTGTGCTGAAAGGTGAGGAGGGGAGGTATCAAAGAGCTGACTTTGTTGTTTAAAGACAGTCCCCTCGAGGTAGACTGCTGCTGAAAGACAATGTTTACTGCCTGCTGATTGACACTGTAAAGGCACCCATATGGCACTGAAGAACTAATTGGTTATGGAAGAAAGAGTCACTCGTCTTCATGTCTGGCAAACTTTATCATTATTTTGGACATAAAATGATTTAAGTTTTGCATTTCCTGTTTTGAGAACAGTATAGTTGATTTAAAACCTAAACAGCTGGTGCATTTCAGTGTAGTAACACATCCAGAAGGGCTAATTTATCTCAAGTGTTTATGTAATAGTGCTGGGAAAGAGATTTCTTTTGCTTTTACTTTTCATAACATTGAGGAGTTGAAGAAACAAGTTTTATCATCAGACAAATATAATAAAAATAAGTAAATATAGTTTTTTATCATTATTATTGTTCTTTAATTGGCTTAGGAAAAAAAAAAAACTTTCCAAACAAAACTGGCTTTATGGCAAAACTTAAATTAATAACATGCATCCATCCATTCATCCATCCATCCATCCTTGTCCAGGTTTTGTCCTTTTAGATCTTGCATGAATCAAATGATACCTTCATATTCTGCTGATATTGCTTTTTTTTGTGCGTTTTCTTTTGTGACCTGGACGATTTTTTTCACTCTTACATTAACTTTGGTCAGCCACTTACATGGTAGTTTGACAGTGTTCTGTGTTGTGTTTATGTGTTAATTTGATGTAGTACTGAGATACTTATGATGAGTTGATTACAATTTGCTTTTATTTATTTATTCATTATTTTGCATTTCTTTCCTACTGTGTACTGTCAGGTACTTTTTACTTAAGTAATTTCTTTACCATACAGGATTGGTCAGTAAACAGGTTCAGTGGGGATAGAAACCAAAAAGACCCTGTAGATTACAGTTACTAGTTTAGAGACTTGATTACACTTTCTAATTGGGTTGGTTGCAGGACCTGTTATTAATTAATTACAGTTAATCGTATTCTTATCGAAAACCTTTTTTTTTTTTTTTTACAAAATTAAGATTAAAAACCACCTTTTTGCTCCTAAATTATTGAGTAAACATAATGTGGTCTGATGTTCTACAGTAGCTCTTAGAATTGCTCCTCTTATGTTCACCCTGTTTTGTATTCAGCTGGGATAAATCTCTTATCCTTGCTTTGTGAAAATCATCTATACAAGGACTGGTTTTGTGTGTTTTGTTTAAGTGTTGTTGTTTTTTTTTTAAATCACACTTTATATACAGCTTTACTCTTGTAAAAAGAGGCATTTTTTTTCTACACTGTCTTGCAAAAGAACTTATACACCTTGAACTATTTCATGCTGCCAAATTTCAGCAGCTTCAGTGCTTTTAATGTTGAAGAACTGATTGTCAAGTCAGATGTAGGTTGTTTTTTATTTTTACTAATAATTGCTCAAAAGTGTGCAATGAATTTGTTTTCATATCCATTTCCTTGATACCCCCAAAAATGTTGTATAATCATCTGTTGTCAACTAAACCGCTTTAAATGACTGCGATAACTCTGGAGAGGTAGAGTTTTTTAAACAAACTTATGTAGGGTGAGATGTTGATGAAAGGAGTATTAATCATGGAATCACCAGAGTAACAAGAAGAAAACTATCTTTGAAAGAAAGGCAAAATAACTCCTGCCTGCTGTTTGTCAGAAGCTGTGTGGGACACAGCAAATCGGTGAATGTTGTTCTGGTCACATGAGACCCAAATGCTAAACTTTTGCCTTATATGCAAAATTATATGTCAGTAATCAGCATCTAACTAAGACTCTCTACACCATTTGAACTGTAAGACAGATGGCGGTGGTAGCATTATACTGAGGGAACATAAAAGCTCAGCAAAGGTAATAGGAAGATAGGTGGAGTGAAATACAGGACGATCATGAAGGAAAAACAAGCTTTATTTCAGATAATATAGTAAAATTATTACTCACACACATGCCAACTGAAAAAATATTTTAATGTCCTATATAGTTTTGTTAAATGTGTTATTTAAGAGGTAAGACGTATCACTGTCTCCTTTCTGAAGTCATTAAATAGATTCATTTCTAGAAATATAAACATACATATATACATTTGCATGTGCCCACACACATTTTCATTTAAACAGCTAGTACCCATACCCCAAACTAAAACCATTGGAAAAACACAAAGGGGGGTATACATATTATATTATATCTACTGCAATACCTGGACAGAATATAGAGACCTGAAATTCAGCTGACACCGGTATTAATTGTTTAAAATGTTTATTTAAAGGTAAATTGGTGTTGCAGGGACAGAAACTGACTGGAAACGGAACAACTCAGTGTTGTTTTAAGGAGCAGTGAATTGAAAACCATTAACCCTCCCAGAAGCTCGGAGCTTGTTCTGGTTCTGATGGTTGATCCAAGTGGCTCTACTGTAGTAGTAGTCAGTTAAGGGGTCATATACAGGGAAACCGTCCAAAGGGCAGAGGTTGCCTGAAAGTCTAGATGAGAGGGCAAATTTTGAAATACAGGTGAGAGAATGATTAACAGGAGGAACCCTAACCAGGCATAGATTTCAGAAGAACAGAGATAGGAGGTAGATCTGAGTTCCAAGCTGGGGTCATACAGAATTAATAGAGCAATACAGACAGGTGCAGAGGTAAACAGACTTGTTTGAGAGGCAGGAGGTCAATGTCCAGGAAGCAAAGGCCAACAGTAGTATCCAACAAGGGCAAGGCAGGCAGAAGAAAACAGACAAGAGATGGGTCAACATCAGGAGGTGTATACAAAGATCACTAGATGATCTACTTACATGAACAGCTTTCAATAATCTGGCGGTTGCCCCCCAGGAGAGCCAGGCAGGGACAGGAATCATTTCACATGCATTCAGCACAATAACAACTTCAAAACATACAGACAGCATCAATGGGATGGTGTAGATTAAAGCATGTTTATATGAATGAATGGCCTAGTCAAAGTGTGTGTAGTTTAAAGACACTCTGATAAAAGTTGAAGTATCAACTTCACCTCTTAACTCAAGTAAAAGTGAAAAACCATGTGCTCCAAAAGCTGCTTAAAGTAAAACAGTATAAAGTAACCTCTAAAAAAGCATCCACTATATGAATCGAAAGCTACATTTTTTGACTATTTCTAAATACTCTTTGAGATAGGGCCAAGGATGAGAGAGGTCTTGTTGGTCTCCACGTCTCCAGAAACGCTCTCGCCTGTGTCCGACCTTTCAGACATTTCAGCATCTTTTTCTGAGATCCCACATTGTAGCATGGCATAGACAATTCACGTTTGCAGTTTGAAGAACACCTGCTTGCTTCTGATGATTTCCTTTAGCTAACCAATGAGTGTTTCTGTTTTATGACTCATCCAATGACACTAGTTTTCACTAGATGTGGATGGAGCCAATGATCTCCAGTGGACGGCGCACATGACGTGAAATACATATTTATAAACATTAAACCAAAGCCAAGAGTAACAAGTAATGTTTTTTTTTATGTAAGGAATAGAAAGTACAGATACTTGTGTGAAAATGTAATGAGTAGAACTCAGAAGTAGGAAGAAAAATAACTAATGGAGTAAATACCTAAAAAGTGTACTTAAGAACTAACACTTTCGCCATGAAGTCAGTTTTGGTTGGAAGTATTTGTACTTCGCTACTTGACACCTCTGGTTGTCTGTGTATGTATATAAAGATCTCAAGTGCACTTTATACTAACTTGTATCCAGGACTGTTTGCAATTAGCTTCCTTCATGCATTTTGCATTCACAAAATACTGCAGAATGTTCCATTTTCATTATCCTTGTAAGCTACCATGTCATATCAGACCCTTAAATCCAGTGATATCTTTGCAGCATATAGACACAGGCATAACAAGGTGAGTCTGTCAACCTTTCATTAGGCTCAGGGTGAGCTGGGTCATTCGCTACTCCTTCACAGCTTAAGACAAGCAGCCCATCTGCCATAGGGTTGATGCTTGGAATGGTAATGCCACAGTCTCATCTTATTCCAGCCATTCTTGTCTTCTATCTTCCTCTCTTTTCTCTCCATCTGTCACAATCTCTCTATCTCTCAACCTCATCAGGAGGCTTCTGCAGAACAGGGCAGCAGCATTGTGTTAGAGGTGATTATGTGAGATCTGCCGACTCAGACTTGACCTTTTTCATGTGATTCCCGATATTGAAGCCAACACTGCTTTACACACGTCCTCGTATGTTTTCCACTCTGTACATTTCACATTTCTCCTGTTGAATTAAATAAGCACAGAGCACGGACTTGGGAGAACTGATGTGGTAAAACCTTATTAGAAAAATTACTCCATGATGTAATTGTGGTTTTTGTGTGCCTCCTGGAATAGATGTGTATAGCTTAAAACCTGTAATTATTAGTAGAAGTTTGTCCATTCAGGTTTAAATGTGCTGTGCATTAAATAACTAATCACAAATTGCAAACTTATGTATTTAGAACCCAGATGGACTTAACATCTGGATAAATGTTGCTTTATCGACGCAGGTTCCTGTAACAAGCTTGCTAAATCATAAATTTAGCTGCAAGTTTATGTTCATGTTTTTTTTTTCATAAATTGCAACCAAGTCTTTCAAATCCAGAGTCATTACCATAATGAGATAGTCTGATCAATTTAGCTGCATTTTAAGTGCAATGTTTTTTGTTTTTTCTTCCTGAGAACCAACACCCAAATCAAATGAAACCAAGTCTTTTGCAATCTACTCCGTTGTCATGTAGAAACAGTAAGCATACCTTTCTCCCTCTCTATGAGCTTTGCTGTCGCAGCAGTTGCTGTCAGTTTGAGCGCAGCCTGGTCCCAAATATAATAGGGTTTTCTTGACTGCCTCCCCAGGGATTGACTGGCAGTGAAGAATTCACCATGCCTCATTTGGAGCAGCGCGGGAACTGGCCTCATAAAACTAGCCGCCCCATGTCTCCAGGCAGGTTTGTGGCATTCCAAAGAAGGTGTTAGTTTCACTGATAAAACTCTCAAGGAAAGACAGCACATAGGTTTACTGTGTCGTCTGCTGTCTCAGACTCTGTTTGCGGAACATGTCACAAGACCAGAAAGGAAACAGAGGTGAGCTGAAGTGCTTTTGCAATGAAATGTACTTAAATATACAGGTTACCCTAAAGTTCATTAAATACTTTCCTTATTATAATTCTTATTACAAAAAAGAGAACCAATAACCGTTTGTAACATATATTTTTTCCTTTCAAAAATTAAACCCAGCTGTCATGCTAAATGTGCAGTGAAAAAGCTAATGATGGGTGTAATATTCTCCTTAGTGGCCATTAAAAGGGTTTTTTCCAGAAAGAATAATTAAATCCTTTGTAAACAGATATGGTTAGCTAGTTTCCAACTGGTAAATTTTGATTTTCATTGTAAAAACTGACTTGGATACTTTGATTGTGGCTAAATAGCATAAACAATAAACAACAACCACCATTAGAACTGGCCTACTTATATACTTATATATATATATATATATATATATATATATATATATATATATATATATATATGAATGCAAGTCCACAACACTAAACTGAATTTGTTTTATCAACTGAGGGAAAAATAAGGTTCTGTAAGGTTGCTGGGTATTACAAACTAAAAGGGAGTTAAAAGAAGATAATGTAGCATTAAAGGTCCTATGTTATAGTATGGCCAGCCAGACTGACTGTGAGAGGAATATGTAGAGCTCCATTTCAAAGATGACACAGCATAAACTGTTTAGAACCCATCATATAACTATAATATGACAAAAACATAATATAGCAGCCTGTTGAAAAAAGTGTTTACAATATAAACAGTTATTTCCCACGTCTCCCTTCCGCAGACACCTTTGGTTGCACGTCCCCAAAATCTTAAGTGACTGCAAATGGTGCCACAGGTAGGAGGAGAGAAAGGAGGCCTCTGATTGGTCAATTCTACATGAGTATTACCTGTTTGCCACCTACTGGCAGAAACTCTGGCTGTGGTGCCGTCCACAACAACTGACAAATCTCGGACACTATCCCAGACACTGTACAGGACGCTAGTTTGTAGCTCTGTGTGATGTTCTGTTAATTTGTACCCGAGGCCAAAACACACAGCGCCATGGCCAGTCTTTCGGGAACACACACGGGTGAACAGTGTGTCGACTTCAAACAAGCTTGTCAAACTGACACAAAGACACCCACAATCGTAGCTAGTTTGTGACTGTCCCTCTTGCATTGTGGCGTGGAATAACATAGTGCAAACCAGGCTTCAAAATTGGGGATAAATCAAATATATCTGCATCATACCTGCAACGAGCTGCGACACACTGCTTCAGGGGTATACACAACCCTTTAGTCTGGCTGGCTAGACTGCATATTCTGTGCTTTTTTTGATCCTTTTAAAATCACCTATAAGCAAATATAAATAATGCAAATTTGCACATTGTAAAGAAAAAATGTATTTTTTTCCTTCCAACCCCAAAGAAAAACACTTTTCTTCAAAGCCAAGCTGTTTCATTCCATCTAGGTCCCACATGGTGCATGACGTCGCTATATCACACCACTTCTGAAAGCGGAAGAAGTTCTGAGACCTCTGAGGCCAAAAAAATTGTTTTTATGATAAAGACATTACGTAGTTAAATGTATAAAGACAGACTGATGCTCTGTCATTCATCACAAAAGGTTGTCAGGCAGTAGTCCACTGGATATGTCCTTGCATCACTTCTTATCTTAAAATTTACTGGATCCTTTTTACCCTCCCCAATTCTAACCTTATATTTGGCTCATCTGCTGTTTAGAAATAGATCGATTTTGCTTTTCCATCCCTCAGAAATAAACTCAATCTGTTTATCTGATT
Organism: Cyprinodon brontotheroides; assembly: GCA_018398635.1. NCBI lineage: Eukaryota > Metazoa > Chordata > Actinopteri > Cyprinodontiformes > Cyprinodontidae > Cyprinodon > Cyprinodon brontotheroides. Next base: position 35,983,755 of record JAGKQL010000009.1, read on the forward strand.
GAAGACTGTGGGGAGTAGTACAGAGCTGGTAGGAATTACCACACTGACTAGAAAGGCTTCTATTCACGGAACAGAGGAGATGCAAAAATGAATGAGGGGCATTTTTTCTTGGATCTCAGACAATAGAACTAATGACAATTTCTCAAAGATACATGAGTCAGGTTACAAGCTGTACTTTGTGCACGATTTTGATATAGGAAAAGCAAATTTGTATGATATAGGTCATTTAACTTGCCCTCAATGACCCCAATGAGGAAGGAGCGTGCACTGAAAAAAATCTAAACTAGACCAAGTGGTACACTTCTTAAAATAATTTTATTTGTTCTTGAATTGAGGAGGGTTAAAGAGACATTTTTTGCCAATGGAAAAAGACAATTTACACTTAAAATAAGGAAAAAAATTGCATTGTCTTATTTTAAGTGCCACATTATCTAATTATCTTATTTTAAGGTAAAATACTCATTCCATTTGGCAAACTATCTTATTTACCTACTTTGAATAAGGATAAATACACTTAATTTAAGAAATGTTTACTTATTTCTAGATCGTTTTTGCAGTGTGAAGATGCATTAGAGAGTTTTAGAATGATACTGCCACCTGTGGCCAAAACACAAAACTGCAGTACTCTTCTGCCCATTCTCATAGTTCATACTTAACAGGTTTATTTTTAACATGTTTTCACCTCAAGTGGAGCTGTTATTGGTGTCTGCGTTTAGCTGGATGCTGGTTGATTCAGAGTATCAACAAAAGCCATCCTGAATATAGTGCTTCGATAGGTCGAACCTACCAAGCAGAACAGGAACTTCAGACCCGAAGTATTTTCAAGAAAATTGGCTACAGGGTTATAAATGCTATCAGTGCTGAACTACTGAAGTGTCAGACTGCTCAGCAAAAGATGTTTTGGTTGAGTGAATAAGCTATTTTAAAGATAATTTTCAGTAAAACCTACACAAATTCTCTTTAACTTCTTTTAAAAGGAGTTTTGCTTAAAGGTAGCTAATAAGCCTAAATTTAACTTCATTATTTCTTTTTATCTGCTTGATATGATCATCACTATTTGCCGATACCATTTAAACTATTAGTAAAGCTTTGTTTAGAAATGTGTTTGCAAGGCTTTTAAATTTCAAGCGACTCAATTAATGGACACAATGTGTCAGTGTGATACTCATCTGTGTCCCACTTTCATCCAATTTAAACCCACATGTTTAGTCATAGTAGTTTATAGTATAACCCACCTGTACTTTCATAAGCGCCCTTCCTAACCACAGGCCAGTATCTGTGGTATGAGGGGGTTCTTGTTGCTAGACAGCTGCATACCTCAGTCTCTTTGCAGCAGTCAAATGAACTCCAAGGAGCTTGACAAAGAGGCTTAAAGTCTTCCCTAAGTATCTCGCCCCTAGGTCGTCTGCATACCCTGAGCCCAGCTCTGAGAAAAGCCTGATCTCTGCAAGACTTAGCAGCTATGGTATCACACCCCGGCAGGCCTTCGCTGCTGCGTTCACTTCCATTACCATTTTTCCCCTGGGCTTCTTTTGGTCTTATAACCCAGCAACAGGTTCCTCCGGAGTTCTTGACTTGTTTTATCACCCAGCTAAAAAGCAGACAGAGAAATTGGTGCTATTGAAGAAGATCAGCACAGAGGATCTGCTCATATTTTGCTCTCTCAGATGGGCGGCTTCAGACTGTGGCAGTCATGTGCTTTGACAGATTTGTGTTTTCATCATCTGTTGTTGTTTGTGTTCTTTTTTATTTTACATAAGGGCAGGTTTTCCTTTGTCTAAGTGAAGAAACACACATTGTGTCACCATTTGCTCAGTCAGCCATCAGTGAATCACCACAGTCTGTGATGAAGCACCTGTTATTGATCTGAACAACCCCTGGTTAAAAGGTAAGAAATTAAACAGAAACTTCTCAGCTATAACTGAAGGTTGATCTGGTTGAATAAGGGAACCTGCAGCTCAATTTAAGGTAGAATGGGATTGTTCGAAAAAAAAAAAAGGACTTCTATATTATGCATGTGTCTCTTCTACACTGTTTATATTTTGATCACTGTTACACTTTATAAATAAATAAATTCCACTGCTAAGCTGCTCATTCACTGTTGAAAAGTTCTATGTATTGAAATTTTTGTTTTGTACACTCTGTGTGGGAAACCAAGCCCCCCGCTCAGAGGTTCTGCAACCGTCGTCGCGCACCAAAAAAAAATCCTGACTACGCGTCGAATGGCCGCAAACCCGCGCAGACCTCAAGCGGAAGTGTGCGGACAAAAAGGAACTGTGATGCCTGGTATGCCTTTCCAGCTGTCTGTGCGGTCATCCTTCTGGATTCGGGGCCGGGGTGTGCAGTTTTTAAAAACCGAGGAACAACTTCTGTACAATGGACAACTACGACGAAAGGTTAATCAGTCTTTTTGCCAACTCAATTAACAGAACCTGTTCCTCTTCAATGTCAAGCAACTCTAGATCCATCTCTGTGACCGTGATATCTTGCAGACGCGCCTTTGTTATTTTGGAAGATAAACACTCCCGCCGACGCCGCCGAAGTTCTCGCGAGTTCTTGAATAAGCTCCCCCTTGCGCTTTGGCAGGAAACTGCTGTGCGTCTCTAGAAATTCCAGACCGGCGGTGCAGAAGCATACCAGCAAAACTGGTTCGTGACCAGACCCAAATGACATTTGACATGTGCGGTTACAGAAGCATAGTCTGCCCTTAAGTCTGTCTTATTCGAAGTTTAAAACTATGACTCGTCGCACAAATTTGCCCCATGCAATTTTCCACTTCCTTGTGCGCCTCGGCCGTATCTAGACCCACAACTAGTTAGTGATTGTCCCTCTTGCGTTGTGGCGTGGAATAAACATGGCGCACACCGCACTTCAATATTGGGCATAAATCAAAAGTATCTGCGATGAGCTCACCGTGACACACTGCTGCGGGAGGATAACCAGCCCTTTACTTGTGCTGCTAAGTAAAAGGGACAGGAAAGACCAGGCAGGGACTCAGATGGAGCAGCAGCAGCAACTACAAGGCAACGAAGCTGCGAGAGGAAAAGAAGTGGCTGCTGCAACAACGCCGTAATGTAAATTATGAACATGTTATTCACATTGAATTATTGGTTAGTGGCTGGGTCCAAAATTTATGTAGGGACATGTCCCTATGGTCCCTATGCAAACCTACACCCATGTCTTAGGGAGCAAAAGCAACATCATTATTATTTTTGAATAGGCTAAGTGGTGCATTTTTCTGTTCCTCTTTCCCTGCCAGATATTTCAGCCATTATAAACATGTAAACTTGATTTTTATTTCATCTTTATTTTAAAGCTTCTATCCAAGTGACAAGAAATTTGTCACAAAAGACATTCCAGTATAATAGAAATAAGTTGGTTCATATGTACTTTAGTATTTAAAATAAAGACGCAAGCACTATTACATTATTATGTTGATGGTAGTGCATATCTGTTTACTACTGTGAAGGAAATCAAGCTTATATACATATTTCTATTATAATCTTGCAATATACTTCAAGTATCATGAAATAAACATTTGACTTACAGTATCTTCCTTATCTCTGTCTTCACTGCTCCTCTTACTTCTTGGCCTAATGAAGAGGTTGTTTTGACTCAGCTTTTTCCTCCCTATCCTGTTTACCCTTCAGTGAAGAAAATCAACACAATCAAATACTAAAGTAGAAATAACAACAATATGCCATTTCAACATCATGTTTCAAGCAGTTTTATTTGTCCTTTCCACACGTTAATATGAAATTAAATACAATTTGTTTCGAGGGTTTCAGACCAGCTTACTGTCAAACCTCAAAATAGTGAAAATAACTATAAATAAGTTAAATATAAATATTAAATCAAGATGAAATATCTACACAAATAGGTAATAGCTCTATTAACCATACATGTTAAGGGAGTTTTATGGGGCCCCCAGGAACTGCCTAGTTTGGCTTAATGATAAATTCCCCCTGAAACTGTGTACTTAATCTTTTTTTCAAGCAATTGCCTAAGAAGGTTAACCTGACTCTGCCAGATGGATTTGCTCATATCATCGAGTATTACATTAATTTTGGAAGAGAAAATGCTGGTTAACTGATTGGCCTATGTTGGTAGATAGATGGGCCAAATAAACCAATCAGATCAACGAAGCATATGGCTTGATACTAAGAAGCGGCAGAGCAGAAGAGGGGCCAGTTGATGAATCAGCCTCTTGCAGAAACCGGTCGGAGAGAGAGCAATAACATCTTTTCCTCTGAGAAAAGCACTCCAAGAGCAGTGTTTTGTATCTTCTTTCAGTGAAAGAAATACTCATAGCCAATTCCAATAAAAACTTGCTCAATAGCCATAGCAGCTGGTTTTCGTAGGCTGAAACGCCATGTTCTTGAGCAGGCTGTAAAACTCCTGGGTCGTCACACCTCAACCACGCCTCAAAACTTGGCACTTGAGATTAGGGCCGTTCAGATTTGGTGGTGGCTCAGGTACCCTATTTCAACAGAGAGTCTCCAGACTGATTGGCGAGTGAAATCTTGAAGCTCGCGAGATCAGGATAGTCTCATGAGCTATAAAGGAAGATAGCATTTGAAAAGAAAACAACATTATATCCATTTTTGAGAGGCTAAAATCCAGCCTGTCCCCATTCTTCTGAATTGTCTGTCACAGTATGTATATAATATAATATAATATATATATATATATATATATATATATATATATATATATTATATGTGTATATATATATATTATATAGGTGCATGTTCAGAGAGGGCAGTCTTTGTGCGAGCCATACCACCTTTTGTAAATCCCATTTGAGAGTGTGCATGTGGGACGGGAGTTTGTATTTGGTGTCAGCAGCTGGAAGTACTCAATGCTGCTGCTGTGGTGGGAGGGGTGCGACAGAATGAAAGAGGGGAGATGTCTGCACAAGAATGAGAGGCAGAAAGAGGTACCAGCACAGGCCTCCTTCTAACAGGGGCTGAGCTCTTGCAGAGTGAAAGCCCCTATAGAAGGAAAGCAGGGTCATCTAAGGCACAGCAGCCTCGCACACACAAACCCACACTGACGTCGGAGCAGAACACCAGGGCCAGCGTGAGTGCAGTGAGTGCACAGCAGTTCTCTTCAGGAAGCGGGTCTTGTTTAGACTTACAGCTATGTGAAAAGAATAATAAGGTCCAGGACAATGTTGGTACAGACATGCAACACTCCACCATCAGCCTTTTATGTCTGCATGAATCTCCTTCTTCACTCGGACAGGCATTCCCATTGTGTGATATTGTTGATGAAGGAGGATTAGGCATACCTATGTTATGGTCAGCGCTGAAGCTCCCACCTGGCAATGCCAAAACAGTCAGATGAAAGATGCTGTGGTTTTTGAAAGTCACTGCAGGTATTTTTCCATATTTCTTTGGAACTTTACATGCTTTCTTCATTATTTTCACTCCTTGCTGTCTTCCCTCCTTTTTCCCTTCATTTTTTTTTTGGTGGAGCGAGGTAATGAAGGGGAACTGAGCTGCTCAGCATTAGCCAAGGCTGTGATTTCCACTGTGATGTGTTAAAAGTTATAGAGCGCAGCTGAACTTGTATACTCATGCATCTGGCAGCATTACAGAGCCTTGCTGCGCCACATGTTCCTATGTTTCAAACTTAACAGCAAAATGAACAGGTGTCTCAAACAAAGTTTCTTTTTATTTTGGAAATATGCCTTTATGTATGTGATCCTGACCTCCTCTTCTTTCACATTAAAACAGGTCAGTCGGGGTTTAGAGTCTCTCTTTTTTTCCATTTAGTGTGCCGTAACACACACCTACAGATATGTGGGTGAAATGCAGTCTTGTACTATGTTCTACAACCAGACAAAAAGCAGTGAACCAACTCCGTGATTTCAGTGGGTCATTCCAGAAGATTCTGTTACCTTTCAACAGGCTGAGCACCCCCCCAGGCTAAGACCAGGAAAAGGCCAGAAAAATGAGGGGAAGAAAATACTTTGGAAGACAGAGGAACCAAAGATGAAAGCAAGTTAAAGCTTTTTTTTTTATTTAAATAAAGAAATAAGGTAGCAGTTTAAGTTCAATAGCCAGCTATTAAAGGGGGAGAAAAGGAGAGGGGAGATCACTAGTCAGAGTACGAAAGTATGAGAGTACTCAACTCAGTGGAAATCCTGCATTTCATACCGTGTTCCAATCAAAGACCATTGACCCGCCAGCCCTGTGACAAATTATCCCAGCAGCTCTACATATGAGTCAATCAGCATGGCGGATAGCTTTCTGATGAGCAATAGGTCTCCTCGTACATCAACGAAATCACCCCCTGATGACTGCATCAGAATGCTGCCTACACTTCACTGTGTGGAGAGCGAGGTGGATCTGGAAATCAGCTCGTACAATGGTACCTGTTGTCCAAAGTGAGCTGTCAGAGCTGATTCTGAGCATCATCATTCTGAAAGTCATGATGTACTAACAGTATTTCTAAAGCCTATACCTTTATATGTCATACATATTAAACCATTATTTTTACAAATAACATAAATAAATCAGATAGAAATAATAAAAATAAAAGCATAACCACTGTTATTCTTTATAAGGAGGAACAGGATTGGTGGATAAGTTTTAAAATAAAGTGCATTTCCAATATAACATTAACAGTTGACTACTAAACAATATAAAGCATGTTGACATATTATTACATTTCCTTTTAAAAAAGAATGAGTAAAGGAAGAACATGCATCTAGATAAAAAATATCAATTCATTTTCTACTGACTAAGGTTTTAAAAATGTTTGAACAAAAGATAAAACTCTGTATGAATTAATATAAGCACATTTTCCTTACTCATCCTTAGTGAGGGGTAAATGAGAGAGCATTGAAAAACATAATTCACATGCAAAACAAATGAGAGCAAATGTCTTATATGTAGCAGAGTCACTTAAAAAGTTTCAATATGTATAAGTATATTTTAGTTGCAAAACAAAACAAAAAAAATAAAATCAATAAAAAACACATTATTAATTGGAATTTGTGGCAACAGAGAAAACTTTACAGTTTGTAAACGTGAGGGATTTGCACAAACCGACCAGAAAACCACTTATAATAAAAGAAAGTTCTTAATTTATTTAAAATAAGTGTTCAAAAGGCCCCCCCCCAAAAAAAGACTTAAATTCAGGTACTAACATATGAAATCAAGCACAAACTGACCAATTGAACAAGAAATGAGGGAAACTTAAATAGTGGCTGATCAGACCACAAACAAATAAACTTAATTAAACAGATAAATACCTGCCAGACACTAAGTACTTTTTTAAATTTAACAAATTAACAAAACTACCCAAAACGATTAACAAAGTTAATCTAAACAAATGATAAAGACATTTCTCTTCCCATTACAACAAATGGTGCGACCCGCTGATTAGCCAGCAACGACCAATTGAGAGGAAAGCTGCAGCTCATTGCAGCCCTCCAGCAGCACTTCCAAAGGAAACTGGCAACTCAAAGAAAAAAAAATTAATCAATTGCATTTTGACAAAAATCTAACAACCTGACAAATAAAATTAACTAAATGTGTGCACTGCAAAAAGCTAAGTTAAAGTCAGGTTAATGGAAATATTTGAAATGTGCAACTCATTTTTTTGAAAAGTAAAAATATAAAGAAAGTTGCCACAGCTTTAAAGTGTGACAGCAGGCTATCACAGAGAACAAAAATCAGATGTATTCCTCAAAGAGAGGGTCCATCCTAGGGCCCTGATGAAAATCTTCATTGAAACAAATTGAAAATTCACCACCATAAAGCTACTTAGACAAAAAGCGTTATACGAGCACGTTGGACATGTTTACATTACCCCATGCTGAAGTAACAGGTTTGAGACGGTGAGTGTGCGCTCTGAACTGCGCTCAATTCTTGGTAGCATAGATTCAACAAGGTGCTGGAAGCATTCCTCAGGAGTCTGGTCCATATTGACGCGGAAGTATGCACAGTTGCAGATTTAGTGGCTGCATGCATGATCGAATCTCAGTTCCCACCATCCCCAAAGATGCTCCTAATGGTTGAGATCTGGAAGTGGCCTGTGAGGCCATTTGAGTGCAGTCGAAACTCAATGTAAAACCAGTCTGAGATGATTTCAGCTTTATGACCAATTATCCTGCTCACAGTAGCCATCAGAAGTTGGGTACGTAGTCCTGCCAAGGGATGGACATGGTCGCTTTCTATTGCTCAGGTAGGCTGCGGCGTTGCAACGATGTAGTGGTACCAAGGGGCTAAGGGGTGCCGAAAATATTTCCCGCGCGGAGCACCACCACCACCTGACTGGGCGTTGATGCAAAACAGGATGGATCCGCTGCTTTCCATCAGCAGCAAACGCCAAAATTCTGACCCTACCATCCGAATATACGCAGCGAAATGCGGACTCATCAGGCCAAAAACGCTTGTTTTCCAATCTTCTATTAGTATTCCGCAGAAGCGTACAAATTAGCCTCAGTTTTCCTGTTCTTGTAGCTGAAAAGGTGGCACCCGGTCTTCAGTCGCCCACCTACGCCAACCCATCCTCAAGTTCACATCCCACTATCGTTCAGGGAATCTTCTGCCCACCTTGGTTTAATAGCAGGTGGTTATTTGAGAATCACTATTTACTTACTTCTATCAGGCTCAGAGCAGTCATGCACGTCTCCTCCGGCCTCTGGCATGTAAGGCATTTCCGCCCACAGAACTGCGGCTCACTGGATGTTTTCTCTTGCCTGGACCATTCTTCTCTGCCTGTAGCCAAGCCTAGAGATGATTTGTGCGTGAAAATCCCCAGTAGATCGGCGGGGTTTCTACCGGAAATACTCCAGACCAGCCCAGCCTTCTGGCGCCGCTTTCGAAATATACCCACGTTCAAAAGTCACTCAAATCACCTTTCTTTACCATACTGATACTGCGCTTTTGCAACTGCAGGGGGTGTGACCATTGACTACATGTCTGCCTAAATGCACTGAGTTGCCGCCATGTGATTGGCTGCTGCGCTAGAAATTAGCGTGCTTTTGCGAACAGTTGGACAGGTGTAGTACCCTAATAAAAGTGGCCGGTGAGGTGTATGTACTGTAGCCAGTCTAGTATAAATAGCTGAAATACTTCCCAGACCTCTCCAGGTGGTCTTCTAACGTCTCTAAGTCTACTCTGCTGCTGGAGCAAAAACCAAGAAGACTGGGAGAAGTCCCATGCTTTCCAAAGTAAGTAGGGTCCCGAGAGGCAACTCAGGCAGAACTTGTAGAAATCACGAAACCATCAGTTTGCTTTTTAATAAAAATTCAAATAAACCTCTCTGCTTTTTTTCAAAGTAAGCTTTGCCTCGTCTGTTCGATGTAACATCATCAGTGAGGTTTCAAGTCTAACTTGTATTCCATTGTCTTAATCATTACATTTTTTCCCCCAATTGTATTTATCATTTTATCTGTTTTTTTATAATCCCCTTATTTTAATGTGACACTTTTATTCATCTTATGTGTTGCATTTATGCCATTTCAATGTACATTTTTCCCTCATGTATGTACAGCAATTTGAATTACTACAACCCCACGGAATTGTGCTATATAAATCCCATCAAACTTGGTTTGCCTTTAGGTCTGCTATCACGGTATGTATATACATGTATATATATAAGACATATATATATATATCCCTCCGAGTTATTCCTCTTTAGCTATGAGGCGTATATATATATGGCCGATATATGATGAGGCGCTATATGTACTATCTAGTCCTATATTATGATACATCATCAGAGCTCATACCAAAATACTCCAGCTGTCTAGCACGGTCTGCATATTTAATGAATTTAGTATATATACAATATATATATATATATATAATACATATTGCATATATACTATATACTCTATACCTATATCATATATATATATATATATATATGTATATATATATAGCCAGCCAGCCTTAGCATATATATATATATAACAATATATATATATATATATATATGTATATATATATAGCACGCCTATATATATAGCCAGCATAGCAGCACCTACATATATATATATGAGAATTAACATAAGTTTATTATTTTCTGAGATTCAGATATTTTGCAAATTTGTGGTTTGCTACCTGTCCCCTGAGCTAAGGAGCTAAGTCATCAGAGAGAAGGATGAAAGGTGAGGGCCACAGGAGGGGTCAGTTACTCAGTGGTGGTTACCTGTGATGGTTCGATGACCCTTTTACCAATGGCTGAGGATCTGGAAGAAAGGATAGGCCATCTGTGAAGATTAATCTGAGAACATCAGCTTCAGAGATTTTGGTAAACCTGCCTGCATATTTCCTTAAATAGGGTAGAGAGAGAAGGGGAGGACATGCAATAAATGGCCTGGGGCTGGGAATCAAACCCAGGGCAGCTTCAAAGAGTACTTTGGCTGCAACATATGGTGCATTTGCTCTACCACTGAGCCATGTGACACCGACAAGTATACACTTAAAAAAAATCCAAATCTTGATAAGTCATTTTTCTTAAAATAAGAAAGATGCTTTAAGAGGCAGAGGAGGGAAGGGAGGTAAAAAGAAAGAGACATTTGTTAATTTTACTTAAGTGACACCGAGACCAAATTTATAATTCAAAGAAAGAAACACCAATTGCATTTGTACATCATATTACATTTTCAATTGAATGTTATCTGAGTACCTTATCTTTATTTAGGGGTGTGAAAAGAAAAATTCTATGTAAATTATTGGCTAAACTGAATTTTACCTACCGGTGCTCTCAGGTAGGAAATAAGCCCAATTTAAAAGAGGTACACGCACCACCAGTACACCACTAGGTCCCGTTTTTCCAGTGTACTGCCTTGTTTTAGATAATTTCTTTTTCAGTAAGGTTAGAAAATCTACAAGTGCTTGCTTAACTACCTAGCATAGCTTACTAGCTTATATTAATAGCTGCAAAATAGTTTAACATTAATGATTCAACAACATCTTATAGCAATGAGATGACCAGCTTATCTTATGAAATGCTTTATTTACCACTTCTGGTAAAGCAGTATGATCACCAACCCACAAAAAAATATTTGTACTGTATAATGAGCCAAGTCAGGGAAGTTGCAAAAATCCACAGACAAATGCTATGACATTTATGAATACGAGTAGTTAGTAAATCCAACATATATTTTAGTGTCCTGCTTTTCATGAATGGACCATTTCACAGAACTAATCATTTGTGGGAATGAATTTAATTTGATTAACTTTATTTTCTCACTTTAATGTCAGCATTCATTGGCTGGCAACAGAACTTCCATGTTCTGTCACTCAGAGGGCATCTGTGATTTCAGGCTAACTTTAGTTATTGGCTTGGAGTAACTCAAGATTTGCCAAGTCAACCTGCATGACACGCAGAGAAAAATAAAAATTCTACAGAGGAGTTAGTCACCAAGTAAATGTTAAATAGTCTAGTGCCTTTTCAAGTCAGAGAACATGACCAAAGCACCTTACACTGCAGTCAGTCATTCATCCACATTCATGAACGGAACACTCCATGGTGGCGAAGCTAAAAATTGTAGCCAAGCTTTCAATTCAATCTAGAGAAAAACTCACAGAGAGAAGTTGCAATCTAAGAGTTTATTATTGATACAATATTTTGAACTTTGGCGCTCAGGCCTGGGGCAGAAACATAAGCAGCTGATTTATATACTTTGTACGCCAGATAAACTGATGTATGGAGATGGCCAAAGAGGTATATGGGGGAAATTTCCTCGGGCCAATGCCTATTGCCTTTTTAAAGTTTGGATAAAGAAACAGGAAAATGCAATCTGCAAAGCTCTGGAAATAGATGACACACTACCTGTGACCATAAAGCTCTGCATTATTGTCAGCATTTTAAGCGTAAAACCAAATATGGGAAGAAGTCTCTGGAACCAAATTAGTCAACATGGCAAACAGTTCTTTAAAGTGACAGAAAAAAAGGGTCTGGAGGGAGTATTACTGCTTAATGAATTGATTCCTTTGATCCCGAGGAAATATTAATTTATGGTGGAGAAGGGGGATGGAGGTGGGTTGTCTGAATCAAAAGTTTTCATAGCATTTATATATCTTGTTGTCAGAATTCGCGATGATTTGCCCATGGCTTTGGGGAGGGAGGTGCTGGAGGATGGCTGGCTTGATTGCTCATTTCATTTCACCAGGTCTGGACCTCTGTCCTTGGTTTTCTCATCACTAAAAGCACTCATCTGATCCGGATAGTAATCCTGAGAGCCTCTGTTTAAAGCTACAGTGTGTACAAAATTACAGGTAATTTGTTATTTACAGTAAAGTGTTTTGAATAAATACCTATTATACATAACTATGTTGTTTATCATCATCTACAAAAGCTCAGCCTCTTAACACCAAATGGTTATTTACCTGTGACCCAGCCTTAGAATTCGCTATTTATAATTACATAGGGCGGGTCTCGCAGCCATGGAGATAAGCAAAAAGAAAAGAAACAAAGATGATGATAAATTTTCTGCGCCACGGGCAGCGCAGAGTCAAATTTAAAAGAAGCGATTTTCCTCACGATATCCCATTACGCTAGAAAGTAACTACGGAAAGTTTTGAGAGAGATGTCAACTGGAGACGATGGTACTGAACAATAGATGGCAGTATTATGCCTGAGGAATACTATCTGTAAAATTATCTATGTAAAACAAGCCTCATCATTATTCTTGAGCTTTTGGGTGAGGTGATGCAGACGCCGTGGAAGACATGATTTGTTCCCGTAGTTGGACCTTTGAGCCTGCCTGCCCTTCTCTGATCTGTTTGCCTGACCTGCCGGATTCTGATAGGATTCTACTGTTGAAACTTGATCTGACCTGCGCCTTCTGGATTACCCAGCCTTCCTTTGTCTGCTTGGATCTTATTCTGCCAGCTCTGCCGCCTTCAGAGCTTCAGCATCTGGAACTTTAAGGCCCTGTAAGCTGCGTCTTATCAGCCGAACGGCTGGAATCATCCTCATTCTCTGGGCATGGACAGAACTGTCAAACCAGGTTAGTCATATTCATCCTCCGTCAGATCCTGGTGGTCACTAACCTGTGTTTCTCTCTTGTAGAGCTACCTGTCTTAGACATCCTAGCCGCTACTACACCTTTTAAGTTGTTCTGAGTCATTCAGCATGTGTGAATCAAATTTATGTATGAGCATTTTGAGACTCTTTTAGTTCCATATTCAATGTACTGTTTACATGATATTCTAGTATATTTCTAGGGACGCACAGCAGTTTCCTGCCACACACACACACATATGTATATATCTTTACACATGTGAAGACTGAACCAAGAAAATATAAATATGTTATAATTCCCTCTCCCTCCTTTTCAGATTTTTTTAGTTGAATGAATTTTCCACCTGCCTTAAAGGTCCAGTCATCTATTTAAACAGCTATATTAGTTATGTTCCACAAACCAGATTTCTGTACCGAGCGGATCCTTTCATGGCACACTAATCAGATCAGACATCATCAGACAGCAGCTATATTTACTGGTAAAATATCAAACAAGCCCCCTTTGTACAAAAGACTTCATGCATTTCTCAATGAGAGTCTCCAGGCAGCAACAACACAAGAGCAGCCGGCTCAGAGTCACAGAGTTCAGCATCGTGATCACTTTGCCGTCACCACAAAATTTCTGCTCCGCTGTTTAAATGAAGCGTCTTATTTGTACAACCGCAGCTCTGCAGAAAGAAACTGTAAAACTTAAAAGAAAATCCCCCCCCCACTGAACCGAGAGCAGATTTTCACTGCCTCTCTCCTCGCGCGAATGGAAGTAGTATGAACTTAATACTCAGCGGAAAGGACATTAGGCTGTTTACAGTTAATTGTTTCTGAGGGAGTGGCAGACTTAGAGTGGCCTGCTGTTAACTACCATATAAAACCTCCACATGTTTGCAACATCTGCGAGCTTCCAAGTAAATAGTACATTGACATGTTCTTCCAAAAGTCAACTTTTTTCCCCCTTTGGCTCAGCCAGAAGTCACGTCTGCCTCTGCAGCTGCTTGGCCTTTTTAGCTCTGTTAGTCATGTCAGCACATGTCCACTGTTGGGGAACAGAGCCAGAAACGACCACTGTGTTCAATTATATTGCAGTAATTTTGTATAATTCACATTAATCAAATATGATAATCAGTTTTAAACAGCATATGGTCAGCAGGGCTGCACTGTAAAGTGGACAATACTGCCAAAATACCTCAGTTAGCAAGTAAGTATATTAAATCTAAGAATACATTGAGTTAAAACATCATAATCGGGTTTATAATTAACATAAATGTGATTTCATTGCCAGCTGAGGCTTACAGATGCATGCTCAGTACAGAATAGAGCTGAATGAGGTGTGCACATGGCATTAAACACGGAAGCCGAAATTAATTCTGATATCATTAAAGCCTGGCAGAGCATCATTTTATTTACATGATGTAACCTTCTCGTGCCAGGACGTGCCATTCAGGTCTCCATCTGCTGTGAAAGCCACACAGAACATCGCCTCAGTGTGTTGGTGTGAGTGTGCAGACACCGGGGGCCTGTCATCCACGACCTGAGAGATGGCCCAAAGCTGTCAGCTCTTTCCTGTGGGAGGAACAGGACGACTAAACAGCTGATTATCTGTTCCAGTCACCCAAAAATACACTCCTGACAGAAGAACATGGTTCAAGTATAGCAAAAGAAAAAATGTGGATCTATACAATTTCACAAGGCATTATTTGAGAGCTCCATACACTAAAGATAATGGTACAATTTAGATCACATAGAAAACAGGCACTGCAAAAGTCTTCATACCTCTTCATCTTTTGAACCTGAGAAGTTGGTTGTGTGTTTGGCTTCAACCTTCTTCACTTTGACACCTGGAAATAAAATTAAGCGTCACAAACCTCTTTAAAATGGCCAGTTAATAATGAACTAATAGCTAAATGCAGCTTAGCGTTGAATACTTCTGAGGTTTGCTAGAGAACCATTATGAATAAACAGCATTAAGAAGGCCAAGAAAGACAGCAGATAGATCAGAGAGAATGATGTGGAGACTTTAAAATCAGACTTAGGTGATAGAACAAGTTTTATACCTCTCAAATAGATCTGTCCAATGCAAATTCTGATCATTATAAAAGGCAGGGCCGTATGCTGGTGTGGGGAGAGTGGTGCAGAAGCAGAGATGGTTTCTTGTAGATTCATTAATGATGGCAGCAGAACTATAAGGCTTCCTTGTGTGTAGCACTGTTGCCTTGAAGAAGGTTCTAGGTTTTATTCCTGGCTTAGGGAGTTTCTGCATGAGGGTTGCAGGTTCTCCATGCAACCCTCATATTCCTCCCATACAACCACATGCCCGTTAGATTATTTGGCGTCCCTAAATGTCCCTTAGTTGTGAGTGTGAGTGTTTGCATGGTTGTATGTCTCTGTGTGTCTCTGTGTTGCCCTACGACAGACTGTCGACCTATGCAGGGTGTACCTTTCCTTTCTCCCAGAGACTGCTGGAGATGAACACCAATTTCCATCCTAACAGATAAGCAGGAGAAGGTGGATTGAGTTGAAAAAGATCACCTGGTAGGGATGGGTTTAGAGTGGCTAAAAGTGGCCATGGCCATCCATATACATATGTTATTTTTTGATCAGGACCTGTCATTTTAAATCCCAGCAGATCAAAGGGTTTCTAGAATAATATCGCTATGCTTTTATCGAACTTTGTTATTCCATTGCAAAAGTTAGAAATATCACACTGTCCAGGGGTGTTGATGCTATGAGGGAAACTAGTCCATGCATTTGTTGTTACTTCAAGGCTGGACTATTTGGGATGTCCACAAACTGCAGTAATAAGAATTTTAGACATCTAAGCTGATCCAAAATGCTGCAGCCAGAGTGCTAATGAAAATTAAAAGAGAGATCATATCTAAAGCCCATCCACCAGGCAAGCTGCCCTACATTGGCTTCCTGTTAAATCCAAGAATAAATTTAAAATCCTCCTTCTCACATATAAAGCCTTAAATAGCCAAGCTCCATCTTATATCAAAGATGAGAAATTGTTGTTCCTTATGTTCCTAACAAGAGCACCGGCTCTCAATCTGCCTGCGGTTTACTTCAAGTGGTTTCCCTGAATTTCCTAAAGAAGTAGAATAGGGGAGGCAGATCTTTTTGTAGTTCTCCAGAGCTCCTCTCCTGTAAAAGGAACCAACTACCAGTTTAAGAAGTCCGTGGGGGGCAGACACCCTGTATCTACTTTTGCAAGGCTACAGGCTTAAAAACTTTTCCTTTTTGATGTAAAGCATAGTTAGGGTGGCTCAGGTTATCCTGATCTATCTCTATAGTTATGCTGCTATAGGCTTGAACTTTTTGGAGGACATAGGGACCCCATTTTCATCATTCTGCTTCATTCTCTCTCTGTTCTGCTCCTATTCTGCAGAATCTGTTAGTTCAATCTCCTAAACAGAGTAGCTTGCCTCGCTCGTTCCTGTTGGCTGTGACGCCATCCTGGAAAGAAACATCAGCTGTGCTGCTCCCACACCTTTGTTTATAGATGCTGGAGACCGCCTGTTTTCCAGTGCGTGGTCCTGTTTCTCTCGGACCGTGACTGGCTGAATGCGCTCTTCGCCCCGGCATGGTAGCTGCTCGGAGCCGCTCCACTGGCTGTGTGTTTCCTGCCGCCTTTTACGCCAAGCTTTTTTGTGTCTCTGCTTCTGTCTCCCTGAACCCCAGTCGGCCTCAGCAGATGCCGCCACACCGAGAGCCTGGTTCTGCTGGAGGTTTCTTCCTGTTAAAAGGGAGTTTTTCCTCTCCACTGTCGCTACAAGCATGCTTAGTGTGGGGGATTGTATTTGGCTAAAAGTGGCCATGGCCATCCATATACATATGTTATTTTTGATCAGGACCTGTCATTTAAATGAGTGCTTTACATTAAAGAGGATTGAAATAGCCAGGGGGGGTCAGTGGTAGAGAAGCTTTGTTCCTCGACACATGTGTCCTGGGTTTGAATAACATTCCAAAGACCTTTACTGTACTGTCTTTATGTAATGTAATTGATCTTAAGCTGTTCTGCTAAAAAGAATCAGATAAATTTGTAATCTGGAAACATGTAAAGGTATATGTAGTTACAGCTTAGGTGGTTTTACAGGTTTTCAGGTGGGTTGAGAACTAATCAGATCACTTTTCAGTTTTTTATTTATAAAAAAAGAGTTGAATTCAATGTTTAATTTTCCTTCAAGCTCACTACTATCTGCTTGTTGATGTTGTATAACTTTATATATTCAGACTCCATGTGTCAGAGCTTTGATGTTTTATTCTTCCCCCTTTTTTTTCTCCTTTTATTCCCATTTTAACTCACACAGAGATCCAAATGACTCCTGTTCCTCCCTGAAAACACCTGCTCAGTTAAAGTAAGCAGAGCTGTATATTATTTAGAGTCTCTCATGTCTACCTTTGGGCTGATTCTATCCCAGAATAATCATACAGGAAGGAACACATTTCCTGTCTTTGGCCCATATGGACTAAAGGTAACCTTCACCAACCTTTTCTTTTTTTGACCCTGTCACTGAGTCATTTTATTTGAGTTTTACCTCCAAACGTCTCTGTGAAGTTTGTGTACTCACTTTCAGTGCTGAAAGGTAACAAAGTTTTCTTGCATGTTAGAGCTTTCTCTTGATCTGGATACAAAGCTTTGAGGTTCATGTTAGTTCACGTTCGGCTTCCAGCTCAGCTTAAGGAGCTAATTGTGTTCGGCAACATCACAAGATGACACAATGACTGACTAATGCATTAGCCATCGCTGCGTTTGATGAAGGCAGAAATACAGAGACGTTTTTTTACTGCCACCGCTCAGAACACACTTCTGCTCTTGTGATGTAGCTACGGGAGGCTTATCGTAGGTGCTCTCTTGTTTTGTTGGCGGACTGTGTCACAGTTGTTTTGATCCCGGCTGTCAGGGCCCAGTGAGCCCACACTGACACAGCTGGCTTGGGTGGAGCAGCTCAGGGTGCACAGGGAGTTGAAGGACATGGATCTGTGCCAAAACATTTCATACATAGCACATATCTTACAAGTGCAGCTGAGAATTGGAGATAGCAGACCCCCAACCCTTTGCTGCCCACCCCACCATCTGCCCGCCTGGGGCTGGGGGGTGGGCTCTGTGGCTTAGCCTCCATATTAGTAGGGATGACAGTCCTGCCCTCAATCAACCTCACACACACATACCTCTCCTTCCCCTTTCTTCTCTTCACTTTTTACTGACAGAAGTATGTCGGTGTGAATCACATCTCTCTTTAAAGTCAGTTGAAATGAAAGATTAAAGGTTTTTAACTGCAGCAAAGAGGAAGGACAACGTATCTCTCTCTCTAATTTGGTCCTTATTTGGGAGGCGCTAAAAGGCCAGCAGCGGCTACAGCTGCAATCAGAAGCATACACCCACCCCCAATCACCTCAAAGCCTTTGTAGTGATATTGATGAAGGATTTATTTTTATTTGTATAGCACCAATTTATAACCCAGCATCTCAAGGCACGCTACAAAGTCTAATCTGGACATATTGGTTAAAGAGTTTTCTATTGAAATAAACCCTGCATTGAGCAATCTTCCCACGTCACAAAATATTTCTTATAAATAGATTTGTTGGTGTGTTTATCATTTCAAAGATTGCCAGCACAAGGGAAAAAATAGCTTCTTGGAAGCACCTGGCAGTAATAAGTTGCTGGTGTTCTGGAGATTATGACAAATACGCCATGGCTACTCATTGTTCATAACTGTTAAACCAGAATGTTATGTCCAATGCATGCATCAATTTGTTTCCATGTGTCATTTGTATCATTCAATTCAGTTTAGTTTATTTTTTATAGCACCAATTCACAACATATATGTCATCTCAAGGCACTTTACAGTTCATCAGATCATACAGTCAAATTGATTCAAGGTTTCCTATCTAAGGAAAACCAGCTGATTGCATCGACTCATTGACTGGAAGGTAATCCCTCACACAAAACATGCTTGTAGCGACAGTGGAGAGGAAAAACTCCTTTTAACAGGAAGAAAACCTCCAGCAGAACCCACAGGCTCCGATTAGCGGCCAACTGCTGAGGCCGACTGTGGTTCAAGAGAGACAGAAGCAGAGATAGGAAAAGCAACTGTAAAAGGCGGCCCGTCCAGGAAACACACAGCCAGGCAGACGAAAGCCTCCGAGCCAGCTCCCATGTCAGAGGATGAAGAGAGCACATCCAGTTAGTCACGGTCATCATGGAAATAAGGGAAGAGAAATCAGCTTTAAGAATCAGCCATTGGGAGTTATCTATGGTACATATCTGGGATCGTTTAGACAGACGATGAAGAAACAGATAATTCAGTTTAGGTACAGCCTTTCCAACAACCACCAACCTTTGAGTTAAAAAATCTGTATGAATCGATGGTTACTGAATGTATAAAGTGGCTGAAAAAATGAAGAATTCCAACAGGTAACTCCAAAGGCCTTCTATATGTATGAGATCAGAAGATAGTATGAAATGGCCAGAATGGCTTAATGTGGTAAACATAGAACAGTAGATTGTATAACCAGAACAGATCCTGTGAACACAGGTCAACTTTGAACCAGATGTTCATCCACAGAAGTAGACCACAGGTTTCACTCATTTCACCTCGGAACAGGAAACTGAGGATATAATTTCCCTATGTTTGCCATAATTATGCAACAACACATTGAAAAAAAAAAACATTTTCAGTTCCAATAGGATTAGATTTAATCAATGTCCACAGTGTCCCCAT
Source organism: Cyprinodon brontotheroides (assembly GCA_018398635.1). NCBI lineage: Eukaryota > Metazoa > Chordata > Actinopteri > Cyprinodontiformes > Cyprinodontidae > Cyprinodon > Cyprinodon brontotheroides. Next base: position 36,003,467 of record JAGKQL010000009.1, read on the forward strand.
CTTTTTATGGCCAGCTCCGGCAAAATAATTCACAATATCAGCTCAGATCATCTGAAACCAGTTCATTGAACCAGATAAGGATTTCACTCACCTTTAATTGCCTCAACAATTACCAGATCTGAATAAAGCAGAGCACCGTTGGGATGTGGTGAAACAGGAAATTCTTTTCATGGATGGGCAACCACCAAATATGCTGCAAGTGATGCTTTCATATCAGTATTGGCCAAGATTTCTGAGGAATGCCTCCCACAGCTTGTTAAAGGTGTGGAGAGCAAGATGTTAGAATGTGTCATAAAAGTGTGATGAAGGTTGAATTACTTTGCACAGATAACTTCTAAGACACGTCTTAATCTGAATCATTACTAAGTCTTTATGTGCATCAGCATTCTGCTCAGTGATGCTTAATAACTTATTTGCTGCAACTGCCTCCTTTAACGATATTTGTTTAAATTTAAATCTGATGGCTAAGAGGGTCAGTTCAAGTTTGACATAGAACCCAACACACATTGAAATCTAGTTCAAACAACTGCCAGAAGTTATTATTAGAAACACATCAGTTCACAAAAATTACAAATATCTTCCCATTTCTTCATCTTAAACGCAATTTTCCTAGATGATGGCTGCCTCTGGGTCTGTTTCTGTTTGGTTGTGACTCCATCCTGGACAGAAATATCAGCTGTGCTGCTGCCATCAACACCTTTGTTTATAGATGTTGACGGAGATCGGCCTGTTTTTCAGATTAATCCTGTTTCTCTGACTGTGACTGGCTGGATGTGCTCTCTTCATCCTCTGACATGTGGAGAGCTGGCTCGGAGCTTGTCTGCCTGGCTGTGTGTTTCTGGATTGAGCCGCCTGTGGAGCTGGTTGACAGTTGCCTTTTGTAAATCTGCTTCTTTTTTCTGTCTGCTTCTGTCTCGCGACCTGGAACCCCCCACTCATGGCGCTCTGTGCTATGATGGCCGCTGGTTCCACTCGGAGCTGCCTGGGTTCTTGGTATGCCTAGTGTCAAAAAGGATTGCCCCAGTAAGTCAATGAGCAATTAATGCAATCAACTGGTTATTCCTTAGATAGAAATCTTTTGAATCAATTTGACTGTATAATCTGGTTAGATTGTAAAGTGCCTTAAGATGACATTGGTTGTGAATTGGCATAATAGAAAAAAAGTGAATTTAATATAATTTAACGGGAGACTTTCTGATAAAAAGATGACATTCAGATGCAGGGACGTTAGCTGGTCCGAATGTGGCTGCCGTGCTCGGCTTCTCAGAATAGGCTACAGGGATGGCGAGCAAAGAAAACTTCCCTCGGCCACAGTTGGGGCAGGCAGCCTTGCTGTAGCTGCTTGGGGAAAACCAAGGCTTGCAAGTGTGCTAGGCATTGTCTATGCAGCAGATCCGGGGACAGTCATGGAACGAAAAGGCCAGTTCATTAACAGTGATTTTAGGTCCAATCTCTGTTGAGTCTTTGGATCAAAGACAAATTGTTTCATGTCGGGTTGAGTCTGTTGTGATTTGCTCAGAATAAAAAAGTGATTTACTGTAAAATAAACTAAAATCAATCTAATTTTTCACCAGGGATTTGAGTAAAATTCCCTATAAACAATTGTGCCACTCCATCAATATTGATTTGGTCTTTTATTTTTTATTTTTCAAACTTATTTCTCAAAACAACCTAAGAAACCTTACAATCCTTCAAAAGGATTTGCACAAAATATTACTGTGGCTGAATCGTCTTTACTCGTCATTTAAATTTTAGCTATGCTACATCCTCATCTCTTTACGTGGTAACTTATGCAAAACTGTCCGACCTGGAGGAGCAGCGGAGGCTAAAATTTAAAACACTAGCTGCCATTAGTACGTATTGCCCCTTTTACTTACAAATTATGATTAAAGAAAGGTGAGAGAAAGGTTTGGTTTTGTCATAATGCTCCTCCTTTGTGGATGTTGTGTAAATGGTTAGTCTACGTCTAAAAACACAGGTCTTTACCAGCCTGTCCTTCTGTGTGCCATCAACATTCACCCCATGTTCCCATTGATCTTATGGCTATAGGACACAACAACAGGTTGTGAGTTTGTGTGACTGGGTAGCTAAGCATCCTATATGAAGAAGGCCTCAGAGTTGATATAATTAGAAGCTTCCATGCTGATTTAAGAAAAATAGTCAGCTTTCCTCTGCTTTTTCTTTTTTTTGCACCATTTATCTTCTATGGTGACACAATCAGGGAGTTAACTGCCAAGTCTACTGTTGTGTCTGAACTTGCTCCCGTTCATCTCTGCTCGTGTAAATCTCACATCCTGTTCTCCACCAGCCAAACAAAACAGCAGGACTCAGTAGAGCACATGGAGGGGAATCCCACAACTCAGCATGCTCCACAGTCCACGAAAGCAAGGATTTTCACTTGTGAAGAAAGAGTGGTTAGAGGACTGAAATGTTTAGATGACTTCCTGGAGATTGAACATGTTTATTTGTAGTTACTTATTTTACTGAGGCTTCGTATGTTAGGATTTTATGTCAAACAAGTACAAGTTCTATTAGCTTCAGTGTTGTTCAACATACCCACTGCCCCCTAAAAAGTCTTATTGTTATTATATGAAATCCAACAACAGTTCAATAAAAAATAAATAAATGTCAGATGCTAAAATCATGTGGGAGGTGAGTTACTGTAAGCTAGCCCAGAAAGAATAGAATTCACACATTTAAAGCATCAAATGGATGCAAGCCACAAAAAGCTAACTGTGGTTGGTGTTTGTTCTTTTCAAACATTGGCAGAGGGCACCAAGTTAACTTTCTATAAGAAACAGCTTCATTTATACTGTGGCTACTTGGGCAATAAAGCAACAGTAGGTGTATCTGTCCTGTGTCCCAAAATTTCCATGTCAACCGTTCACCAACTGGAAAGTGTGTCCAGTTTCTTGTCCAGCATTCAAACTATTACCAGAGCAGTCAGTTGCCATCAACTGACTTGTTTTGGCCGATATGGATGAATCTGGATCTAGGATTTGAAATTTAAAGCTTTTTAAAACTTCACAAAGCCCAAAAAGGAGTAATAGCTCTGCTCTTTGATTTTATTCTCTGATTCAGCTTTAAAGGGTTAAATCAATCCAGTTATTGTCTGATTCAGCTTCAAACAGGCCAGTTTCATCTAAACTATTTCAGTATGATAAACTAAAACTAGGTTTATGATGTACTTTAGTAAAAACTAAGCTAAGAAAGCCCATTGGTTCCAATAAGCCATTGACTTCAGTGACCCCTTCTCCCTTGCATGACTTGCTGACATATAGAGAGAAAATACTAAGACCTACTAATGGCGAGGTACCATCGAATAACAACGGAAATAGGCTACACAATAATAATCGCTCTACACCTCGCGGACAAGAAGGCAGCAAATATCATGATCTTGGTGTTGATGTAGGAGTTTATATTTTTCCGTACTTGGTCTGCGGGCGATTATTTACGATCATTTTCTTTTCGTCCTATCCCTCTACTTTATTAGCGCTGTGTGTTTCCTCCCCATCTGCTGTGTTACATATGTATTTTGCGGGACGCCTGCGCGTAGTCCGGGCTTCCTCCCTGAAGCCAGTTAAAGTTTCTGCCCTGAGGATTATCGAGTTTTGCCTTGCGGCCCCTGCCAGTTCTGTTTGTTCTATCTGAAGGATCCCGGATTCTGACCGCTGAACCACTGGAACTGTCTCCACAACCCGACCTCGGGATTTCCCTTGCGGACTTTCATTTGCTGCTTCGGCGCTCGCTTTTCATGCGCCGCCCTAGGAAGGAACTCTGGGGAAGCGTCGCCAGCTTAACTGCGGTCAAACTTCCTCCCGCCGACCTGAACTTGAATGGGTCAGTGACTTTGCTCCAAGTCGTGTATTCAGCTCCTCAACTCAGTCACTGACCTGTATTCTCCTCCTAATCCCTACAGAGAATCCGCCAGCAGACGACTCATGAGCAGTAGCCCACGCACCTGTTTGTTAACAAACGCTTGCGAACTTTGCCCGTCGTCCACCCTTGCCTGGGGCCAATAAGTTTCCTTAGACTGGTTACCTATTGGTTGTTTATGCACCAAAAGTTTAATTATTGGCTATTATTGAAAAGGAGAAGCCAAATTCTCCAGAATCAAGGGTCAAGAACCTTCACAGAACCTAGATTACAGATTACAGGGTATTTTGAATTTGAACATCACAATTTTTACCCTTGTAAACCCAGTAATTTTCTGGTAATTTGCTGGGTCATCAGTTATATGGGAATAAAGGTTAAAAACCTTTAATTGTGAAAAGAGCTTTAATGATAATTAGTGAGGACCATTTCGGGACTTATGACAATACCATAATTATGCATAGATACTACAGTATATTTATCTATATAAACTGGTTATCCTTACTATTTTTAGAGCTTTGGCACAATAAATTGTTACTACAAATTGTAAATTGGTACTAAAAGACTAAACCAAATTAAATAATAACTGAATTTCCTTTTTTCTGACAGGTATGCAAAACTTTCTTTGGTTTATCACAAAGAATACCAATGAATTTAGACGATGACTAAATGTGTTAAAGGTTCATGAGTTTGCATAGCTTACAAGGCGGCTTATAGGCCTATACATGTAGCACTGCTTTATTCCGTCACTGATCAAAAGTCCCTAAGCTTAGTTTCACAAATACTTCACCGTCTTTTATATATAATTATATATAATAACTCAAATCACTTAGAAACCTGCTTTAAATCCAACAGTTTCACTGTCATTTCGACGGGCTGAAGTGAAGGAGTAATGTGAAATCAGTCTGTTTTAAATGAGACTAATGCAAGAAGCCATTCCCTCCAACATAAAAGCCCCTATACATTAAGAAATGACAGTTATTAGTGGAATGCTGTTGGCAGATCACAAAGAGAAAATTCTCCATTGCCCCTTTTCCTCCTACCAGCCGCTATAAATAATGACAGGTCACTAAAGATAGGCTCAGTGACTCATACACCTTTTTCCTCGCCTGCTGCCTCTCTTATGGCTGTCAGAGAGGTCTTAACACCTACACACTTTCCCAAATGCAAACATGCTGATATAGGTTTGTTGTTCTACAACAAAAAAGACTGTGTTACTGGTAGCTACTGTCACAGATTTAGAGCAAAAGCTGCAATGACACAGGTTAAAATAAAAGATTCCCTGTCACCATCTTTATACCTGACTATTTAATTACTAATTATGCAGTTTAATCACGGATAGCACTGCATCGATCTATGTGCATCCTAAGAGCCATTTTGTGTTAAATATGCCACCATAATTATTTCTGCTTCACCAGAGCTGTCACTCATCCTCCAATTGATCCTGTCATTTCTGCTTAATGCCAAAATTTGTGACAGCAGACCAGTAAAACACAACTATTTTAATTCGTACGGGAACTACAATTAATCCTTTGTCAAATTCTACTGACGGGTCCACTACTTGATTATATAATTACCTAAGTGCCATAAGCCTCAGCGATTGAGTCATAATCCTGAATAAGCTGTGTGGTCAACTCCCTCTTTGCAATTAGCTCATCTTTTAACGGCTGCAAGTAAAACAGCGTGCACGCATGCAAATGGGAGGTTAGTAATTGAACATGTCAATGTTTTTTTCCTAGTAACATCTTTCTTATGGACTCATTGAAAGGGTAACAACCTAAGTAATACACACAGGACACAAAATTAAAATAAGTTTATAAACCAAGCCTAATAAACTGAAACGATACACACGATAATATTTAAAGGCATTAAGAAAAAGAAGTGTAAAAAGCATTAAAAGCCACAAAACCATTGGGAATCTGCCACTATTCAAAAAGAGTTCCTACTTTTTAAATCTGGCACCAATTAACATCGGCTGCTTGAGTCCTAATTGATGGACTATAAAATGTTTCTCTTTTAGCAGGGTATCACACAGGGTTTTATGATGGGTAAAAGCAGCTCCCCACAGACATGTGCAACCTTCTTGTTTCTAACCATACTAATAACACCAGATGAAGAAAACTTTCTAAACATCGCATTACTTCAGTAGGTACCATTGACGGCATGAGGGAGAACATATTCTCAATGTAAAGCAGACAGAACCAGGAGCAGTTGGCAGAAGACTGAATGAATTAACTAGGTGAGTGTCTCAAGGGCAAAAGATCATTAAACCCTTGGCTTCCATCAACAGTCACATAGTTCTTAGCATCATTGCCTTGAATAAAAGGGTTCAGGGTCAGATTGTAACCTGATCTCTTCCTGCACAAACATTGCATGTTCTCTCAGTAAATGTGTGGTTCCTCTCCATGCACTCCAGCTTTATCTCAGAGCCCACAAACATGACCGTGTGTGCAGGGGAGTTGTTCTGTAGGCCATGATTTCAAATAAGGAGTTTTGAATTAGAAGTTTGCAATTTTTTTCTTTTTTATTATTTTTCTCATGCAATAAGAGGGTCAGTCATAGGTCATCTACAAAGATTCTTTGCGCATATGCCCTATTAAAATGAGTGGATTCCATCTGATAATACAATTTAAGAGTGTCTGTAAAAGAAAAATTAGGTTCTAAGTTATAGCGACTAAAGTAATAATGATTATAATTATTAGGGATGCACGATATTGGGATTTTGGCCAATATCCTATATGCCTATATTTTAAAAAAACTCATGTAGCCGATGTAACCCATATCGATACGTATGTTAAAGCTGGACAAAATGCTTAGCTTCATTTGAAAATAGCTAATAGTTTTGTTATCCATTTTTGACACTTTGAAAAATAATATACTCAAATATATTTTCATATGCTGATATCAAATTGATTTTTAAAAACGCGGTATCGATCTATTTTACTTTTAAAATCTCGTGAAATTTCATCGTTCTGTTACAAACTCTCGTGATATTTTGCAGACTCTTGTGAGATTTTGTTAGTAAAATAGATAGATGCAGCGTCAATATATCAACATATAAAAATATGGCAACATTTTGTGAATTTTTAGGGGATTTCGTAGCATAGCGATGACATATAGCAATATTTCATTAGTAAAAAGAGAGATTGATATGGTGTTGTTTTAAATGGCAATATATCAGCATATGAAGATATTGGGATATTTTAATGTATAATATTTTCCTAGTCTTTAAGTTTTAAATTCTGTAAAAGAAGTTTTGAGGAAGAAGAAGTAGTATTTTTTTTTTTTTTTAGACTTTTTAGAAACTCAGAAGCTGATCAAATATCGGGTTAAATATCGGTGGGGTGCCCGATGTCCGATATTCAGTTTTAAGGCTGATACAGGCCGATACCGATAGGGGGCCGATTATATCCATTCTCTAATAATTATTTAAAATTACTTATAATTAATGACAATATAATAATATGTTGAGTGTTGGCTTAATGGGTTAGAGCAGTTGCAAGTACCCGGTTCGATCCCCAAAGCCTCCACTCTGGGTTTCAGAGCAAAACGCTTAACCCCTGATTGCTCCCAGGGAACCGCACAATGGCGGCCCACTGCTCCACAAAGGGGATGGGCCAAAATGTAGAGAACAAATTTCCCCATTTTGGGACAATAAAGGGATTTACACACATATTTATAACACTAAATATTATTTTTGTACAATTATATTATGTGTTGTGAAATAGTGCTGTATAAATAAAATAAATTGAATACATTTTAAAGTGCTATGAACATGGTGCAAAAAAATAACAGTTAAAGTTAAATATGAATAATAAAGTATAAAATATGAGAAAGTTTCCTTTGTCTATTCTTTGAACTGTGGCTAAATGTATGTGTTCTCTCTCATCCCGTTTAACCTGAAAGTTGTCTCAGAGCTCATCTGCTTAACTGTTTCTTTCCCAGAGTAAAGGGCATGTGTTCTGTGTATATTCCAACAGCAGTGTGTTGCAAGAGGGACGATCACGAACCAGCTGTGGGTTTAGATGCAGCCGAGGCATTGAGGAAATGGAAAAACGCAAGGGGCAAGTTTATGTGACAACGGAGGGACAATGAGGGCGAAAAAAGGGTCCCAGGGAATTTTTCCTCTCCACTCTCACCGTATTAATGCTCTGTGTGAGCCATTAAGTTAAGGTCAACAAAGCAAAGCAAGTGAATATCCACTGTCACCACATGCTCATCAGGAGTGAATCCTGCAATGTCAATGGTGTTGAATTAGCTGATTTTCCTGCAAGAGAAAACTTTGAACTAATCCAACCATATGACCTAATTGATTAGTCTATGTGCCTTGAGATCATATGTGTTGTGAATTGATCCTATATAAATATGATCAATTCTATCTGCTTGTGTCTCTTGAACCCCAGTGGGCCTCAGCAGATGGCAGCTCACACTGAGCCTGAGATTGCTGGAGGTTTCTTCCTGTTAAAGGAGTAGTTTTTCCTCTCCACTGTCGCTACAAAGGCATGTTGAGTGTGAGGGATTGCCTTTGAGTCAATGTCTTTCCATAGGCCACTTTGAATCGTTTTGACTGTATAATCTGGTTGAATTGTCTCTGTAAAGTGCCTTGAGAACACATGTGTTGTGAATTGGTGCTATATAAATAAATTGAATTGAATTAAATAAATAATTTATTTGAATTAAAATGATTTGAAATGAAATCCCTATGATTTGCCCTGTATTAGACCAGTGAAATCTCCAGTGTGTACCTCACGTTTTATCATTAACTACTGGAGATAACTTCAAAGAAGCACAAAAAAGCTGCTAGGAAGACCTAACATAAGGTGACTGAAAATCTTTTTATTGCCCTGAAGATTAAGGAGAAACCATTCAGGATTTAGACAACATGTGTCAAAGAAATGACCAAAACTGCACCTGGGAAATATTTTAGACAAGTTTCTCCATATAGGAAATGAACAGAATGTCTTTCCTTTTCTCTTTGTCTGGATAGTTGGTTTGTTGCCAACATTTAGTGTGACATTCATAAACACTTCGCTGGAAAACTCATTACAGAGAGAAATATTTATGTGTCCAATACTTATTTTCCATGTCGTCATTTTTACTCTGCTTCCATCTCAACACTTTTCAAATGTCGTTTCCATATCCTGGAAATGAGCTCCTATTTAACTCCATTTGCAGTCAGATCCTGCGTGTGCAAGAACGACACATGCAAAGACATATGCCGGTGTATGCAAAAGGCATTCTCCTACATGTATGCTCATTCTGACAAGGTGCAAGTCTCTCAGAATCACACGGATGCAGCCCACCCTCTCCTTCACGTGTATGTCAACCTTCCTGCCCAAACAACACTTCCAGCATCTCACACAGAAACAGCCTGGCATCTGTCACAGCAGGGGGGGGGGGCATAACGCGCACACACAGAGCCGCTCAGAAGCACAAACACAGCTCTGTTGTCTGCAGCGGGTGTACCCTTTTGACCCCTTGACAGGTACACGGAGGATTTCAAAGAGAGAGGAAAAGCCTCAGAGCAGGTCTACAAGTCAGAGTTGTGCCCTCTCCATAGGTAGCTGTCGAACTGCTCGGGGCTCCGGGGGATGGCAGAGCCTCTCCCAGGAAGCCATAACTCTCCTCTCAGGAAGTGAGGTGTGTCTGGAGCGTTATCTACATCTCTCCGGGTGAGATGCAGGAGGACAAGAGGTCAGACAAGTAGAGGACCATTTATATCATGTTTTATGTATGACATGTGGCATGCATTTGAATATTTACATGTGTCTGAAGGTGATGCAAATAGTGAGAAAATAAGGGGAAGAAGTTCAGAGAACGCTGCTTCCTTTGTCAACAAAATCTTTTGGTAAACAGCATGATGCAATGTTGTAGCTGAACCTGTAAGTCTGGCAACTTTTCAGCCTATTGATCAGAGTTAAACATGCACATATTGACATTCAGGCAGACTCTATTAAAAACCACTTCATTAGCATCTAAAAAACTGATTGATTTTTTTGCAGAAATAATAAAATTATTAATGTTTTTTTCTCATCTTATCAAACGGGTTTACAACAGGAATGACCTTCATTAACATGGATTTTAACACTTACCTTCTTTCCTTTTGCTGTTTTTTCTTATTCCCATCGGACCTAAGTATGCTGAAAGATCCCTGAAATAACACGCTGAAAGAATATAAATGATCAGCCCCCACAAAGTGAAGTTAAAAGCTTTCGAAAATGATCCTCGTGAACTCTTAGAACACTCCCAGGCATATAATTAAAAGGTAGCGTCTAATTTCTATGAGGAGTAAATTAGTAGCTCGGCTTCTTTGTTGGATCGTGGCTGGTGGCTCGTGGCCTAGGGAGATGGATTGAATGGATCAGAGAGGGTCGGACAGTCGCCGGATAATTTTGACAATAGGGTTCAGGGGGGGGTATCATCCATCACTCCAGAGCTTACATGAAAGTTTTGACAGGTAGAGGTCACGGCAATGTGGCAGGAGCCAAGAGAGATGGATGCCTTTAATTTGGGTAATGAAGAGTTAACCATCTTGGGAGAGCAAGAGGAGCGTTAAACAGTGGAGCCGTTCACCATTAAAAGAAAGTCTTATTTAATTCCTTCATCCCTAATGAAAGACATGGAAACACAATCTTTGATTGACAATGAGGCCCCTGGCTGTAATTCCCCACAGACAGTTCACTTAAGTTCCCTCCCTTGTTAATCTCAAATATAATGAATTGCAAAACTAAGGTTAAACGTGGCAGCGTGAATTCATTATCACCAATACATTAGCCCATAAGATGATTTACAGTGCGGTCTCTCTCTTATTTTCATTAACAGTGAATGGCTTTGATTCTTTGATTTAGTTTGGAGCTGCTCAGCTTCGCCATCAATCTCACTCTCTCGGTCATTGTCCTCTCATATCTGACCTCTTTCATCAAAAACCCAGTGAAGAATTAAAATATGTAAGAACAGACTAGCGGGTGAAAAAAAATATTATGCTGCTTTTTAGTACAACTACAAGAACCCCTTTTTTATCGTTTTGCCAGAAAATCTATTCATCCAGAGCTGTCATTCAACTTCATCCTTGACCCTGGTCTTATTGTTGCAGGCTTAATGGCAGTGCTCTCACTGAGATAAGAGTAAAGGCTTCACTGTCTTGAAGCTGAAGACCATGTTAGATAAAAACACCAGGGAATGTATTTGCATACTACACTGATATCCATATGGGTGTATGTGTATTCCGTTTTCATTAATTAGCAAAAAATAAAGAATCTACCATGCATGCCTCACTTTAAATTGTCAGTATATGCAGAACGCATCAGACATGCACATATTCTGCTACTGATGGAACCTATTTTTTCTTTATCTTGGAGGAACATCAGAGACAAGCAGTATGTGCCCTCCAGCAGTATGCTATGTGGGTCCAATTTACCCCCCTTAAAATTATGCATTTGCATTGATTTCCTTTATCTTTGTTCGTATTTTTTGCTTTTTGCCAATACTGAACATGAACATGTATTTTTATCATGGGTGTGAGCTGGTAGGTGTTTTAATCTGCCATGCGCTCAAAGCAAAATCGCTGTGGTGGAATCTGTGACGGAGCACCAAGCAGAGGCAACACCTAGGTTGAGTGACAGGAAGGTTATGTTTTCCTAATGATGGGTTTTTGAAGCTATAGCTGTAGCTAATTGGGGTGATGTGTACAGTCCCATGTCCCCTCAAGACATGTCTGGCTAACAGGGATTAGAGCTGATTAAGACACTGGTGCTTCAAGAATTTTTGGAGTATTTATTTACAATGGTTAGATTACTGACGGATATAGAGATAAAGAGCGCAATATTTCGAAGCCACTACTCTGATGGTGGCATATTTTTCAAGTTCTATTCATAAGTAGAGATAATTTATTACAATCAGCAGAGCACAAATGTGATATTTAAGTAGCAAGCATTTTAATTAAAGCAGTTCAAACATAAGGCTTCAGGTTGTTTTTTTTATTGTATTTAAAGAAAACAAAGTCTACAGTAATATATTAAACTACACAGTGAAATCTTATTATTTTTTACAGGCAAAGAGTTTGGTTTAGCATCATAGTTACCACGCTTTAATGGTTTTTAGCAATTAGCAAAACCATAATTATATGCTGCTTCTTTTATGGCTTTATCTGGAGGACAATGTTTATTATCTGAAAATTGCTTTTTCAGTGCTCTGATGTAAAAGAAACAAAATCACCAAAAAAAAAAACATTTAGATTTTTAGACCACTCTAATTTAAAGAGATAATAAGGTGCATATAAACTAAATTGGTTTGTTTGTTTTTGACTTGTTCTTTTTTATAAACTAATATGTTTGCTTTGTTTTAATGAACTTAGCGTTAATAAGTAAAAAAATAAAAATAATAATCTTGTCACTGAGTCCGGGAACAGCCATTTTTGCCATTAAAACATCTCTCTCTTGACATCTTCCGGCAGTTGTATTATGGTGCAGTAAGCCTGTCACTACCCGATCCGTAATGGAAGCATGATCCGTTCTGCGCCTGCGTCAACAGATATACATCTGGGTGTCCATAAATAATCTAATTATGATACTAAAACTACTTATTTCCAACCTTAACTCACTAAAGAATGCCAATACACATCTTTAAAAAATGTTCTATGACTTTTGTGAGACAATTTTTATGCTTTTTACATTTTCTTCGTTAAACTGCATCTCTGATGTCATCAACAGACATGCAAAGAGCAGTCCGGCAAAATATGATTAAACCATGTTTATCTACATTTTATTTGTTCTTTCTTTAGATTACGCGCCATATAGCCTAAGGTTAAAACAAAACAAAAACGTAGAACTCAAAGATTTGTGTTTAAATCCAAAGCCGAAAAACGTTAGGCACCAGAAGTAGCGTAGGATCCCATTTCAGTTGCAGATCGGGCAGAGACAAGTGATAAAACAGAAAGGATTTTAAGGCATTTATGTTCTCAAGAAAACCATGATTAAACATTAACACATTATACTTTAGTATGTTTACTATTTTTGGGGAGGGAAAATGCTATTTAGGTATTTTTAGCTAAATAAAATCGAGGACGACCTTGATGTATCGCTGGATGCGCATGCACAAATGAGCTGATAGCGCATGCGCAGAACAGATCGTGCTTCCGGGACGGATCGGATAGTGACAAGGCTTAGCACCATTCTCCCCGCTTTACAAAGCAAAATCAATGGAAACTTCTAGATACATCTTCAATCAACAACAATTATTGAAGATTTCAGAGGACTTCACCATTGAAATTCACTACAGCTATAGTTAAACTGACAATGCCCACATGCATGGCAGTTGGATGTTATAATACATCAGGTAAAGGTGAAAAAAATTTCATTTTTTCACTTAATCCTCCACGGACGGATTGGTCGTTGGATTGCCAACTTGAAGAGGGAGGATTTGCCATTGAACTTCTGGCCAGAGAAAAAACATAATATGTAGTCAAAATTTGGAAGAAGAATGTTTTCAAGATGACTTGGATAATAAGCGTTTAGACAAACACCAGATACAGCACTGGGACTTGATCAACAGCCGATGCGCACCGTGACGTCAGCTAACCAGTAAGTGGCAGTAATGTTCTTTAACAAACATGGATGCCTCCAGTAAAGCACATTCAGATGAAATTATTCAAAATTAAAAACACTTATCATTTATTGAACCGTACGTAATAATTTCATAAGTAAGTAATTTCAGAAGTTTGAATTTTGAAAATGACCAGACTTTTCCTTTAATGGTTAGTATGCCTAACTTTCTGCCAAGGCATGACATTGTGGTGCTACAATTACTTCAAGCGAGTACTTGTTTTTGTTTTAAAGATTTTGTGGCACTATTGACCTTTTATTTGTCAGTAACCCGACAGGAAGGCAGGAAGAAAGAAGACATCCAGTGAACGACGTGAGACCAAGAGTCAAACCCATGACAGCTGTATCAACGACTGATAGTCTGTGTAAATGGCATGTCTGATTCACCAAACATGGTTTCTGTGTTTCTGTTTCCCACAGGTCACAGTTGTTGCTTGTTTCCAGAAGGAATGTTTGCTAATTACAGGTAATGTGTTACTATTTCTGTCTTTCTGGGTTTTAGTGTTCATTTGTTGGTATTCTCTTGGTTTCAGAAAGAGTACATCAGTAAGTTTAAAATCATATATGAGCACTGCATTACCCTGCAAATCTGTAGAAAATGAAGGGGACCAGGGTGCATTGGAAAGGGCAGATTGGATATCCAGCCTACAACTACATATCCTGCCTGGACCTGAAACTGCTTCATCATCGACAATAGTGGCCAAGAATATTAGCCAAATAGCCAGACGATGGGTCCACTTGACCCAGTTAGCCAAATGATGGCTCCAACTGCTGTTCAGCTTACATCTCCAACACTATCTCAGCCAACACCAGTGGGAAGAGGAAGCAGAAATTTATTTTTTCCCTGATTCAACTTTTGTTTTTCATCCCAATACATTCATGGAGGTGGGTTGCTGCAAATCAATGAGGAAACATTTTAAAAAAAGCAACTAATATTGTTATAGACAAGGAATAATTTTTTTTCAGCTTCAGGTAGTAACATAACCAGGCCTTATGAGCAGAATTTAGCCTTTGGGAGTGCTGAGCATGTGAGGAAAGCCATCCAATAAAAAACCTTTGTAAAGGATTATGATTGTGTAATTGTACCATAAAAAAATATGCAGAAGATATGCAGCAAAGTTGTCAGGGTAAGAACTGATCCCCATTCAAACTAACGTGATGGAAGCAGCATTGGTTCTATGCCTGTTTTTAGAAGCAGAATTCAGAGCTACAAAGTAACAAAGTAACTCCAAAGCCATGTTTTCCTCTACGTCTAACACAGGTAGGCTATAAAATTATGAGTAATTTCACATAAAACTCCATATCTTAAGGATCTGATCAGAAATCTCAAATTTTAGCTTGTTAGCTGGTAACAACTACCATGAACCAAGACTGCTGATTGAGCCGACAGAAATTGAAAAAACCTTTAGGTTTTGAATGTTATTTTGGTTTAGTTTCTGTTTGCATAGTTGAACCTTGACCCTCAGACTTTGTTTTTATGTTTATTCCTTGTCAACTAGGAGGCTGTATGCATCTGAAATTGGAACATCAACCTAATTTAGGCATATATATATGTGTATATCATGCTGCAGATGCAAATAACTGGACTGATCAAAAAGGAAAGTTGTCACACATGCTAACTAAATTAATATCTCTGTTGGATAAGCCATCTCCCACATGATGCACGGAACCTGTTGCAGAACTGGAGAGCTCCTTCAGTGACAGACTGCTGCACCCTAAATGCACCAGGGAGCTGTTATCACAGATCCTTCCTCCCAGCAGGAGACTCAATGTCACTGTTCCCAACAACCTCCAGTAGGTTGTTACATTCATGCTGATTTTGCACAGTTTCTCAGTATCTTAGTCAGTAAAAATAACATGCTGCCGTCATTTTGCTAATCTCTGATGTTGCTGCTATTTTCAAATATCTATTACTGTAAAAATATCCACAGCTGTATATTGTTTATTTATTCTCCAGGTGCACAGTATTTATATTGTTAAAACGCTGTACAGTACAGTATTTTATTGTTTATCTTTTAACTCTTAACTATTATGTTATTCTTATACATTATTCTAAGGTCCATATTTGTGTGACTATTTTTTCTATAATCTTTTTTGCTGCTGTAAACACTAGAATTTCACTATTGTCGGGACAATTAAGGCATTTTCTGATTCTATTTCTTCTATTCTATTTAACCAGCAGATTTGCTGGGCTTACATGCTTTAATGAGTCTTTAATGAGCCTCTCAATATGTGTCACACGGGCCGTACCAGTATAAAACCAGTCCTTAATCACTGTGTCTTCACTTACTTCATCAATGTAAAGTCTCCATTAAAGCTCCACCATTGAGAGTGGGATTCTTGGTCTGCTTCAAACATGAGGAGCTGCAGTGGGAGGGATGTTTAGCATAACTTGAAAACAGACTGAGAGGAGAGCTGATGGCACAGAGCCACTGATAGTAATGACAGCATTTCTAAAGAAAAGCTTTTGATCAAAGAGCTGATGGCGCAGAGCCACTGATATAATGACAACTTTTCTACTTTTCCTCTGCTTTGACTGACAGCTGCCTGCCAACATGTTGCTTTTTCCTTTCTGGGTTTTTCATTTTTATTCCTTGAAGAGTTTAACCTCTGTTTTATTCTTTTAGAAAGTGTATTTTATTTTTGCTTAATTGTTTGAAAAATATAGTTTTTTTCAGCCTCACACTTATTTTATGGCCAGTTGTAGCATTTTAATGTACAGAAGTATCAAATTCTAAAATATTTAGAGTAATTTGCTTTTTTGTTGAGACTATCCGTTAACAAAAAGCATAATCGTATTGGGATAAAAAAATTGTCCCATCAGCACACACTTTGAATAGAGCAGATTAGTTACAAAGTTTTTTAGAGTTTTAGTCCTCTTGATTAATTGTTCAATTCATTTGCTGACATCAAACTTCTTGTATGTTATAATTGAACGTTCCAGTTGTATTTAAAGTTCAGATAAAAGGGAAATTATCCCAATTATTTGACTATTTCTATAGTTAAAGAGTAGCTGATTGTTGCTTTACCTACTGAAGTAACTAGTAATTATAATCACGGTAATTACCTTTAGCTCTCTCCGACCAAATCACCTTTAAACTTTTCTGCTATGGGTCAGAATCAGTTTTATTATTTCATTTTTTTTTTTTTCATCCTATGGTTAAATATTTATGCTTAATTTCTTTTGGCACTCTTTTAGAAACATAAGCCAATTTGTTATGAAATATTATCGCTGTTTGAAAATGCATTTTTTCTTATTTACTCTCACTCTAATTTAAAGAGCTGTTTTTTTTTTTCATTTTAAAATTCATGAAACATTTTTTGTTTCATAAAAACAAGATGGCGGCAGTTTGAATAAGAACCGTCCTACTCTGTGATAGGCAATATAACTAAACTAGCAGAATCAGGTTAAATTTATTCTATACTCTAATTCCGAGAGAAAATGTGGAGCAGAATGAGCCATTGAACCGGGCGTGGGGAGAGCTGAAAGGGCTGTGGATTAAGAGAAAAGAGGAAGAGGGAGGAGGATAAATTCCTGCTCTCTGTATGCTTTAAATGAACTTCCAGTGTATAAGTCGGCGTTTCCCACCTCCCGCCATGTTGTTCACAGCGGTAGTAGAGGCGACGGGTGGTTTCCTGTTGTTGACAAGGCGAAAAAATGTCACGCTTCGACATACTGCATTACCATGCTAGGAAAAATTACGGTTTTTACTCTTTAGATCCTAATGGGTGTTTACATGGACGCTAATCGAATGGCTTATCGTCAAAACCACCTCTCTTATCTCGAATTAAATTTAGATCCGGACGTGGACCTAATCGGATTAGAATCTTCAGTCTGACATGTTTACATGAAACATTTTTTGATCTGATCAGGCCTTCAATCCGGGATTTGTTATGCATAAAATTTCCCGATCCGATCCAAGCCTTGGTTGATTAGGAAATTCAAAATCTCCGTTTACATGGACACTAAATGAAATGATCCGATCATGGCGTGTGTATACATGTACCAAGCGTTGAATCAGATTAAATCTTTTAAGCATGCGCAGAACTTCCTGCCAAACTTGGCAGTTCTGTCTCTGGTTTTTGGGAGGCCTGACAAACGTTGCGCTCGGAGCGAGCGGAAAGAAAAACAGAGAGAGGAGGAAAAAAGCGGCAACTAGCCGAAATGTCGAGAAAATGAGAATGAGCGATTGAACCGGCGTGGGAGGGCGAGTGGGCTGTGGAGAGAAAAGAGGAAGAGGAGGAGGATAAATTCCTGCTTCCTGCAGCTTTAAATGAACTTGAGTGTATAAGTCGGCGTTCCTAGACTCACTCCCGCCATGTTGTTCACAGCGAGCGGCGACCGGTGGTTTCCTGTTGTTGACAAGGCCGGAAAAAATGTCGCGCTGACATCGCACACATGCGCAGTGAAGATTATTTTACTCTTTAGATCCGATGGTGTTTACATGGGTAGTCGGAATGGCGATCGGCAAAAAACCACCTCTCTCTTTAGAGATTAAATTTAGATCGATTCGGACCGAATCGGATTAGCATCTTCAGTCTGACATGTTTACATGAAACATTTTTGATCTGATCAGGCCTTCAATCCGATTAGTTGTGTCCAGCAAGCGTAGCTTATGAATTGTGTCACCTTTTCTAATAAATTTTTTCTTATTTACTTTTCTTATTGGTGAAAAGAGCTGTGTTTTTTTTTTTCATTTTGAAATTTATGAAACATTTTTTGTTTCATAAAAACAAGATAACTGACAGTTTGAATAAGAACCGTCCTACTCTGTGATAGGCAATATAACGCTAAACTTCTAGCAGAATCAGGTTAAATTTATTCTATACTCTAATTCTGAGTTTATTATAATGCTTTTACTTTTTCCTCTCCCAAGTGTGAACCCATGCAATGGCCACAGTGAACTTCTTTATTTTTATACTGTGGTTTACTTTTTTCAAATTTCTCTTGGGCTATTCTAAATCTCTGAATCTTCATTTTTCTCAGCTCCTGAGGATCTCCCCTCATGTGTTTTCATTTATGCAGAAAGTCTTTGAATCTAAAGAGGGCAGGAAATTCTACCTTGTTAAATGAATTGTCGTGTATGCTTGACAGACGCTTATAATGAGATTAGTGCAGCGACGTATCAAAGAGGAAATGTTGGAAATAAGAGAAGCGCTAATCCGCTCACAGTTTTATGACTAAATTCCTTCTCTACATGGTTTTTGCAAAACTTTACTTTCCTGCTCATTATCTGAATTGTTTTACAGCTTCTGTCTTGTAATCCAAAGCTCTTCAACACAATGGAAACCCCGAAACCAAGCAAAAAGGGTGTAATTAATAACTTTTTGATATTTTGTGTTGATATAAGACATGCAATAATAATTTACACAAAGGGATAAAGTCCCGGTGCAGATTAAAATAATAAGCGAAGAAAATCACACAAACTTATTAACATAATCAAAATCTAATCATGGTGCTGCAGGGTGAGAGGCTGTGACTACTGACATTCTGACACTTAACTTCACATGTGACTGTTATTGACGAGAGATTCTAAAAGTCACATCATTAACTTGTTCACCTCATAAAGGTGCCAGGAGACCAAAGTGTGATCAAGCTTTGCTCTACTCGAGTGGTTCTGGGACTGTGATTTGACACATTCATTACCAAACCTTCTGTTATTGATTTTTAGATAGATAGATAAATGGATTTTAGTGGGACTGAGGCTCCCATGCATGCAGCTTAGCCTTTCCATATCCCAAAGTCTCCTCCAGTGACCTTTACTGTTAAGATAAAGAAAGCTCTCAAAGCACACTGAGGGATGTGGAGGATTTGCAAAAGAGGACATTTATGAAAATCTATCGTGAAGCGTCTCTTAGAAATACTTAGGACACATGAAGGAAAGGACAGAGAGTCAGTGTATGGAAAGGACAGGCTGAGTCAAATGTGGATGAAATGTTGGGAAATATAGCAATCTGTATGTGCATATGTAATGCAAAAATGCAAAGTAAAAAAGAAGTCATGTGAGTTAAACTAAAAGATCTGCTCTGTGGCACCATCGGTCCGTTTACTGACATTAGTATATATAAAGTAGGAGATGTTAGTTTGTGAATCAGTTTGACTTTACGACTTATTTCTCAGTGTGATGGGATAGTCAAATTGTAGAAGCAGTTGATATCTTATTTGTTTGGTTGTCTCCAAATGACTTGACCTCAGAGGTTTCCAAGAGGAACTAAACCCAAAACAGGCTTCTATTGTTAGAGCCTTCAAGCCCTCTCATTATTCTTCCACGTCCATATCTTCCTGTCTTATATCTTCATATGATAACTATCAGATTGATCCAGAGATCTTGCTCCAGATCTACCTCGTGCAGTGAGGCAGCTACTCACATTTGCAGCAATGTCACTTTTGATTGGGTGAGTAGGTCAAAACCGAAACACTCAGTTCGGAGATTCTTCCAAACCTGGTCACTTCACTTCTCCTCTGCTCTCAAAGCTGGCTTTCTGTCTGCTGTTGGGGTTAATTCAATGTGCTAAATTCATGCAAGCACTCAGAGTCTAAATGATGCATGTTTAACATTTTCACAGCGCTTTTCTCACGTGTAAGTGCAAATAAGAAGGCAAATGTGTGTAAAAGCATGTTTTTCTGCTGCCGTTAAGTTCAAAAATGTCAGTCATATTGGCCTAATTTCTGTGTAATTTTGACAACTTTCAATTGTAACCAAGTCGTTTGCCGGTACTGAAATGCATCTAACCTAAGATCTGCCTAAAGGCCAGATCACTCATTAAAAAAATTGAGCTTTAGCAGCCTATCGCACTTATATATCCTTGTGAGAACTCTGATATGAGGTGAAGGGCCACCAAAAATCTGAATATTTGGAGAGCGGAGACTTTTTCTGTGTTGCCTTGCATCTACCCCCTACATACAAACTGTTTTAGTTAAAAAAAAAATCCCAGCTTTGTAGAAGTTGTTTGCAGAGGAATGAGATTTGAGAACGTTGTTTATGGTGTAAACCTGTGGCTAGATATCCAGTAAATATGATTTATAATCAGCTGAAAGCTCAATCTGGCTTTCTGTGCTAGAAACCACAACAGCAGTGAAGACATTTTTTAAGTCTTTCCACATCTGTCCTGATGCAATTAATCTTCTAAAATAAAACCATAAAGTTTAAAACAGAGAGGAAAGAATGAACCCGAGGTTCCTCTTGGCAGCAGTCATTGGATGATAAGAGAATACAGGTCACTGATCCTTTAAAGGTTAAGTAGGAGACAAAAAGTAAAAACAACCATGCATTCACACACTCACTCCTAAGGAGGAGTTAATCCCCTTTTCCACTAGCACCTATCAAGCACGGCTCAACTCAGCTGTGCTCCGTTATAAGGGGTTTCCGTTAGTAAAGGCTATTCGGCACCATCTCCTTTTTATTGACTTGGTCGGGGTTTAATCAAACTCAGTAGAGCTGAGAATCCCATATCAGAGGAATGGTGGCAAGATGTTGGCCCACACGATGTTGTCACTCCCTGTCTCACTAGAATGACCAGTTGGTGGATGCTGGACCAGCCCAGGCAGTGATGTGAGAAGCCTAAAATGCACTAAAGGGCTTTGGACAATCAAGCTCTCTCAGAGCAGGAATGAACGCCATGAACACAAGATAAGGGTGAGTCTTTGGTGACTACAAGCTTCTTATCACCAAAGGTTGCTTTAATGATGCTGTTTTCTTCTGCATGAAGAATTAATACAGATTCCTTCATTTTCAGAACCTCTATCTACATTTCTGTTGGCATAATGCTGCAGCCAGAGTTCTGATGAAAATAAAAAAATTGAGATCATATCTCTCCTATTCTGAGCTTTTCTTCATTGGCTTCCTGTTAAATCCAGAATAGAATTTAAAATCCCTCCTTGCATTGCACCAATTCTGCAACACATTCATCTAGAAGGCACTTTACAGTTCACCAGATCATTCAGTCAAATTGATTCAAAAAGTTTTCTATCTAAGGAAAACCAGTTGATTGCATCGACTCATTGACTGATAGGCAATCCTCACACTAGGCATGTTGCTTGTAGTGACGGTGGAAGGAAAAACTCCCTTTTAGCAGGAAGAAAACCTCCAGCAGAACCAGGCTTAGATCTGCCATCTGCCCAACTGGTTCAAGGAAGACAGAAGCAGAGAGATACAAAGTAACTGTAAAAGGCGGCCCCGTCCAGGAAACACACAGCCAGGCAGAGAAGCTCCCAACTCTCACATGTCGGAAGGATAGCCAAAGAGAGCACATCCAGCCAGTCACAGTCAGAGAAACAGGACTACACTGGAACACAGGCTGATCTCCAACATCTATAAACAAAGGTGTTGATGGCAGCAAGCACAGCTGATATTTCTCTCCAGGATGGAGTCACAGCCAAACAGGAACAGACCAGATAAGGAAGCTACTATGAGAAAAAGCAGAGAGAGCAGAGCGTTAGAGATTGAACTAACAGATTCTGCAGAGTGGGAGAATAGAGATAGAATGAAGCAGAATGATGAAAAAGGGGTCCCTATGTCCTCCAGCAGTCTAAGCCTATAGCAGCATAACTATAGAGATAGCTCAGGATAACCTGAGCCACTCTAACTATAAGCTTTATCAAAAAGGAAAGTTTTAAGCCTAGCCTTAAAAGTAGACAGGGTGTCTGCCTCACGGACTAAAACTGGTAGTTGGTTCCACAGGAGAGGAGCCTGATAACTAAAGATCTGCCTCCCATTCTACTTTTTAGAAATTCTAGGAACACTAAGGAACTGCCTGCAGATTCTGATATAAGATGGAGTTAGGAACATAAGGAACAATCAGATCTCTGATATCCAGATGGAGCTTGGCCAAGGAGGATTTTAAATTCTATTCTGGATTTAACAGGAAGCCAATGAAGAGAAGCCAGGATAGGAGAATATGATCTCTCTCTTTTCATTTTCATCAGAACTCTGGCTGCAGCATTTTGGATCAGCTGAAGGCTTTTAATCTACAGTTTGTGGGATCTCCTGATAGTAAGAATTACAATACATCCAGCCTTGAAGTAACAAATGCATGGACTAGTTTCTCAGCATCACCCCTGGACAGGAGATTTCTGATATTTTGCAATATTGTGCAGATGAAAGAAGGAAATTATAGAAACCTATTTGATATGAGATTTAAATGACAGGTTATTATCAAAGATAAAACCGATGATTTTTTACTTTATTATCTGAGATCAACTTAATCCCATCCAAAAGTGACTGAATAAAGTGACTTTTTCAAATACTTTCATCGAAAGACTAGAACTTCTGTTTTGTCTGCATTCAGGAACAGAAAGTTGAGAGTCATCCAGGTTTTTATGTTTTCAAAACATGCCTGTAATCTATGTAATGAGTTCCTCAACTTCCTCATCAGACCTTTCTGGTGCTCACAGTAAAGGATTTTTTTTGATAACCTTTACTGTTTTGAAATGAATTAGGATTGTGTATCAAAATAGCCTTTCACCTAAAAAGCTTAGGACGGAAAAATTGAAAACAACACCTTTTTTTTTTACATCATCACTGTGTTTGCACAATTTTTTGTAGAAAAATAAAAGTTGGCATTATTATTCCCCAATGTCTGCTGATACTTACAGTGAAACAGTCATAACTTTATCTATTATACTTTTTGTTTTATTAAACATAAATTAGCACAGAGTTTTACCCATGTTTTTAACATTTTGAGAATTGCACTCTTTTTTCACAGAATGCTGCATCTTTTCAAAAACATTTTCATCAAAAACACCTCTAAAGCATCATTTCCCTATCTGTCCTAAATGAAACGGTGCCAGAGTTATGAGCATTTGTGTGGCACAAAGCCCTCCTTTTAATAAAGCAGGTACAGTAAGGAGAGACATCAGGGTGCTGCAGACCATATGAATAAACACTGGGATATTCAAAATCCTAAACGACACATGTTTTTAAAATCGCCGCTTCTCCTAAACCGTTGTACAAACATAAGATTTGGCACAGATCATCTGCAGACCTTTCAAGCACTCATGTTGCAGGAATTTTCTTCAGACATTAAGTGTTTAGAATATTAGAATGTTAAATACTGTACTCCTATTCATGGTATAACATTGTACATCACTTTTTTCACCAATTAGAATTATACTTAAGTCAAATGGTCAAAGTATTATTTTATTTTACTCATCAAAATGTATTGCTCTAAAAAAATAATGAGTTTTGTGTACTTTAGACATTGCTTCTGCAGTATTCCTGACCTATGTGGTTGTCAGGGGCAAATATATATATGTATATATATATATATATTAGGGTTGTCAAAATGTATATGTATATATATATGTATATAGATATAGGAGTGAAATGTTCTACAACAAATATCCGGATACAATACTGTCCGGGCGTTTTTAGAAAAGAAATATCCTGATACAGTGACGCTCACCAGTGGCACCTAAACTGTCATTCATCTCAAAAGTGCAGAATAGAACCTGGACAATGCACTTTCCAGAACACTGTGTGAATTGAATAATTCTGTGCTCTTTTTCAGTTTCAGACAAGGTCCTCCCCTTTTTAACCCGGTTTGTAATAGGTGCAGCTGCAGGAAAGAATGAATGAGGTTTTTTTTGTTTCTTTATTTTTGGTTTTGGCTAGAGCGTCATTGTTATGTGTGCAAAGCATAGCCAAGGTAGGAACTCTTAATTTTAATTTTATAAGCTGCTTTTTATCAAGCTTGCTTAATATTATGCACATGCATACAACAGTTTTTATTAAAACACTGTTTATTTATTGTATTTTTATTTATTAATGAAAATATCTTCCTCTGTAGACCATTTTTGGAGTCTTTTGTTTTATCCTTGTGGTATAGAAAATGGTATCAATGTATTTATAAAAAATATAGTATAAGCATATTGTGAATATTTTTAACTCCTATCAGTATAGTAGAATCTGTATCGAGGAGTTGAAAAGATTTCAAACATTAGTATCTGATCAACCAACCATTGACAACCTAGTATATATATATATATATATATATATATATATATATATATATATATATATATATATATATATATATATTCTTGACATGAATCTGCCATGGCATCCCGATCACCAGCGGCATGCAATCCCACTGACTTACCCCTGGCAGCAGCGTCCCGTGAGCAGAGTTCTCGTCCAGTTTGGTCAAGCCAAAAAGTAGTCCTGCAGGTTTTTAGGAAAAGCGAAATAAAACTTTGCTCTTCCCAAAACATTATATTAAAACCAAAAGAGTGAATTTCGCATCCGAAGCATTGTCCCTCCGCCGTGGAAGGAGACATGGCTGTTGTTGGGCTGGCTGTCTGAATGGCGCACACTGGATTTAAACTAGAAGAAAATAGGACCAATTGCACGTGTGACTTTTTCCACTACAATGTTTTTCGGGATCTTGAAAATATCACTCTTTTGGACACATAATGTTTTGGGAAGAGAAAAGTTTTATTTCGCTGTTCCTAAAAACATGCAGGACTACTATGGCTTGACCAACTCGACGATAACTCTGCTCACAGGACGCCGCCAGAATTAAATCAATCAATGTGATTCCATGCCGCTGGTGATCGAGATGCTCATACAGATTCATGTCAAAATACCGAACTATCCCTTTTAAGATAAATCACAAGTATTATGTCACACATGTCACAAATGAAAAACTTTTTATTTAGAGTCACGGTATGTTTAGTACAAGATAATACGGTTAATATAATGTGACTTTTCTAGAGAATCATTATATTAATTACAGTTATTTTATACAGGGTTTCTACACAGTCTGACATCATTTCAGAATTCCCTGACTTTTAACTGACTCAGGATTAGTTTTCCCTGACAAAATAAATACAGCCTGTCATGGTAACTATGGATGGATGGATATATATGTATATATATATATATATATATATACTGTGTAAAGTGCTTAGAAATTTCACCAAAAGCAGCAAATAAATTGTAAACGTAAAAGGCAAAAAGAGAACTGTTGAATATTCCCAGTCAGTCACTGTAGGATGGACACCCCATTAGTAGATTAAAAATCACTTTTCTGACAAGAAAAGCTTAAAAGAAAAAGAAAAGAAAATACAAGGCATTTTATTCATGAAACATGACCAGAATAATCCTCCTGGTAAAAAAAAAAAAAAAAAAATTATCTTTTCTTCCTCAATAAACTGTTCACCACAAGTTTTTATTAGTCCAGTTGTATTATTTAGGAACGACAAGTCTTTTGATACATTCCCTCTCAATTTACTGGTTTCTAGCAGAGTAAAACTGCTGGGGGTTCAACTAATTTTGATTCAGTTTTAGGTGGCTATTTGTCACAGTATGTGATTGGAAGGATTGATTTTCTCCCTTCCACAACATTGATGAAACCCCTCCTGAGGGAAGCACTACCAGGGATCCATCTCGTGCTGATAACTTTGAGCTATCTTATCTGGTTGCTGCTCAAACAAGAGTGAATGCTCGGATTTGCTTCAGGTGTTTGTCTCTCCATGGGTCCATTTCTTCCTGTTTTTGTTTTCAAGGTTAAAATCTGATTGATGTGGAAGATCTTTTTTAAACCTGTTATTTTTTTTTTTCTTTCACATGTGTTTGAGCATGTGACAACAATAGAAGTTATGGCTCTCTAGGATTATTATTTTTACAACTGTTTTAGCAGTGGGGAAGGTGTCAGACTGAAAAGGCTAGTAAAACATTAACAAACACCAAACACGGTGCAGCAGTTTTCCAACCATTGTAGATGATCGTATTTTGTACATTAACAAATTTGTTTATTTTTTTTAGAAAAAGGAAAACCCATTACAAGTTTAACAGCCGTTTAATTGAAAATAAAGAGGCTCACAAGCAGATGCCAGTTGCCATCGCTAACGGCTAACAATAAGCTATTTGCAGTATTTTTACTGCAATTATGTCATATTTTTTTCTGCCGTTGTCTTATCCGTATTTTTATGTAAGAGTGGTGGAGGCGTCTTTAATTTGTTTTTGCATAACCAGCTGTGGTTGGCCAGCTGTTTTAGAAGTCTTTATCAGCCAAGTTTACAAGCAGAAAACTACTTCCTTTTAATTTCAAAATAAGAGTATAAAATTTTCTCTCATGACACTTATGATAACTTTACTTACCCAAACTGATCAAAATATGCTGACAAATTGGTGAGAGACAGAGGATACACTTCAGCTCTGTTTTGCAGTTTAAGCTTGTTTCTTTGTTCAGTTATATCAGTCATGTTAGTCCAAGTTTGTTTTATGTCATGGTAGTACAAAGCAATATAGTAAAAGTTTTTTTTTCTTCTCCTAAAAACTACTTTTAAGTTCAAATACAAATGTTGTTATTGCCAGTTTTGGCTCGAAGGTCATGTAATCATAACAAGTTAAATCAATTTCCTTTACGTTATTGAAATACTTGAAACACTTAGCATTTTAAAGAAAATGTGTTAAATATATTAAACAACATATTTACTTGATATAGCAGTAGGATTAAATAACAACAGGATGAAATGTGAAACATCTGAAATATTGTGATTAAATAATGAAAACAAATTGGATGCACATGAAAAAAAAGGTAAAATATACCATAAATAATTGTTGACTTTAATTCTGGGTCATGGTGGTTAGTTTTTTAGAACCTAATCTTTTCCTTCCTGAGATGTGTCCACAGGGCATGGATTCTCAATTTGTCATGCTGCTTTGAACTGTCACCATTCAAATGGTAGCGCTAACACCATAAACCAGTAAAACCTCAGAGCACAGGATACAGATGAGGGTGACTAAGCACAGTGGCGGCCCCACACAAGTCTATGCACACACTGGCTAGCAGTCAACAATCTTATCTTGTTTGAAGGCAGGTCTGGGCCAGTCTGGGTTGTTCAGTGGGAACAGCTCAACACTTCTTAGAAATCAAGTCCTTGACAGCAATTTTATCAAAAGTTTTTGTTTTGTTTTCTGAAGCTGCTTGTTTAAGCAAAGCAGGTCAACTGATTCCTGATTTTTAGCCTCATAGGACTGAGCAGGAAACAGCTATTAACATGGCTGCAGCAAGCTGTTTTACATATAAATGTGGTTTTCATTTAGTTTTCTTTAACCAGATAAAAATAATTAAAAAACATTCTGCCACTTAAAGCACTGCATTTCCAGAGCATCCAAAGTTTTCCTTAATTTCTCTGTTATTTCCAGCAGTGTGTGAGAGAGCAAGACCTGACCTGCAGCCATACAATCCATCAGCATTAGTCCCACACAGTCCCCAGACTAAACACACTCTCATTACAGTGGCTGTAAGTGCCCAGAGGGCTCTTCTTCTACACAAGTTTATTAACACAAGACTCAAAATACAATACGAAACCTGGGTACACTGGACTCTTACAGTAAACACCACTTCACTGCTTCTGGTATATAATTAAAGGATTTAAATGGCCCAAGCTTATTGGGAATGACACGGCAATATGATTACTGTGGAACATGCTGTACTGTGTATAGTATAGGGCTCCGGGATGAGGTCATCTCCTTCAGGCCACTGTGGATTCACGTCTATTGTGTGAGGAGAGTTACAGGCGAGAATAAATCAAGATGAAGCATCCTAGCCGATCATTGGTAAGCATTATAAAGGCATTTTTTTCACTGCACTTGCTAAATTAATTAGCTACTCCCCTAAAAATGTTAAGAAATCCTTTCTTTAATTTAAGCATATTTATGCTGAATAGTGAGAAAACACCCCATGGTAAGAAATAATATATAAAGGTACTCAATAGCCAAATCCAAAAATATGAACTTAAAAAGGAAAAAAATATATATATCAATTAATTAATTAATAATAATAATTAAACGATTAATCTCAAATTAGGAGAAATTTAAGTGGGCCCAGTCCACCGAAGTCAAAGCGAACACGAAAAGCTAATATTTTTCCAGATTGTTTGTGTGTAAAGAGCGGTGAGGCGTAAAATAAATAATGATAGATCCACTGCGAATGCGTATGAAAACTTGCACTGCAAAATGTATGCCAGGCCTGTAAAAATTGGGCTGTGGTGCTAAAAGCAAAAATGGCGGCGAGGAAATGTTGGGCATCTTTGGCAGTAATATTTATACACATAGTTGCCCCTCTTTGAATTTTCATGGTTTGATCATTCAGGTGCTGAACTATGTAGTGCGATGTGCTCTGTTCTTCCTGGAATATTCCAGAAGAAGAAGATCTTGTAAGCCTGACAGCAGGGTGAGTAGCATAGGCAGCAACTGTTCCAGCACAGAGTAAAACCATTGTTGTTGTGATGCCTGCGTGTTTGAAGCTATGGCCTTGTCGTGTAAGAAAAATAGGTTAAGCTTAAGATGGAAACTTCGGCGTTTCAAAATCTTCCCCACTCTGAAGGCTTAATAAAAAAAGATAATTTACAACCAGGCCCGAAGCGCCCGGCCATTGGATGAAGAGCTGGTTTAATTGTAAATGTGAAGTAGGCCAGGGTTTTGAAAGCCGTGTGGAGCCCAGGGGCCTCAGTTGGAGATTCTTCCAAACCTGGTCACTTCACTTCTCCTCTGCTCTACTGGCTTTCTGTCTGCTGTCGGGGTTAATTCAATGTGTTAAATTCATGCAAGCACTCAGAGTCTAAATGATGCATGTTTAACATTTTCACAGCGCTTTTCTCACGTGTAAGTGCAAATAAGAAGGCAGATGTGTGTAAAAGCATGTTTTCTGCTGCCGTTATGTTCAATAAATGTCAGCATATTGGCCTAATTTCAGTGTAATTTTCAAAAATTTGTGCGTTTAGGCCAGGGTTTGACTTCGTGTGGACGGGGCCTCAGTGTTACCCTGTGACAGACTGGCGACCTGTCCACGGTGTGCACTGCCTTTCGCCTTTAGGCTGCTGGAGATGAGCACCAGCCCCACCGTGACCCTGATGGAATAACCTGGAGAAGATGGATGGAAGCATGAATAATATTCAGAAGTCTTTTTCTATTTCTATTAGCAAAATGTCAAATACAACTGACAACAATAAAAGTGAGAACAGACCCAATACAAAAGAATAAAAAATAACTACTAAAGTAAAATCCAGGGTTAAATGCTTAAACTGCACAAACAAAAAACACTGCTGGTAATCCTTTTTGCACACAGAGTCAACATGGAGTTCAAAGGTCAGCCTATCATCAATCACTGTCCCTGGATACTTGTAATTATTAGTTAATGTGGCCTTTTTGTCAAAAATTAAAACAGGTTGCAGATCAGTACAACTCCTCCTAAAGTCTATGACCATTTCTTTAGTTTTTGAGAAATCCATTTGTAGTAAGGAGGTCTCACACCATAATACACTATTCATGCAATTATTTGCAAAACAAGTGGAAGTAATTTATTTCCTTTTTACAATAAAGTTATGCACTACTTTCTGTATGCTATCAAATCAGAATAAAATCACAAATTAAAACAACTTATTTCCCATGCACGGCCCTGCAGAACCTCTTCACTTTATTTTAACGTAGAACCTGAAGTAACTTCCAACATGATGCATCACATGGCAAAAAGATTCATTTCTAGGCCCTCGTTTCTTGCAGGATGACATTCATAACTTTTGCATTGGTCTCAAATTAAAGTTTGTTCCTTTTTAAATGACATTTGTATGTTAGAGGCATAAACTTTGGCCTCCGATTCCATTTGTTTGTATCCTTGAGATAAACATTTCAAGCATCACAGTTCCTTAAACATCAGCTGTTTACTTTCATGACAAGATCCCTCGGTCTCAAATATCTGCTAAGCACTGGACCTTGAGAGACAGAGGCCACATCAAGGAGGTCAACAAAGAACTCGACACCCTGGAGATACATTTGCATTGAGTTGCGAATGTAAAGCAACAGCAGGGCATAAAAGTGCCTTTGAGGCACCAAACACCTAAGTGGTAAAACAAAAGCCTCCAAACTGCTGTAAAACCCTCTTTATTGTCAAAGTTCTTCTTATCTCCGGAGGGAGAGGGGAGGACGGCCTGATCTTTGAGGAATGAGATCGTAGCTACAGGCAGCCTGCGAGACAAATGCTGGACCAGCTGACAGGGTACGTTTTGGTTTCATCTCACAAGTTAAGATAACAAGAAGGGTTTCAGTAACCGCCATGCATGTGCAAACTATAAATCCTGAGAGTAAGAGCTGCTATAAGGTTTCACCTTCAGAAAAACCCTGGACAAAGATTGCGCCGTGAAGCAGAAATAGGTGGATTTGTCTTAGATTACCTGCTGCTGGAATTTGTTATATAAATCCAATGTATAGCACCAGATTGTCATTGAAGTCCTTTTCTATGTGAACCTGAGGACATCAGTTTACAGCATGGAGGTAAACATTGGAACCTCATTATAGAGGATGGTTAAGGATGTGTCTGCCAAGTGAAAAAGTTAATTTGCGTTTTTATGCACACAGAAAAAAAAAACCCACCCCCGTTTCCTCACCTCCGACTTTTACCCCCACCTTCTCTTCACTCCATTGTGAAGCCATCAGATAGCGGCTTCCAGGGGTCCACACCTGTCTCAGGGCTATGCAGAAGAGATGGATGCGTGCATTTTGAGCATCAGATAGCCGCTAGCAAGGGTTAGTATTGATCTAACGCTTCACTGGGCCTTTGTGAGAGCAGCAGCTGCTTTTGGGGGGGGGTTTAGATAAGCAATGCAAAAAGAATTGTTTCTCCTAAAACCCCTTTTTTTTTTTCTTTTCAGCATACACACATGAAAACCATCACTTAATTCAACACTTCATCGCTCTAGAATAAAATGTGCTTTCCCCTGACATTAAAATCAGCAAATAAGCATTAAAACATCTGCCTTCAGGGAATTGGAACGACTATTGGAAATCACACGACAATATGCAGCTCTTTGGATTTTCTCGTTTAATCATCTGTAATCTCCAGAGTGAAAATAAAAAGGAAAATGCTTCATGTTGGAGTATCCCTGTCCCTGTTTGGACCACAGACACTTTACAGGGATGGATGGGGGCGTTGCTATGCACCATGGCAGTGAGACCCTCCCTTAGATGAGTCACAGGCTGCCCAGTCGACACCAACACCTCATTCCCAGCCAATAATGAGCCATGCCAATGAGCAGGACAGCCACCCCAGCGCTCATCATTAAACGGTGTCATGATTCATGTCCACATGAGACCATCATATAAATACGATGGGGAGATAGCTAGCTAGAGCAGAAAGAAGGAGAGATGGCAGAGAGGATCCAGGAAATGTAACTGGTTTGTGCTTTTATGTATAAACATGGAACCTGATGTTTATGCATTACATACATGCATTACTTTTTGGTAATGCATGCATGTAATACATGCATTACATTATATATTACATTACATTATTACATTATATATTATACTTCAGAAATGTATTGTGCTATGACCAAAGGTACCAGAGATACAGCAATTTATTTGGTTCACTTGCTCAGACATTTGTGAAAACACATAACACATCCACCAATCACGATGCAGCACTCAATGCATTTAAGCATCCAGCCATGAGGAAGACCTCTTGCTGAAGTTCAAAGCCCATTGGTGGTTCTAGATAAAATCTACCAGGGGTCTAGATTTTTTTTTTGTTTTATTTAGTTTTTTCATGTGGGGCATAGAACAAAACAATAACATAGTATATTAAAGGTATACTATGCAACCGGTCTGTTGATTTTCCAGCGAGGCTCCCCCCAGAGGGTGAAAGTAAAAGTGCACTGTCAGTAAGAAATATGCTCAGCTGTTCTTTTTGGTTTCTCCGCCAAGCCAGGCGCTGGGTTGTTTAGGAGAGCTTAGCAGACAGGCGAACGCAACGAATCACCATGTTCAACTGCTGTAAGTGGCTATTTTGTTCCAATTTTCGAAGTTTGAAAATTTAGCATGTTTTCATACATTATTTGTTATGCATGTGTCTAAATAACAAAGATGCAGTTAGCCAAGTTGGAGTTTCCCCATATTGGCTTATCCAGACCTGTGGAGATGACACCCGACGTTTTTTCTGTTTTGTCGCTGGTTCCGCATACTGATTAATCTGCACCAAACGGTCACTAACGCTAGCAAGCATGCATGCCTTTCACTGAGTGGGCGCTGGCGTTCGGCCGCAAAGCAAGACCCACTCTCATGCAGCCACAAGACTTCTGACCTGTGGGTGGGGCGAGGAAACCATACAATGCAAGTACAAGTCGCAAATATTTCACAGGCCACCGAAAACCTTTGTTGACCTGGAAATGACTCATTTAATCATCCAAACATTTGAACACATTAATTAACTGAAAAATGTTGCATAGTATGCCTTTAAATTAGATACAAAGCCAAGTCTAAGGCATCCTGATGTAACAGATGCATAAGGCCTATTTTACTACCTTTACGCTTAAGAAAAAGTCAAATTCAAATTCAGGAATACAAAACTTCACAGAAAGTACTTTAAGTAATAGAGAGTGGCCACACATACTTTGCAATAAATGATAAGTGTTGTTAAATAAATGTTATTTCATTTGAATGTGCTTTACTGGAGACATCCATGTTTGTCAAAGAGCACTACTGCCACCTACTGGTTTGTGATGTCACAGTGCAGTATCGGCTGTTGAGCATGTCCTAGCGCTGTATCTGGTGTTGGTCACAATGCCCTGTTATCCATGATAGTGACGACCTGTGGACTATGTGAAGCAGAGAGTAACGGATTAATGACGTGTTTTTTTCTTTGGCCAGGAGTTCAATGGAAAATCCTCCTTCTTCAAGTTTGCAATCCAACGACGAACGAGTGGTTGATCATGAATTGAAAAGGTAAAATAACTAATTTTTTTTTCACTTTTCCACATCGAACTGCCAGGCACGTGGGCATTGTCAGTTCAATTTGAGCTCTGGTGAATTTCAATGGTGAAGTCCTCTCGAAATTGTTGTTGATTGCAGATGTGTTTGGTAGTTGTTCCCATTGATTAGCTTGGAAAGCGGGAGAATGGCGCTAGGGTTAACAAGCATCGCGGACGCCAACAATTGCTGGAAGATGGCAGAAGGGAGGTGTTACTATATTTGGGCAAAATGGCCGCCCCAGATGCAGTGGTCACAACTAAAAATATCATTATTTTTACTTTTTTACTGATTAACGCCTAAATTTTTATATCAACGTGAACGTGTTAGTTTTAGGTTTAAATAATGATCCATTGGTTAATCCTTCCTGACTGGACTTTTCCTTTAAACCTGACTGTCATTTCTAAATAATAGTAAAGTAAATTGTAAAGCCAGAATATTTCCAAGGAAAATGTTAGAGTTAAACCATATCTGTTGCTCCAACTGTTATGTTATTGGAGCAAATCATCATTAAAATCTGATCTTAATAAGTAGAAGTTTTATGAAATAAATGCACTTAATCCCCTTAACTCGTCATTAAGATGACCTGCCAAAATAATTTTTGCTTTCGTAATAAAATAATTAGATATGATGCACTTTAATAAGATAATGGAGTGATTTATTTTTTTACTTTAAAAGTAAATAATCATATTCTGTTGCCAAACTATGTTACTTCTCTGCTAAAATTGAGGGAAAATACACTTAATTCTATTAATTTTCTATTTTTTGCTGTGTTTGTTTTCAGTACAGGGCCCATAACAGTGACCAGGACCTGTTCTACAGGGGTACTGGCCCCTTCTGGCCCCGCTTTACAACCGCCCTTGTCAAAGTCAGCATAAAAATTATAAAATGATTTTCTCAGAAAACAAAATGCTGACTGATTTATTTTCTGGTAGAAAAGCAACAGTAGACTAAAAAACAGCTCAACGTATGAAACAGGTGGGAGACAGCAGCAGAGGACCAATAGTAGTAGTGTGGATTATAATGGTGTAGTGTTTACATTTTTTTATATGATCCCTATAAGCTTGAAATTACTTCTTTTACTCCAGATAGTATTTGCTTTATACGCCCAGTTATTGGTAACTATTTTATACCCATTAATAACTATACAGAAACCTAGCCTGAGCTGGGTAAAACCCATAACCCTGCTGTATAAACTTCAACAGAATCTTTGTACTTTATACTATTTGAACCGTTACATGGTAGCTAAATGACCTCAGATCAGTTATGCTCATCCACTACTTTAGCAGACTTAAACAGGCCAAACAGTATTGGACGGAAAATACTCCCAAAAACGGAAAGAGAACAGATCCATCAGGATGAGAAATTTTCTAAAAAAAACAAACATATATTTTAAGCAGAAACCTCCACAGACCTCAGCTTTAACACATATCTGATAAGGTTTAATCAGCATGGGGGGTGGGGGCTCATGATAAAGCATTTCAGCTCTGTGTCTAAGAGTCAGAGGTTTTCCTCTATGTGGCAAGGATGTCCTTATATACCCCCCCAACACTGTTCTCTGTCTCAATCTGATTCACTGTCCTGAGCCATGTCTCCTTCACCCCCATGTTTCATTTTCTTCTTCTCCTTGCTCTCCAGCCTCTGTGCATTCTGGGCTGGCTCTGTATCAGTGAGACACTTTTTAAACCCCAGCTGGGGGAGAATACGGTGGCTTGGTGGGGGGAGGGTTTCAAAAGGGTAAGTGATTGCCCTCTAGGGGACGAAGCAGAGAGAAAAAAAAGCAGGACGCCTTATCGCCCAAGCCTCCAATAGCACTGCTGGCTCCCACCCAGAGCCACGGGGGAGGCGTGTGGAGGGGATGGAGGAGACGCCAGCTTGATGCTGCCTCTTGACACAGCAGACTCAGTGGGGTTTCTTCCATCTCCTCCTGCCAGTATGGCCACAGAAAGCAGCCGCCCAGGCAAACGCTGCCATCTGAATGAGAGCCGCTGCTGTACGCTCTTTATGAGAATTCATTCAGACTGTAAGAACAAATTAAACTACAACAGTTTGTTTGTCTTTTCATTTTGGTATTTATCCCTGGCCTCAATTTGTTTACACAAATCCGCCGTTTAGATGAAGCGATCTGTTTTATGAGTGATATTATTGCAGGAGACGGTGCAGGTGATAGCTCACTGTAAACAGGCAGCAAGCGGAAGGCACTGCTGACCTATTTTCTTTATTCAAATGAAGACATAGGAACAAACAAGAGAAAAACACACAAAATGAATATATGTGACACCACCTGGCTTCATGATCAGCACATGTTTGGAGAATGTGATGCTGTGGAACCCCTTTTAAAAAAGGCTCCCCTTAT
Organism: Cyprinodon brontotheroides; assembly: GCA_018398635.1. Lineage (NCBI taxonomy): Eukaryota > Metazoa > Chordata > Actinopteri > Cyprinodontiformes > Cyprinodontidae > Cyprinodon > Cyprinodon brontotheroides. Next base: position 36,039,043 of record JAGKQL010000009.1, read on the forward strand.
AGAGGGCTGATCAATAGCTCACATTTATTTTATAAATTGATCTGTAAGTACTTTATAACTAATGTATTATGCATTGAACATGTTAATTATGCTAAAAGTTATGTTTACAGAGGCTTATTGTGCTTACAAGGAAGTAGCTTAGTGTGAAATGTTGAATATAAGCAACACTCGATAAAATGTATAGCTGAGGAAATTAGGCTCACTATTTGGCAATAAGCTGGTCAGTTTTCTCTGTTGCTTCCCTTCAATAATGCATAATTTACACATATAAATGTGTTTACACATCATTTAATGAAATATATTTAAACTTTATGTGAGCCTTATTGTAACTTGGTACCATAAATTGAAATACAATCTGTTTTGTTTGCATTATTTGTAGAAATTGAAATGTTGAACCAAAAATCTGCAACAATATAAGGATAAGTGGAACATATTTTACATGTTCTAACTTTCTTGGACAGGCACCAAAGTTTCCAACCATTGTTAACTGTTACTTTAGGAGGTTTTTTTTCAGACTGAACACTTTAAAGAGGTTGTTGCAATGAATAAAAATGAAAAAGAAGCAGGAACTGGAGATTTCTCTGCTGTCATTTTGTGGTTTTGCTCATTTTTGTACCTGACTTTCCTGTCATTACTTAAATGAAGCTGTGTAGTTCTGTGGATTTCATACAAGCTTTGACAACTTAAAGTCATTTCATATATTTCAATCAGCCTGCTGTACGGAAAATGTGTTTAATGAGAGTAAATAACCTTCAGCAGCAGGGTTATGCGCACAGTTATTTTGGTTCATGATGGGAGATTATCTGTCATGCAATGCGATAAATCTGAGTTTTATTAAGTAAAAGATTTTAAAAATAGTTTGTTTACAAATGTAAAATGTTGGTGGGAAAGGATGAAATTGAAAATGTACAACATGAGGAAGTAGGGGAAGAAAAAAAACGGAGTTTAGAATAAATATTTCTGTGGAATTGCGAACTTAATGTCAAAACACTCCTGCTGTTATTATTGGCATTTACGTCATGGAGTGAAGCAGATGTTTTTTTGCTAAGTAAAATTGTAGAATCTGTCATAAGGTGAGAAAAATGTCACATTTTTTCGACTCGGCAAGTGGTTTCACATTTTATATTATCTGAGATATAAAAGGAAAATAAAAAATGTATTAAATTTAACTCATTTATTTCCCTTTCAACATGGCAGCGGCTTAGGAGGAGGGATTGCTGCAAAAACAACAACCTCATAGCTTACATTTAACACTTCCACTTGCCATCCCTGCAGCATTAATCATACGTGCTTTTATTTCAATATGAATTCATGATTGAAATGATCTGTTTATATATTTCTGTATAGGAATGAGGTCCCGCTGTGTTTATTTACCTTGAGATGACAGGTGTTTGGTGGCATTGCTTCAATTTTGGCCACACTAACAAAGCAACCACTTGTTCAACCAATTTTTTTGTGCCACATAATTTGCATAACAAAACAACTATAAATGCAGCATTTTATTTTTAGCTTTCTTTATTCTTTTTCTTTGAAAAAAAAAATCAAAGTGTGGATATGTGCACAATTACACAGTGACGTCAAGAAAGTAAACCTCAAATGGGGTGCCAGAGATTATCCGTGATTTGTCTGTTTTTATCACTTTAGATTTAAAAACAAATCAAAGTTTTATTCCTGCGTTTTAACTTTTGACAACAAAACATGACTTCAATGTTTGGCATCTTTCCATTCCACCTAAGATGCTTGTTTGTTTGTTTTATTTTTGGGGAAAAACTCATTAACGGCTGTTTAAAAAAAAAAAAAAAAGCATGAGGATCTAGTGAGTTACTGATAACCACAGCGGTGATATGAAGCTGTTTCCAGCTGTAAAAATATAACATTGGGTAGCAGACAAGCAGACGCGTCGACGCAGCAGGCGCCTGCAACAGTGTCCAAGCGCCACCTTCAGTATCCAACCTGAGGGAAGAGGAAAACATGCACAATAAGTCAATAAGTCTCTGCAGTTCATGTGGAAAACATTCTTTGTTTGCATTAAAATCACACTTAAAATAAGGAACTAAAAAGATTAGAAAACAGAGGTTATGCTTCTGTGCGCTCCTGTGCGTAATGCTGCTCAGAGGAGCGCGCGGCGCTGACTGTGTGTTTAATATGCTTGTCTCGCCCGGCGTGTTGCCCCAGACACTGTAACACAAATCCCCACCTCCACTCCGACGAGAGCCCGGAATGCAAAGGGTTAACCGGAGTCCTGGAGTCTTCGGAGTCTACTGGGCGGAGTGGAAGGAGCGGGATTGGATGACGGAGCTGTGACGCAGGGGACATGAAAAAGCTGATAACTAGTTAAGAAGGCAGTTTGTAACTCTGCAAAAAGAGTGCAGAGAGCTTGAGACACGTTAAGCAGAGGACGTGGATGAACCCAGAGAAAAGCTGAGCCGTCCCGGCGGTGAGGAGCTGTTAGAGACTGCAAAGAGACTCCGAACTGTGGACAATGGTGCAGCACACGGACCACAGCGAGACGGATGGCAGCATGTCCAGGGAGGCCACCGACTCGGAGGAGAGCGAGTTTATGGCATGCAGCCCCGTGGCGATCAACCCGGACTGGTGCAAGACGGCCACCGGGCACATCAAGAGACCCATGAACGCCTTCATGGTGTGGTCAAAGATTGAGCGGAGGAAGATCATGGAGCAATCCCCGGACATGCACAACGCGGAGATCTCCAAGCGCCTGGGCAAGAGGTGGAAGATGCTGAAGGACAGCGAGAAGATCCCGTTCATCAGAGAGGCTGAGAGGCTGCGGCTCAAACACATGGCCGACTACCCCGACTACAAGTACCGACCCAAGAAGAAACCAAAGCTGGACAGCTCCAAGCCCTCCGCGCCGTCACCGGAGAAGTGCGGGAAGATCGCCAAGACTCCCAGCAAGAAGTGCCCCAAGATCAAGACAAAAAGCGGCTCCAAAACCTCTCACGGTTACGCGGAGGACTGTGTGTTTCCCAGCCTAAAAGTTGCAAAAACTGTGAAAAGTGAGCTCACCGATGAGGACGACGACGACGAGTATGAAGAGGACTACCGGATGGGTTTTAAAGCGGGGGAGGAGGAGCGCCTCAGGCCGTACGGCGTCGCCAAAGTCCCGGCGAGCCCGACTCTGAGCTCCTCGGCGGAATCCGAGGGGGCGAGCATGTACGAAGAGGTGAGGAGCCACAACAGACTGTTTTACAACATCAAGAGTATTTCCAAGCAGGGCGCACTGCACGCTGCCTCCGCGTCACCAGCATCCTCCAGGTCGGTCTCCACCTCCTCCAGCAGCAGCGGCTCCTCGTCCGGAGAGGACGCGGACGACCTGATGTTTGACTTTAGTTTGAATTTCGCTCCGAGCGCCGCAGGCTCCGAGCTTGGCAACCCCAATTCAGGAAACCTGTCCCTGTCTCTGGTGGATAAGGACCTGGACTCTTTCAGTGAGGGCAGCCTGGGCTCCCACTTTGAATTCCCAGACTACTGCACACCAGAGCTGAGCGAGATGATCGCAGGGGACTGGCTGGAGGCGAACTTTTCCGACTTGGTCTTCACATACTGAAGAAAAAAAAACCCCAGAAACTGTTCCTCTAGTAATAACAGAGAAGGAAGATATGAAATTATATGTGTCCTGGTCAGATTGTCCTAAGTCCTGCCTCTTGTGGGTTTTCTTGCAGAGGGAGGAGGACTGTGATCCGAGGTGAGGTTTGAGATGCTTCTGAAGCTGGTAGCAGAAAAAAAGAGGGAAAAAAAGGCAAGGTCTGCAGACTTTTTTATTATCTGACAGCATGACAGGGTTTTCTGGATTTTTTTCCCCTCATAGGTCTGCATTTACTGCTCAGCTTAAACAGACCGAGAAGGGAAGAACTTCTATGCATCTTATCCTCTTCAAGACAAAAACAAAACAAACTGCAGGGAGCTGAACTCGGACTGAGGACTGTCTCAAAGCAAATCTGTGAACTGAAGATTGTTCAGGATGCTACTTTTCAACGGTTTGTGTAATTTCTAAATGCCGCAAAAATGTTTTTATTTTTTCGTTTTTTTTTTTTTCAGGTTTGCTTTTGTTTGTTTTTTTTAAGTTTTTTTTGTAACTGATTTCTTTTACCTCCTGGTTTGGAAAAAAAAAAATCAAGCAGCCTAAAACCTCTGCAGAGTATGCAGGTGCGGAGGAAACATTTTGATACATAACAGACCTCATCTTTTTAAAAGAAAAAGATATTTTCAGGCATATTTTTGTACAGTTCAAAAAAGGGAATGTTCTTACTGTGCTTTCAGTGAGTTTCAGGCACTTCTTCCCTTTATCCTTTTTTGTTTTTACGCATGCAAGGTGAGTCCTGGTTTTAAGGATTAAGTTAAACAGAAGACTTGCATCAAAAATGCCTTGTGATTTTAAACTAGGTTTTGTACAGTTGTAGAGCAGATTTGTTGAGTATTTGTAGACGATACAATGGCATCATGGGGGAACACATACCTCAGAGCTGGAACTAGTTTCAAGATTGTATATGTACTGTAATATAGTAAAGTTAGGAGTTTATGTATATCATACTCGTGATATGTGGATGGGTCCCGATCGCAGGTGTGAAACTGGATTTTTTGGTATTTTTTATGGCACATACTGTTTTTTCTTCCCCCTTTTCTCATTTTTTTGTGCAATATATACTCTTGAGATACAGACCATCAACAATTGTAGCAAGTGATGGGAAAACAGACTCGTGCACTGTCGACATCATCTCGGGTTATGATGCTGAAGCCTCTCCGGGCAGGGAAATAAACAAAATCAGCTGGAACTGATACAAAGCAACTGTAATGTGGCCTCGTGGTGTGATGCATGCTAATAAAACACATATATTAATTTGAATGTTATTTGGATCTCGTAATAGGGCATATTGTCTTAAAACTAAAAAATATATATATAAAAATTCACACTTGCAAATTAGGAAAGATAAGAGTTCCACAGAAAAAGGGGCATATAGTCTGATTGAGTGGTGGCCTGGCTTTATTTTAACAAGCAAGCAAAAAAAGAACATTCCATAGTCCTGTTTCATGAAATGAAACTTTATTTTAAAAACTGAAGACTGCCTTCTTTTTTTATTGACATGAACCACAAACCTGTATTTTTTATTTCTTGCACTTAAAAAAAAGCAGATATTGTTTATTTTTATGTGGGTCTTACATATGAAGTTTGTTTGATTCCAAGTTTTTTGGAATTATGGCCTAATTATATGCCGAGACGTTATTTTTGTTTGTTTTCATTGGAAGTTCTGGGCAGTAGTTACTTCACATTCCAAGTGTGAATCTGTCTTTGACTCATCTTTTTAATAAATAAGTACCTACCACCATCCACTGTCCTTTGGGTTTGTGAATAAATGTACACAGATGTGTTATTATTTGGATTTATAAAAAAAAAGGATGTGACGACAGAATGATGCCTGTTTTGTAATTAGGCAGAAATCTTTTAAATGGCTGGGCTCCAGCTAACATGTGAATTCACATTTAATAAAAACCAGAAAATGCAACAAAAAGGAAATTAAGAATTTTTTAAACTGAAATGTTGAGCTGCTTTTCTGTTCTCTGCTCTTTTCTTTCCCTTTCCTGAAAAAAAAAACAACAGACTGCCTCTTTAAGAACTTGAATTGCCCGCTTGGAAGTAGCTAGAGCTCTGATTGGTTGCCGTTGTTGGTCCCCTTGGAAACAGAGCTGGAAACAGGAGCTGCTGCTCTCAGCATGAGGGAGCTCTCAGTCTGTCTGGCTTTCATTCAGAAAACCAGCCCTCCACTCTTAAAGCACTCAGCCCAGAGCAGATTGGAGATAGGAGGAGGAATTGTCTTAACAGGACATATGCAGCTCAGGGGTAAAGGGAGGGAATTACTGACAGTTAAGGAAAAAAAAGTGTTTTTTTTTTATTGCTGTAAAATGTAAGAGATTTTCTTATTTCCAGGAAAACTGAAATCACTAATCTTCTGCTTTTAATGCCTCCATGCTTTAAAAATAATAACAGCTCTATGCTTTGCTTTAAAATATAAAGGTAATAAAATTACTTGATTAACATTTTTACATTTCTCTAAAAGAACCACACACAACATTTAAAGATTTTTTTTATCGCTTTAATCGTTTTTTATTATTCTAAAAATCAGCCTTTTCCTTCACTGTCCCTACATATAGAACCTTCTTTGGTAAGAAATTATATTCATTCACTCATAACTTGATCTAAAACATAAAGTTAGTAAGATGGTTCTTTTATTTAATGATAAAACAATCACATTTACAATAAGTTATTAAAAAGACTTAAGATATCCATTTTCCAATGCTTCATGTGAATTTGGTTTTATTTGATTTTGTAAGGCAAAGGTCAAAAATTGCTCTGATTGAAATGGTTGCTAAAGTCAGTTTAATTAGAAAAAAAATTGCTTGATCATTATTTTATTTCAAGTAATGAATGAATTTCCTCATTAAATACTCATCCCTGTTAAATAAATCAAGGCAAACACCAGAGAGGATTATAAAAACAGAAATATCTCAATTTAAATAAAAGGAATGGCAGAATAAACCAGAAAAGAAAGCAAGATTCATATGAAGTATTATCCTAACTGATCAGCAGGTTCCTTTAACAGGATACATCCCAGACATTTATAATGTCCTGCAAAACATAATTAGCAGCACAGCCAATCGTTAACAGAGCTTCCGTCTTCACGGTGTCATGAGGCTGTTTGTGTCTGGAGAGCAACACCACCGGGTCCCCCTCTGCTCCCCCCCCCCCCTTCCTGGTTTAGAGAGACCCACCTTCAAACGGCGGCTGCTGAGATGTTTATGCTCAGAGCGGCCGCAGATTCCAGTGATAAATATTCACCATGCGTGGCTGCTCAGGTAGTAGCCTTCCCCATTAAGTCCGTTTGCAAATCTGTAATAAAACATTTATCTAGCTATTACTTTAGCTGACCTATTGGTCAAAATTGCTAATGGGTTCCAGGACTATTCCCAGTTGGATCTCTGCATTGATTTTGTGCTCCTCTGAAATATTGGCTCGAGGCTAATGTCACCGGTACACATTGAAATGAAATTACTGATCCGTTGAAATTTGCCTCCATTTCCGCCTGAAATAAATAAATGTAAATGCAGATCAGTCAGAGGGGTGGAAGTGAACGGTTGTTTTTGAAAGGTGATGGCCGTACGGCAACGCCAGCTATGGGATGAGGAAAAAAAACTGTCATTTCTAATCTCTTGAATTCTTAAATCATTCATACAAGCTTGCATGTTCCAATCAAATGTTAGACGAGAAATCTATACACGAGAAGCCAGCTGCATAACTATGGAGGCACAATCCTGCTGTGACCGGGCCTCGTTTTAGACAGGATGCTAGATCCAGTAATAATAAAGCCTCTTGTAATTTCTTCACACATTTTTTCTTTTCTTTTTTTTCCGCCGCCCTTTACCTCTCATCCAGTCAGCGTGGATGCATTACATCACCGCTTAGCTTATGCTGCTGCGCAGTAAGATCCTGTGTTGTGTCATCGCTGATCCACATGTGTTCCTCCTCTCCCACTGGGAGACAGCCTAATATTGCTGTGGGAATACTGGCATATACTCTCCATGCTTGTGGTTTCATAACAACAACAACACAGCTTGCATAAATTTAAACCTGTTTACAGATTTTGCTAATTGATGAGAGGGCAACGTTGACGTAATCAATTCTGGCTGTGATCAGTGAGGTGTTTTCCCCACTTCTGATCAACTCTCTAACCTTACTATATTTACAGGTGCTTCTCAAGATATTGGAATCATAGATACACTCAACCCCTGAGTGCTGTATTACAAACTTTACTTGTGCTAAATCTAGATGATTAGAGCTTTTGTTATAGAATTCTAAATCAGACTCATAAAATTATCATACGTAAATGTTGTTTTACAGCCTGAGATTAGTGCATGTTAGTCCATGGGGTTCTGTAGCCAAAAATACTTTTAGAAAGTTTAGTGGAATGAAAAGTGCACTGCAGATTTCTGGAGTAAAAATTCAGGTTGAAATAAAATAATACTAAATTGTTAAAGCTTTGGAGTTCATTGATTAACCCTGACTCTGACCTATGTTGAGGGATGCTAGTAGTCAGAGTAAAATTTTCGAGTTCTTTCAGTTGGTGTAATTTTTACTCCCCAGCGGAGGGCATGTTTAACTGTTTCATTTAAACAGTGCAGCTGTGCTGTGCTAAACAGCTAAAACTCAGCAGCCTCATTGTGCAGGAAACCCTGCCTGCAGTCAAAGAGGAGATTCCACTCTGTTTGCCCATCAACGATGATTCAGGCTTCTGGAAAACTTCCAGTGATACACTTCCTGGATAACAAATAAGATCTCTGGTAGCACAGTAGCGCTTGTTGCAACAAGGAGGTCCTGGGTTCAGTTCTAAGACGGAGGTTTATATGTTCTCCATGTCTATTACCGCTTTCCCACTGCCCGAAAAAACCCTTTAAACCAGAGAACTGGCAGTGAGAACAGTCCACTTACGCATGTCTACCTCTCTGTAAGCAAATTGCACTTAAAATAACTCGGGTTAAAATCGCCTAAATTAACGGAACAGCTCTGATGCTGTGGAAACAGCATTGCGCCTGGACGACCGGCTAATTTACGTGACTTCAATTGAACGTAACGTCTTGGAAGTTTATAAAAAAAAAAAAGTGCTTCTGATCTAACCAGCCAAAACAACTTTGTTTAAATGGTTGGGCTCCAGCTAACATGTGATTCACATTTAATAAAAAACAGAAAATGCAACAAAAAGGCACACTGACTACGCCCTGGCTTCCTTACACATTGCTCTCCATTGTTTACTTCCCTGATTTCTATTTTCAGTAGGAAAGAGGTGTATGTGTGGGTATTCTGGCTTTCTCACATCACCCCAAAATATGATTATTAGCTTAAGTGATGTCACTGAATTGTCATTAGATGTGTACACATGATTCTATGTATGTGTTGCCTTGCAACAAACTGGTAATCTGTCCAGATTGTACTCTGCCTTTTGGAAATGGGCACCAGGGCTCTGTGACCCTGATGGACAAGCAGTAGAAGATGGTTTGATTGATGTCTCAAAATGAAGCCAATTAAATGTTACTTTTTAAATCTTACACTGTGCATGCAGCATGGATGTTATTTGTCTTAATATGAAATATATTAATAGTATAAAAGTGTTAATGATATAAAAGAGAAAGAGTTACAAGGATTTCAAGAGTCTCCACTAAGACTAGAAATGAGCTTATGTATGAATCAACAGGTTTAGTGTTACTTCTACTTAAGATTGTAGATTAGTTTGATAATTGAACTCCTGGGGAGTACAATTTATAGTAAAGGGCTTCAACTAAATAAAAATACTACTTTTTATTTAGTTCTGAGTTTCATTATGTGGTGTAACCTAAAACCAAGTTGTTAGTAATGCTTAAGGAGTTCAATCCAAAAAGGAAGTTTGGTGGTGATTCACAGGGCAGCTGGAGTCATTTCTTCAAAACCCATCAGAGACACGTTGATGATCATTTGGGAAGTCACCCTGTCTACTGGTGTTGGATCTCTGAGTTTTTAATGCACTTCAATTAAAAAATAATGGGAAGAAAATAATTCAATTTGATAAAAATAGTTTATCAGAATCAAAATACAAGCATATGGAAATACTGACTTGTTTTTCAAGCAGGACTTTTTATCTGTCCACAATTAAGCCACCGTGGTGTGATCGGCAAGCTGAGTGGGCCTAAACCTCCTAGAGAATTTATGGTCTCCTGCTAAAAGGAAGAGAGAGACACCAAAACCAACAATGGTGGTTTTCAAAGCAACCTGGGTCCCTGAACGCCTCAACAGAACCACAGGTTGATCACCTCCATGCAACGCTTCACTGATGCCCCGCCTCCTCACCAGCAAGTCTGACCACATCTCCCCTTTCCTGGCTTCCAGAAGCTTATAGAATAGATTATAAAATCTTATTGTTTATTTTTAAAAGCTCTCAATGGCTTAGCCCCCCTTCCTCCAGTATCTGACTGAACACAGAGATCCTCTAACCAGCTGCTGCTGGTTGCCCCCAAAACAAAGCTTAAACCCAAAGGTGGCCGAAACTCCCTAAATCCCCTTTAAAAACAAATTTCTTTCCTCTAACTTTTAATCAAGCTTGAGTGGATACTGGTTTGATTTTAAGTATAACTATTAATTTGTTTTCTTTTCTCTCATCACTCATGCTGTTTTAACTATATAGCAACTCCGGTTGTTTTTAAAATGTTCTTTATGATAAAGTTAAAGAGTTGATGCACTTATTTGTGCAAAACGTAGCTGGAATCCTCAGAATTTACCTCCAGAAGTTAAAAACTTTATCTTACAGTGAGTAAAGAATAAAACCCCTGAAATGTATCAGCATTTTTTATATTCTGATAGTTGAGACAGACCAGTACCATCCGTGTTCTGCAGTGGTTCTCAGTTCCTCTAAAGTGTAACAGAATCAAAATTTGCTCCAAATAAATAGAAAAACAACAACCAACATCGACCATGAGTGTTATTTATCATCTTATAAATCAACATCAGAAAAAAACTCCCTTTTTATAACCGGCATGACTGTGTGCTATGAAATCTGTGATAGAATGACCTTATGAGTGCTCATTCCTAATGGGCTGCCGTTCCCTTGCTGATAGGGAGAATTTGTCTCTAAAATTGTCTGCCTGAGCAGCAGTCCGGTCCCCATGTCCTCTGCTCCTGTCTTGGCCTGGGGCGACTCCTGCTGCTGTTGATGGCTATCCATTTGCTCTGCCCTCTCCTCAAATGGGTAGAGAGGCAGAGAGGGAGCATCAGCCCCATCTGCTGCACTGATATTTACTATCCCTTTACGTTTATGAGACTTGGGGGGAGGTGGGTGGCAAAAGCCCTAATTCCCTCATGGTTTTTTAGCACCATAGCAGATATGCCCACATGCATGCACATAATGACTGAGAGTGAATGAGAAAGGCAGAAACGATCCATAAACACAATGAGAAGCACTGCTTGTGTAAAACAGAGTTCTGTTCAAATTGAGCCTCATGCAGCCTCGTACAAAAGACTGGAGGTAATGGATGATAAGCATGTAGCTTTGATGCATGGTTTGCTGTTTCCAAATTCTCCCTCTCACAAAATACGTAGCAGCTTTCATTATTTAGAAACAGCATCAGGGAGCTTAGAAGAGTTTAGCGGCGCGGCTGCGTTGAAAGAACACACAGCAGGTCGTCGGGAGCAACGCTATTGTCCCGTCGACACGGAAACAAACAGTTCAATCAATCCATTCAGAATCTGTTCTGACACGTGGAAAGATGTCTTCTTGAGAGGGTCAGTTTTTTTTGTTGTTGTTGTTGTGAGGAGCTTCCAGAGATCGGACATCGCTCATGCACACTATCAGCCAAAAACTCAGCTGCACACCTGCTTCTTTTTTTTTTAAAAAACCAAACCCCATCTTTTATTTTTATTTAAACTGAGTTTGGTTTGTGACTTTTTACTGATTGGGGCCTTCGGTGTGTCCTCAGCGCGCACGCTGTTGGCACCGCTCGGGGAGTGGGAGGAAATGAATGGGGCCTTTTCCCTTCCCAGTGTAATTTAAGCCAACTTGTCAGGACATCAAGCTCTGTTTAGAGTGGAATCACACAGGCTGGTTTCCCTGATTGCAGGCAGTTTAGGATTTACATTACCTTGTTTGGATTTAATTGGAACTCTGTACTGCATATTTAACTTAAAGCTTTACAGCAGCAGCATGAACTTATTTTCTTGTAAATATAAAGGTCAGAGGCTGCGTATGACCCAGTTAAACCACAATGTGGGCAGCTATCAAGATAAAAATACATTAAAACCAAATGCAGTGTGATAGAAAAAAGTATTTGAAGGTTTTAAATTGCATTCTTGTGTATAAAAGTAAGAATTAGTGAACCTTGTTTTCACTACATTCAATTTATTTTCCTTGGCTTTTATGTGACAGACCAAGACAGAGAAATGAATTATGAAAGTTGAAAGAGACAGATGCATTATTATTGCAACTTTTATCTAAAGAATATCTGAGCTTATGTTGTCATTGTATGTTTTGGTCATTTAAATTAAAATAAAAATATATAAAGCAATTCTTCTTTTTCCAATGTCAAAAACAGATGAGCAAGGAATTTGTTTTTATTTGAGTTTTGGGCCCTTTTGGATTAAAAAAAAAATCTTTATTTAGATTTATATCTGGGTGCAATAGCTGCTTTAGCCCAGAATAAAATGTGCCTTTCAAAGCTTACTCTGTGTTTATTTTAGATATGGCAAAGCAATGCTTGACATCCACAGAATCTCAGTCCAGATGTTACAAGTGAGGAGAGAGCAAGAAGATATTCCACTTAAAAAAGTGAAGAGATTCTGCATAAAGGATGTGTCCGTCTATAGCACTTAATCAAGACAGAGGACTCTAAAGTGCAATCAGACCTATCAATCATTGACCCCGCCCCCATTCACATGCTGATGGTGGTAAGCGCAACCCTGGGGCACACTGAGAAAAGCCAGGCTGCTGTACACATGGCACCACCAGGCCCTCTCACCATTTTCCCTACAGTACATACTTGTAAAATCTGCACTTTCTTGAATTTGGTGTTGTTGTAAAGAGTATTTTTTATATTTAGAGTATTTAACTTTTTGTTGATGAGAACAGAAAACAAAACTAAACTGTTATTTGTAGAATTTCCCTCATCCCTGATTTTCAGTTTTGATATTTGAGTCTTTTTTAAAGGAAAAAGTTCGCTCATATTCAGAATTCAAACTTATGAAATTATTACATTGTATCAATAAATTTAAAAATTTTAATTAAGAGTAATTTTCATGTGAATGTTTTTACTGGAGGCCTCCATGTTTGTCAAAGAACACTACTGCCACCTACTGGTTTGTGACGT